>BLSH010014862.1:116260-133163 GCA_018402905.1 Glandirana rugosa
ATAGTAGTCACACCCTGAGCGGAGGCTCAGGGCAGCCAATCAGCCTATGCATGGCCGCAGGAAGAAGCGCACATGCATAGGCTTGAATGGCCGACCAATAGGCTCACTTGCTTGGCTGTCATGTGACAGCCAAGGAGCCGAAAAGAAAAAAAAAAAAAGAAAGTCAATGTACCGGCGCCACCTGTAGGTGGGCGGAGTTGACTTTTTTTTTTCTCGTCTTTTGCCAGCGGGGAGGCGGCGCCCCAGCGCCCCTCCCACACCAGCCGCCGCTGTCTGGGACCCTGTATACTGATATGTGGTGATTCTGTATACTGATATATGGTGATTATGATGATATATGGTGATTCTGTATACTGATATCTGGGACCCTGTATACTGATATATGGTGATTCTGTATACTGATATATGGTGACTCTGTATACTGCTATCTGGGACTCTGTATACTGCTAACTGGGACTCTGTATACAGCTAACTGGGACTCTGTATACTGCTATCAGGGGCTCTGTATACCCCTATCTTGGGCTCTGTATACTGCTATATGGTGACTCTGTATACTGCTATCTGGTGACTCTGTATACCGCTATCTGGTGACTCTGTATACTGCTATCTGGTGACTCTGTATACTGCTATCTGGTGATGCTGTATACCACTATCTGGTGATGCTGTATACCCTATCTGGTGATGCTGGGCTGTATACTCCTGACACAAGGGGTGGAAACTATAAGGAGCGGGGCTTATGAGAAGTGGGAGGGATCAAAAAGGAAGGGCGGGGTCTGCCCCCCCATCCTAAAATTTCACCAGCCGCCAATGATCGCAATGGTTAACAACAGAAAGAAAGTACCTGTACAGTGCACTGACTGCGGTAAGATTCTCACAGTCACAGACTCACAGACATCAGACATGATTGATGAATCTAACACAACACAGACATGGAGCTGCTTGTCTGAGGTTTTGCACAGCACAGCCAGCCACAGTCACAGATGTCTACTACACAGTGACCTACCGACTCCGAGTCTCAGTCTGAATGTCCCGGGCCAGGCCAGCCTAAAGGGATGTGAGTGATGCTGCGAGCGGGGAGTAAAGCGTAGTCACCGATCCGGATGATCTTCTTCTCCACCACATTCCCGCCTTCTGAATGTGGCAGGTGGCGGCGCCCTTTAATGGACGTCACACATCCTGTGCTAGCGCGGGATTGGACCCGTGATGAGACGTCAATCATAGGTGCCGCCGGCCGGGCCCGCATAGCCGCAGTTTGTCAGTAACGTCGGCTTGCATGGGACTCGGGCCGTCAAACATTATTAATAGCCCTGAGCCCCGTTACTGACAAGCTGCGGCTGGCACAGACGGCAGCGCCTATGATTGACGTCTCATCATGGGTCCAATCCCGCACTAGCGTAGGATGGGGATTTTCGGGGGCACCCTCGGGGCTGTAGCCCCGTCAGTCCCCCCCCCCCCCCCTTAGCGACACCCATGCTCTTTACAGCTAGAGAACAAAAGATTTAATCTCCAAATATGGAAAGGTTTCTTCACGGTTAGAGCTGTGAAAATGTGGAATAGACTCTCTTCAGAGGTGGTTTTGACCAGCACAGTAGAAAAAAGGCCTGGATTCTTTCCTTAACCACCTCCTATCCGCGCTATAGCCGAATGACGGCTACAGCGCGGCTCTAAAATGCCGGGAGGACGTCTATTGACGTCCTCCCATTCGGCTCCTGCTGGGCACGTGCCGCCGCACACTGCGGGAGCGTGCCCGCGGGTCGGGTGGACCCGATGTCCGCCGGAGACCCGCGATCTCCTTTCAGAGAGGAGGAACGGGGAACCGCCGAAGTAAACACGGCGGTTCCCCGTTCTGTGAATGGGACATGACAGATCTACTGATCCCTGTCACTGGGATCAGTTAGATCTGTCATGCCCCTGCCAACCCCGCCCCCCCACAGTTAGAACACACCCAGGGAACATAGTTAACCCCTTCACTGTCCCCTGCAGGTTAACCCCTTCACTGCCAATGACATTTATACAGTAATCAGTGGACATTTAAATTTCTGATCGTTGTATAAATGTCATTGGTCCCAAAAAAGTGTCAAAAACGTCCTACATGTCCGCCCCAATATCGCAGTACCGATAAAAATCGCAGATCGCCGCCATTACCAGTAAAAAAAAAATAAAATAATTAAAAACGCCATAAATCAATGTCCATAGTTTGTAGGCGCTATAACTTTTGCGCAACCCAATCAATAAATGGCGATTGCGATTTTTTTAACCAAAAATATGTAGAAGAATAAATATCGGCCAAAACTGATGAATAAATTTGTTTTTTATTTTTGGATATTTATTCTAGCAAAAAGTAAAAAATATTGTTTTTTTCTTCAAAATTGTTTCTCTTTTTTTGTTTATAGCGGCGATCAGAAATGACGCAGAGGGGATCAAATACCACCAAAGGAATGCTCTATTTGTGGGAAAAAAAGGACGCAAATTTTGTTTGGGTACAACGTCGCAACACCGCGCAATTGTCATTCAAAGAGCGACATCGCTGAAAACTGAAAATTGGTCCGGGCAGGAGGGGGGTTTAAGTGCCCAGTAAGGAAGTGGTTAATGTAAATATTATAACTGGGTACTAACATTTATAGGTAAAGTTGATCCAGGGAAAATCCAAATAGCCTCTCGGGGGATCAGGAAGGAATTTTTTTCCCCCGCTACAGCAAATTGGATCCATGCTTTGCTGGGGTTTTTTGCCTTCCTCTGGATCAACTGTGGGTGAAGAGTTGTATATGGGATTGTATGGTTATATAAAAAGTTTCTTTTTTTTACTGGTTGAACTAGATGGACTTGTGTCTTTTTTCAACCTGACTAACTATGCTATATTGCTATGCTATACATTGTTTAGTTATATTAGTTGGACTAATGGCAGAACCTGTTTTATTTGTTCATGATATGTCTTTCATATGCCTGCTGTGTCTCTTTCCTTTCTCTACATGTGTTTTTAATCAATTTGATTGTTTATAATCAAGATGTATCCACCCTTTTTGAGGGCTTGTTTTGATATACATATCAGTTTTTAAATCAAATATGTGTGCTTTGATGAAGGCTTCATAGCTGAAACGCGTCAGCATATAGCCTGTACCCGGGTACCCATGTAACAAATGAAGTACTTTTATATTGGCAGTGGAGCTGGGGTAACAATTTGTTTCTCACTCCCGTGGAATAGCGCCGAACTACAGTACCTAGAAATTTCCATAGACAATGCTTGATAAGCCGTTACAGGTTACCACTTTAGATTTACACAGGAGGTTTGGTGTTAGAAATATTGCGCTTGATCTGATATTCGCAGTGATACCTCACATGTGTGGTGCGATCTCGGTTTATGTACTGACGCAGGATCAACGCGCGTGCTTGCCTTTGCGTACAAGCACAGGAATATTTTTTATTGCTTTTATTGTTATCACAAGGAATGTAAACATCCCTTGCAATGGCGATAGGCATTGACAGGTCCTCTTTACTGAGACATCTGGGGTCTATTAGACCCCAGATCTCTCCCCTTAGAAGCTTCGGATCATACCAAGATCAATGTGATACAATGCTTTTTTAACCACTTGTCTGCGGGCAATTTCACGACCTTCCTGCCCAGGCCAATTTTCAACTTTCAGCACTGTTGCACTTTGAATGACAATTGCGCGGTCACATAACACTGTACGCAAACAAAATTTTTATGATTTTTTTCACACAAATAGAGCTTTTTTTTGGTGGCATTTAATAACTACTGAGTATTTTATTTTTTGCTAAACAAATGAAAAAAGACCGAAAAAGTTTTTTATTAGTTTCTGTTATAAAATTTTGTAAATAAGTAATTTTTAAAACAAACTAGTGACGCCAATCTCTGCCCTGCTGATACATTCAGTACTCTACTGACACTGTTCACTGCCCTATATGTATATATACATGCGCATGTGTGTTTGAGCTTTGGGGTGCACACCCTAATGCAATAGGCTGCGCACACCTATGAAGACAGGGTTGAGAACCACTGTCTTAGAGCATAGAGATGATTGGGGCCATTCCAGGGGAGACCCCCACCTACTTGTTAAAGCAATCCAGCAGTAATTTAGCTGCTAGGATTACTATTACATAAAAGTGCTCTGCCGGCCGAAAAAATCAATACTGGGCAGCTGCAGGCATCATACTGGTAAAATCACTGAAAGTCCTGCGACATACGGGTATGTCGCTGTGTTCCAGTGTGACTCAACCTTTAGGGAGAGACTTTTGAGAGGATCACTATGGTATATGGAAAAAAGGAAGGATCACTATGGTGCATGGAAGGCAGGAAGAAAAGATCACTATGGTACATGGAAGAAAGGAAGGATCACTATGATACACGGCAGTTAGAAAGGAGGGATCACTATGGGTATACAGCAGATAGGAGGGAGGGATCACTATCGTACATAGAAGAAAGGAAGGATCACTATGTTAAATGAAGGAAAGGCTGGAGGGATCACTATGGTGCATGGAAGGAAGGATCACTATGGTACATGGAAGAAAGGAAGGATCACTATTGTACATGGAAGAAAAGAAGGATCACTAGGATACATGGAAGAAAGGAAGCAGAATCACTATAGTGCGTGGAAGGGAGGAAGGATCACTATGGTACATAAAAGGCAGGAAGGATTACTATGGCACATGGAAGGCAGGAAGGACCACTATGGTACATAGAAGGCAGGAAGGATCGCTAGTCAAATGGAAGGCAGGAAGGATCACTATGGCATATGGAATGCAGGAAGGATCATTATGATGCATGGAAGAAAGGAAGGAGGGATCACTAAGGTGCATGGAAGGGGGGAAGAATCACTATGGTACATGGAAGGGAGGAAGGATCACTATTGTATGGTACATGGAAGAAAGGAAGGATTACTATGATACATGGAAGAAAGGTAGGAGGAATTCCTATGGTGCATGGAAGTAGGAAGCATAATTTTGGTACAAGGAAGGCAGAAGGATTACTATGCACATGGAAGGCAGGAAGGATCACTATGGTACATGGAAGGCAGGAAGGGTCACTATGACACATGGAAGGCAGGAAGAATCACTGTGGCACATGTAAGGCAGGAAGGATCGCTGCTGTATGGTACATGGAAGAAAGGAAGAATCACTATACATGGAAGAAGGAAAGGATCACTATGGTACATGGAAGGTAGGAAGGATCGCTGCTGTATGGTACATGGAAGAAAGAAAGAATCACTATACATGGAAGAAGGAAAGGATCACTATGGTACATGAAAGGTAGGAAGGATCGCTGCTGTATGGTACATGGAAGAAAGGAAGAATCACTATACATGGAAGAAGGAAAGGATCACTATGGTACATGGAAGGTAGGAAGGATCACTATGGTACATGGAAGCCAGGAAGGATCACTAGGGCACATGGAAGGCAGGAAAGATCACTATGGCATATGGTAGGCGAGAAGGATTACTACGGTATATGGAAGGCAGGAAGGATCACTATACACATGGAAGGCATAAAGAATCACTATGGCACATGGAAGACAGGAAAGAAGGACCACTATGGCACATGGAAGGCAGGAAGGAAGGATTACAATAGCACATGGAAGGCATGAAGATTCACTATATTATGTGGAAGGAAGAGAGAGAGGGGAGAGTTCAGTCACAGGCTGTGTTTGCTCTCCTGAGGCTGGCTGGTCTCCAGAGGCTCAGGCAGTGACATCAGGAGCACAGCTTCAAAATTCCTGCCCACACAACCCATTCACAAATACAGCATTGGCTGCACACCAGGGGTTGTGTGGGCGGACACAGGGGGACATGGGGAGGAGATGGAGCATACCTAGTCTCCCTCCTCTTTCATTCTGCAGGCTGTAAAGTGGGTAGGTTAGTTGGTGGGGGGTGAGCAGGCTGGGGAGGTGAGGGTGGCTGCACTGGCTGGGCACTGACATGTCGGTCTCAGCCTTGACAGCTGCAGCACAGCATGCACCTACCAGGTGGATTGGTGGAGTCAAGTGCTATTTTATTATTTTATTATTTTTTATAATGTTGCTGTGTTTGTACAGCTGCTGCAGGTTGCTATAACTGCAAAAAACAGCTTGTCCAAACTGTATGGGCCAGAGAACCCATGAAAATGTATGTTGTTTATTTTTTTTATAGTTTTGTACAATTTTAAACATTTTTAAAAATGTTTTAAATTATTTTTGACCTTTTTTTTATATAAGCCCTGTTGGGGGCTTTGGTGAAATAACAGGGGTCTAAACAGGCACCTGATGTCTCACTTTTGAGACAAAGAAAGGGATTGAGGATACAGTGACCCCAGGCAGCAGAGGGAAAGGGATCCTGGAAGGAAGGGGTAAACTTATTCATTATAGTTCCCCCCTGTAGCAGCTGAAAGATGGTTTTAGGGAGAGGAGGGAAACCTGGCAGCACTGTGTGGAGGGGGAGGGGGGTAATAAGGGAACGGGGGGCCAGGCAGCAGAAGAAGGGGAACCTGGACAGGAGGGTGTGATTGGTCTGGCATTTAATGGAACTGATCCCCTGTAGTTCATTCCTGCAGCAGCTGGCAGGAGGGAGAGTAGGAGAATCTGGCTTTCAGCTACTGCAGGGAGGAACTACAGGGGACTGTTTCCAGTTAATTCCCCCCACACAATCACCCCCTCCTGTCCAGGTTCCCCTTCCTTCTGCTTGTCAGCTGCTTGGGCCCCAATGGTGAACTGATGGGGCCTCAACTTTGTCAATAGGGCAGTGAACATTGTCAATAGAGCAGTGGATGGCGTCAGTAGTTTTTATTATTTTTATTTATTTTTACAACTTCATTTTTATTATTTTTACAAGTATTTATCAGCCCTGTTGGGGGCTTTGTTGAAATATGAGGGGTCTGAATAGATTCCTGATGTCCCTCTTTTGAGACAGAGAAAGGAGATTGGGGTCACCGCCCTCCATCTCCATTTCTGCAGTCTAAGCTGCACAGAATGAATGAACAGGAAGAGCTCCACACAGTCTTCTTGTTCATTCACAAACGGAAGTATTGCAAACACGGTTTACTATGCTTCAGTTATGAATGAACACAGTGAGTGATCACTACCGATCACTAATGGTGTTCTTTCAGAAAAGGAAGGGGCCAGTGAATTACATATTTACTTGCCCCTTGCCCACTTTCCATCCTGAAAGGATCCCCTGCAGCAGCTGGCAGAAGAGGCCGGGAAGCCAGAAGTGCAGTGCGAGGAGCACACAGGGGGCCCGGGCAGCAGAAGAAAGTGGAACCTGGACAGGAGAGGCGTTTACTGGAACAGATCCCTGTATTTTCCTCCTGCAGCTGCTGAATGCCGTCATAGAAAGAAGAGGAGGAGCGGGCTTTCAGGAGCTGCAGGAAGAAAATACATGGATCGGTTCCAGTAAATGCAGCAACCGCTCTTGTCCAGGTTTCAGGGATCGACAAGGAAGTGACACGATCTACCCGTCACCTACCGGTGATCAATGGGTAGATTGCAATTGATGGGTTGCCAACCCCCCGCTAGAGACTGATACATGCTACACTGCAGTCCAGTCCTACACACCTTCCACCCTGCCTGCTATCTTATAACAGGGATACATTGTCATCATTACACTTTATATAACTGATACAATAAAGTAGCATTCCTCTATAGTAGCAATTCTTTAGAAGTGTAAAAATATTTTATTATTGATATTCAAGTACTGAAACATTGTTATACATTAATGCCATATTCAATTGGAGATACATTGTAATACATTATATTATTGATAGATTTTAGATGATGACAATAATGGAAAATTAAGTAGAGACCTTTTAGAATAAAAGATACATTATAAAAGAGACACTTTATACTACTGATAGATTGACATGGTGATACAATCACTCCTCTTGTTGTAAGCTCTATGTCAGCCCTTCTCAACCTTTTCAACACTGAGAAATCCTTGAAATAGTTCTCCGATCTCGGGGGAACCCCTGCTAAAACTTAAAAATCTACAACTATTGATACATTAGTGTGATGGTCAATGGGAAGAATGCTCCTTACACTTATGGTCATTGGGAAGAATTACCCCTTACAGATAGCTAAAAAGATCAATGATGTAATTGGGAATTTATCTGGGAGGTAGAAATTGAGCATTGCTCACGGAACCCCTAGCAACCTCTGCAGGAACCTTAGGGTTCCACGGAACCCTGGTTGAGGAACCCTGCTTTATATTATGAAATAAAATATAGAATAGATCTTCCTCATTATGTCCACAGCAGATGAACAGTCAACAAGAAACCTGCCTAAGATGGATTTAGCCAAGCAGGATCCACACGAAATTGCATGACCTGTAAAGCTTAGGAGCTTCCTGGAACCAAAAGTCCAAAGCTGCTAAATATGGTGTCAGTGACAACATCAATTTCTTTTGGGCAGAACTATATGGATTGGTGGCCTCAGAGTTTAGGATGGTGAATACAGCCAATCACTGTGATCAGGAAGGGGGGAAGATAGAGTAAAAAATATACAATATTCAACCATTCAGCATGTTTTCATCCTTGTCTTGGCATCGCCCTTCAAG
The DNA here is from genome assembly GCA_018402905.1 of Glandirana rugosa. Lineage (NCBI taxonomy): Eukaryota > Metazoa > Chordata > Amphibia > Anura > Ranidae > Glandirana > Glandirana rugosa. Next base: position 124,798 of record BLSH010014862.1, read on the forward strand.
ATAATGAAATATCTGAATGCCACACGCCTAACAGGGCATAGAGGGGTTTGGTGAAGGTGGCGGTGAAGGTGTGGAGGTGGCAGAGGGGGTCACACACATAGAAGGAGATCTGCCCGGCCTCATAATCCAGATATACCCGGACTCGGTTACTGGGAATATCATAAGGGAGCTCGGTCTCTTCCTGGTCATGCACTGCTTTATACTTTTTACCTTTCCTGTCCAAACCCCAGGACTTTTTATTCTGTCCTATCAAAGAATTATCCCCATGCCTGTTTATATTTGCGTAGCACATCCCAATTATCCAGTTATTGGATCTCCCGACATCTACTTCCCAATAATGTCTCCCTGTGGAGAAACTCCGACTGCCTAAGACTTGATTATAATCTGTAAATCTCTTCCAATTATGTGGGCGATTTTGGAGTCCACCGATCTGGATACAGTCTTCTTATCAAATGAGATAGATACATCATTATTAGCTGTGTCCTCATCCAATAATATGTCTACTGCTTTCTGTATATAGATTCCTCCAGTAACCCCAATAATACCAGTTATTAGGTCAGATAACCCTGTGCGGAACATATTTGTGGCCTCAGCCACATCCAGATCACAGATGAGGATGGAAAAGGACATAAAAATCCCATCATCTCTATCCTCAGTATCACACAAGTCACCTGTGTCTGATTCCTGTAGGACGGTCAATGGGTCCGCATTGGCACACAGCCCCTCTAAGTGACGCATCTTCTTGGACAGTTCCTCCATCTTTAACTCCAACTGCTGGATCACATCATTGACTGGGCTTAAGATCTGCTCTGCCTTTCTGGAGACCTCACCCAGGACTTTCTTCTCCAGGTCTTCCAGATGTCTCCTAAGGTCTCTGAACTGGGCAATGAATCTCTCCATTTCACCATCTGCTTTTCCTTGTACTCTTCCCCTGTGTTCCTGCAAACTCCGGACTCTTTCTTCTGTCTTCTCTCTCTTAGTAATCATTTTCTGAAGATTATTTATCAGTTTCCTCTTCTTCTTTATAAAGGCCTCTTGTAGAGTCTCCACCTGGTGTCCCCGATGTTCTCCAGTTAAACTGCAGGAGATACAAATACAGGCAGAGTCCTCAGGGCAGTAATACTCCAGGATCTTCTTATGGACGGAGCATTTCTTGTTCTCCGGGGTGGTGGTGGGGGCACATAAGACGTGTTCTGGTGACTTGCTGTGGACTCTCAGATGGTCATCACATAGAGAAGCTTCACAAAGCAGGCAGGATTTCACAGCAGGTACAGAGGTTTGAATACAGTAAGTACAGGAGATGCCGGATTTCTCTGAATCTTGTGGAGAAGACAGGAAACGCTCTGTGATATTCCGCAGAGTGATATTTCTTTGCAGTGAAGGCCGCTCCTGGAACTCTTCCCTGCATTGAGGACAGGAATAACCTCCAGACTCCTCCTGTGTATCAAACACATGGTCAATGCAGACCTGGCAGAAGTTGTGTCCACATTTTAACATGACAGGATCCGTATAAATGTTCAGACAGATGGAACAATCCAGCTCCGCTCTCAGATCTGAGGACGCCATCGCTTACACCAGAGAGATAAATGAACATCAAAGTTTCTTATTCTCTAAAACCAGTTTGAACAATTAGGCAATTTCCTGCATAGGGCGAGGCTGGGAACGTGTCCAGTGTTTGCAGAAAGGAGACCAAAGATCACAAACACGGCTGAAACACTAATGGAAAAGTCAGCAATTCCCCCCGCCCCCCAAAAAATGTAACCACCCTATCATAAGCAGGGTTGTCTCGTCATATTTAGCCTGATTGGGTGTAGTCAGTCAATGCTAATTCATAGTCTGGTTTTGTTCAGATACTCAGTTCAGCTTGGCTATCAGTTCTCCTTTCTGCCAATAGGTGGCATGGGTACCTCTGGCATTAGTGTGGGTAATGAATATTCATATATTATTATTATACAGGATTTATATAGCGCAAACAGTTTGTGCAGCACTTTACAATAAAGTAGGGACACAGTACAATTACAATACAGTAGGAATAGGAGGGCCTTGCTCATGGAGCTTACAATCTAAAGGGAGGGGGAGGTGGTACAAAAGGTAATGGTTGAATATGCAGTAATATGTTTGTGTTTGGAGGATATATCCTTCCATGCTGAGTGAGGCCTTCACTGTTGTTTCCGTGATACTGCTGTTCTCTATTTTGTTCTGCAGGTGGAGAGATCTACAAGCAAGCAGTGTGCTATTTGCTTTGGATTGCATTGTTAGCCAAAACAGAAACCAGTTTATTTGTCTGTGTATCTCTGTGTTGCTGATGGGTTTTTTTTTGTAATATATTTTGTAACAATGTGTCTTTCCTCCTTTCTCATCATGGCCGGACCTAGGGGGGTGCTGAGGAGTGCTGCGTCCCCGTCCCCCCCACCTGAGCCCAGGCCCCATAACGTCTGCAGGTGGCACCTGGCTGGGTGGAAAGATGTACAGAAGGGTTGGTACTTTTTTCTTTTAACCAGTTTCCGTCCGGGTCAGTTCTGACATTTCTCTTATACCTGTAAAAATCAGCTTTTTTTTGCTAGAAATGTATTTAGAACCCCCAAACATTATATATTTTTTCAAGCAGAGAACCTAAAGAATAAAATGGTTGTTGTTGCATTTTTTTATGTTGCATGATATTTGCACATTTAATCAAAGGAAAATATTCGGGACAAAATACACTTCAATGAGTTTTAGTGCGCACAAACACAATATAATACTCAATTTTTTTGTAAACATGATCTTATGCTATGTACAGTAAATAGGTACCGAACATGTCACACTTTAAAAGTGCGCACGCCCGTGCAATGGCGCCAAAATACGGTACCTAAAAATCTCCATAGGTGATGATTTAAAAACCTATACAGGTTACCAGCTTAGAGTTACACAGGAGCCCAAGCACTAGAATTATTGCTGTCGCTTTGACATTTGTGGTGATACCTCACATGTGCGATCACCGTTTACATATGTGGGCGAGACTGACGTGTGCTTTCCCATTTCCGCGTGAGGATGGGGTGGGGGGTGGGTCCTTTAGCCACAGTTCACACAAATGCAATCTCAGACATCACATGTGATTCACACCCGCACTGCAAGTGCAGATCACATGCAATGTCTGAGCAGTGCAAGTTCAGCCATACAGTTGTATGGCTGAACTCGCATTGGATATGGACTAAAAAAGGTGAAGGGACCTTTTTTTCCTGCAGTGGAGAACACCCATGCGATCCGATTCATATGCGAGTTCACAGTTCGCACTGTGACCTGTGAACCAAACTGGCGATGTCATTACCTTTGTAATGACACCCGTAGAAGTTCGCAGAAGGCAGGGTGAACTGCCTGCGGGAAGGATGCGATGCGGGAACCGGCTCTGAAATCACGCCGATTCCCGTATTGCACTATTGTGAATCTGGGCTCAAAGTTTTATTCACTGGCTTACTGCTAACATTGGCTTAGCATAGAGCTGACCAGGGACCAGAATGTCCCCAATCATCTCTATGGTATTAGAAACTGGAAGCGACAAGTATTTTGTCACTTCTAGTCTGTCCAGATGTCAACAAAGCCATTTTTAGGCTTGGGATAGCATCTGGTTACACCAATCTTGGTTTGATCAGATGTTTTTAAGGGCAGAGGAGAGATCAAATCAGATCTTCAAATTTACCCCGTCCACGAGGAAAGACCCCTTGGGCTGGCTTGTCAGGATTCATGCATGGACAGAGCAGGCAGGAACCCAGAAATTTTTCTCAGGGCCAACACCTTTCCATTGGACAAGGCATTGGATATTACTGTTGATTATTCCATGATGTGGCTGTTTTATATTCCCATTGGCCATTTACAATTACTGGCAATTGAGTAGAACCAATAGTATCTTAGTAAACGGACTTTAGAAGAGAGGCATGAAAAATGTCAGGAAGTCTCATGGAAGCAGGAAGTGCAGTGTAACAAAACTGCAGAGTTTATCTAGGGAGGAGGAAAAGGTGAAGATATCATCCAGATAGACAAGAACAAACAGACCAAAAAACTGATGAAAAAGGTCATTAATAAAATTCCTGGAATTTTGCATTTGTTGGTGCATTTGCTGGTGCATTACATAAGCCGAATTTCATAACTAGATACTAGGATGTCCCTCATGCATGTTGAATACTTTGTTATCGCCTTCACAAATTCGTATCGGGTTGTAGGCCACCTGCAAATCTAGCTTGGTTACTATCCATACCCCCTGGATCAGGCAGAGGAGTTCTGTAATAAACAGTGGACATTTTTTTGGGAATGCTGATCTTATTCAGGCTACTATGGTCTATATAGGGCTGAAAGGATCAATTCAAAGAGAAATCGAGATGGGGATGGCTGAATGAAACCTTTCTCTGGATTCTTCTGAATGAAAGATTTCAGAACTTGCATCTGAGTTTCAAACAAAGATAGGCTGTCCTAGATGATGAGTCTTTCTCAACCTTTTTACCTCTGAGGAACCCTTGAAATAATTTTCGGGTTCTGTAACCCTTGCCAAAAAAGATGATACCTACAGCTCAGGGTACATTAGCATGATCCATCATTTGAAAAAAGTTTTAAATAAAATAATAAAATTACTATGACGTAGATAGCCAATTTGACAAATAGGGCACATCATTTTTCTTTTACAATCCCCCTTAAAAAATTATTTTCAGTAATATTCTTGAAATAAATAACTGCAGAATAGAAATGCAGACAGTAAAAATAATGGTGTCCTCTAACATTTCTGGTCGGTGGGAGTGAGCCCTAAGATTGGCACCCAGAAGAAAATTGCCTCCTTGCATTGGTGGTCAGTGTAGGAGGGAGATCAACCCACCTCTGCTCATTGTTTAAGGAACCCCTGACACCCTCAGGAGGAACGCTGGTTGAGAAACATTGCTCTAGGACAGTGGTTCTCAACTCCGGTCCTCAGGACCCACTAATCAGATTTTAAGTATTACCTTGGGGAGATGCAGACTAGAATAATGCAATCACTGAGCAGCAAACTATATCACCTGTGATGTATTTCAGTTATCTTGCAAACCTGGCCTGTTAGTGGGTCCTGAGGACAGGGGGCCTCTGCTCTAGGAGGAAGGTTAACTGGCTGGAGATCAGTAGGATAGTTATATGGGTAGTGAGGTGGAAGCTACATAGATGGCAACTCTGAATAAAGATTAGAGCTGAGCGGACACCTGGATGTTCGGGTTTTCGTGGAAAAATACGGGTTCGGTCCGAACTTGACCCCGGACCCCGAACCCCATTGAAATCAACGGGGACCCGAACTTTTGGGCACAAAAATGGCGGTAAAAAAGTCCTGGAAAGTGCTAGAGGGCTGCAAAAGGAAGAAAAGTGGGGGTAAGAGTAGGACAAGTGCCCTACAAAGAAATGGGGATAGGGAAAGAACAATAATCTGTCCCTTACAGTACCAGCAGCATCCTCTCCCTACACTAGCCTGAGAGCATATGCCATGCAGCACTACGTGACTCCAGCTCATACAGAGGATGGGTCACATGATGCACTGGCCAATCACAGCCATGGCATTAGTAGGCATGGCAGTGATGGCTTCTAATGGCAAACCAGTAAAACGTTTGTTGATTGGCTGCCCTGCAGCTATTCAACAAGCGGAAAAAAAAATACCAGAACCCAGAACCCGAACCCTTTTTCAAAAGTTCGGGTCCCGAACACCGCAAAGTTCGGTACGAACTTTACAGTTCGGGTTCGCTCAACTCTAATAAAGATGCCCAATTTTGCCTGCATAATGTTTCCCTTAGTAATACCCGGCTTGAAAGCACTCTTCTCAAATCTGATCTTACAGGCCTCATCTTCTCTTATTATGCCCTGCTAATGGTTCGTCAGACATCATTACTAAATATGCAAAATAAATGGTTGGGAGATATTCCAGACCTGTCAGCAGAAAATTGGCAGGAATGGTTTAACTAACATGCTAGTACAGTTATCTTGATGAAAGACAGGCTTACCCAGCTACGCTATTTGCACACTAAGGCGTCTGTTTCACTTGCGTAAGAAATTTACCCCAACTTGTCATAAATACGAATGTGAGGGGAGGGGGTTCTTACATATGCTTTGGAGCGGTTATAGGATATGTCCCTTTTGGTCACAAGTTACAGCATTTATTGCAGAAATATTTGACCTACCCAATGTATATTGCCCCATATGGTGCTTTCTGGGTATGTTTGAGGAACTGGAGGGCTCTGCAGTGACCAAACACGTCCTTTGTTGTTTTACCATGCAAGGTAAACTATTCTATTGCACTGGACTCGTACTGAGGTCCTACATTTCGGGTTATGGAAAAAGCTTATTAACCAGTACAGACCAACGCTATAGCCTAAAGACGGCTACATCGCGGATCTGAATTGCTGAGGGGAAGTCCGCCCCTTTGCGCGCTCCCCACACGCACTCACAGCCGGCAGCGCTGTGCTCTGGTGCCCGTGGGTCGAGCGGACTCGATGTCCGCTGGTGACCCGCGATAGCCTAATAGAGCGGCAGAATGGGGAAACGCCAATGTAAACATGGCAGTTCTCCGTTCTGTGAGGGGGGGCATGACAGATCTACTGATCGCTGTGATCGATATCAGTGAGATCTGTTATGTCCCTGCCAGCCCAGCCCCCACACAGTTAGAACACACACAGGGAACACAGTTAACCCCTTTATTGCCCACTGCAGGTTAACCCCTTCCTTGCCAGTGACATTTATACAGTAATCAGGGGCTATTTACATTTCTGATCGCTGTATAAATGTCAATGGTCCCAAAAAATTGTCAAAAATGTCCGACATGTCCTCTGCAATATCACATTCCTGATAAAAATTGCAGATTGCTGGCATTACTAGAATAATAATAATAATAATAAAAACACCATAAATCAATTCCCATAGTTTGTAGACGTGATAACGTTTGCGGAAACCAATCAATATACGCCGATTGTGATTATTTTTTTACTAAAAATATGTAGAAGAATATATATCGGCCAAAACTGATATATCATTTTTTTTGGATATTTATTTAGCAGAAAGTAAAAAAAAATTCTTTATTCAAAATTGTCGCTCTTTGTTTGTTTATTCCGCAAAAAATAACCACAGAGGGCATCAAATACCACCAAAAGAAAGCTCTATTTGTGGGGGGGGGGGGGATTATAAAAAATTTGGGTACAACGTCGCACGACCACGCAAATGTCATTCAAAATGCGACATCGCTGAAAGCTGAAAATTGGTCTGGGCAGAAGGGAGGTTTAAGTGCCCAGTAAGCAAGTGGTTAATTCAAGCACGGTCACTATAGAAATTAATATGAGGCAATGGGATGCCCTCAAAAGATTATTAGGATATGGGACCCATGGCTAGACACTGAAGATATGAGCAATTCTGTTAGCTTTGATCTCAGATTCCAATTACAATTATTCTCTCAACTTGGATATATCTGGGCGTAGAAGGCTCAGTGGCCACTGCACTGGTTTTCTGAGCTATACGATTTACTGGGTGATGGAAAAACCTAACAACAATATAGGGTTACACTTGTAACATTTCCTGCACTGCTTTATTGTTTACTTATTTATTTTTTCCACACGTCTCAAGAATTTAGATTTTATTTGAACCATTGTACTGCATCGGGTTCTGACAGTACTGTTCCCTTTTATAGTATGTTACTAGAGTTGAGCGAACCCGGACTGTAAAGTTCGGGTCCGTACCGAACTTTGGGGTGTCCGGGACCCGGACCCGGACTTTTCAAAAAAAGGCCGGGTTCGGGTCCAGGGTTCCGGTAATTTTAATGAAAATTCTTAAAAATGCTGTAAAAAAGTCCAGGAAGGTCCTAGAGGTCTGCAAAAGGAAGGAAAATGGGGGTAAGGGTGGGACAAGTGCCCTACAAAGAAATGGGGACAGGGAAATAACTTTAAATATTTTTTAAAAAATAAAAACATAAAAAAACAAAAATGGAGGTGAATGGGGATCATCTTCAAACTGGGTCTGAAAAGTATTAATTAACAGTAGAGGCCATAGAACTGTTCTAAAATCATATTTCAATAAAGGGACAGGGGTAAAGAAACATCCCGTGAACAGGGTGGGAATGGGGGTAAAAGGAAGGAAAACGTCTGGAGATCCTGGAAGGACCTGAAAAAATGTCGTAAAAATTCTTAAAAGTAATTTTAATGGCCTTGGGACCTGGGCTTGGGCCGGAAAAAAACTTTTCAGGCCCAGGCCCAGGGCCTGTGGGGTTTCAAGCCATGCCTGGGCTTGAAATGTCAGGCCCAAGCGAGTTGAGATCATTGTATGATATTTTCCCTTGTCATGACAGTCTTGGGCTACGTCATGTTACCAAGTTTATTTTAGATTTAAGAACTCTGCACACCTTT
>BLSH010014862.1:158401-172236 GCA_018402905.1 Glandirana rugosa
TACGAACGTACGATCGTTTCGTTAGACAGAGTTTAATCTGCAATCTCCAACTCTAAGCAGCGGTATTTGAAATCTCAAATTCCCCCAACAATCTGATCGTAGAGCACGATCGTAGCGATCGTTGTTCTATGCAGAGCTTTATCTGCAACTCAAAGCAGCGGTATGTGAAATCTCTAATTTCTGCTATCTGTCCTCAGAGCAACAGCACAGACAGCAGTAGTAAAGTAATCTATCTCAGGATGCAGGATCAGGTCTTAAAATGTCTCAAATCTGTCCCTCACGCAGTCAGCTACCTTTCCCTACATTAACCCAAGGAGCATGTGACTGCAGCACTGTGACTCCAGCTTATAAAGATACATGATGCACCGGCCAATCACAGCCATGCCATTAGTAGGCATGGCTGTGATGGCTTCTAAGGGCAAACCAGTGAAACACTTGTTGATTGGCTGCCCTGCAGCTTCTCAACACGTGGAGTAAAATAGCAGAACCCTGGACCGAACCCGAACGATTTTTGAAATGTCCGGGTCCGGGTCCGTGCCACGGACACCCGAAAGTTCGGTACGGACCCGAACGTTACAGTCCGGGTTCGCTCAACACTAGTTTTGACCTTATCCATAACCATTACTTTATCAGTTAATTACGCAACGTATATCTATATCTGTCTAAAAAAAAAAAAAAATACATATATTTTTATTAATGTAAAAAATTATATTTACATACACATTGATCAGTCAGAACTACTGACGGTTAAAGTCAATAACATTTTTTATCTTGTTACAATGACATCTGAAAGTGGGTGAAATATACATGCGGCAGCAAGTGAACATGTTGTCCCTGAAGTTGATGTGTTGAAAGAAAAGGAAAAAGTTGGCATTGCGGTTTGTTGTGTATAGGGCTGTCCCATGTCCATAGCCAAAAGTGCCTACAATGGGCACATGAGCATCAGAACTGGAGGACTGAGCAAAGGAAGAACATGGCCTGGTTTCATGAATCACATTTTCCTATACATCATGTGGGTGTAAGGGTGTCACACACTGTATATATACACACACACACTGATGTTTTTGGTCATTAGATATTGTATGCAGTGCCGGGGCTTTGGGGGGTTTCAGGAGGTACGGCTGCCCTGGGCACTGGCATTATGTGATTAAAAAGTGGGGGGGGGGGGCAGAGAAAAGATTTGTTTTAGGAGAAATTTTGTGGAGAGGGATTTGTACTGGGAGGGGGTCCACGGAAGATTGGTTCTGGGTGGGGGTTGCTGGGGGATGAAATCAGGGGGTGACAGGAGTAAGATTTCTTCTATGAGGGGATGTGCTAGGAGGAGTGATTTAAGTGGAGTTGTGCTGGAAGAGGGGGATTTGTGTTTGGAGGGAAATTTTGGTGGGGATTTGTTCTAAGAGGGGAAATATGGGGGGGGGCATTTGTGCTGGGAGGGGGTATTTGAGGGGCAGCAGGGAGTAACATTTTGTTCTAGGACAGGAAATTTGGGGGTCATGTGCTAGATTTGGGGTTATTTGTGCTAGGGGATGGGGTAAAAAAGGATTTGAGCTAGGAGGAGAGATTTGGGGGAAGGGTTACTAGAAAGGTGATTTGGGATAGGGAGAGGATTTGTGCTAGGAGTGGACATTTTTTGGGTGGGGAATTTGTGCCAATAGGGTTGAATTGGGGGGTATGAATGCTAGGAGGGGTGTTTTGGGGAGAGAGGATTTAAAGTAGAGTTGCACCAAAAAGTGGAACTTCCGCTGGTTGGATCCCCCCCCCCTCAGGTGTCACTTTTGGCACCTTTCGGGGGGTGGGGGAGGGGCAGAGGACACCTGTCCTTAGACAGGTGTCCTTTTCCATGCATCCGGGAGCTCGGGCCGGCAGCCGCGGCCGCTGACGTCGTCTGACGTCGGCAGCCCGGCTCCCTCCTCCCTCTGCTACTGGCCGCCTGGCCAATAGCAGAGCGTAGTGGAGCCTCGCGCATGCGCAGTAAGGTGCTCGGCATGAACCTGTAATGCTACACATCCATGTGACGAACGCGGGTATCAGATCACTGCCCTCCTCACCGACCGGAGACCGAGGACCCCCAATACCGCACTTGTCACGAAAGTAACAATGCCACTCTCAGCTACTTTCAGCACAAAGATTTCCCAGTTTGCGGGACTCCCATCTAAGTGTCAGCCGCCTGAGAGTGATTGTTACCGGGCTAATTCAAACAATTAACCCTTTCTCTGCCACCACTTCTGGATTCTGGCCAGAAGACCCGTATATTAGCAATACCAGTATTTCAGAATAACCACCTGTAACACACACTGTCACCACAGACAGATATATTCAGGTGTGTTATTCTAAAAACAGTAGCGCTCTTCGAAGGAACAGATTCGTAATAGTTGAATTAAGAGCTTTAGGGACAAAATTAACACTTTTCAAAATAAGGTTTAATAATGAAAAGGTCAAGTTTTAGGTGCAGTAAAATATTTACAGAGAAATAAAAGTACAAAGTGAGACAAATATACAGCGAAAGGGAACAGATTGAAAAAATATTTTGCATTTGAAATGTCCTTGCTTAATCAGTGTTTCGACAATGATTTCCTGGTCCTCTGATGTTTGATGTTAAGGTGAGAACTCACTATCTGATTGTGTCAGTCTCTTTCTCTGGACCACCAGGGGTGGGGCCGTACCTCTTCTGGCCATTCGTATAAGAGAGGGAGTTTCCTTAGACAATGCCCAGGGCGGACCGTGGAGATACATGCTGCATAATCATGCATGGATCATAACTTGTTAGTGGATCGTCTTACATATTTTACAGTAAGAAATTTAATTTCAGCTTGCAATAAGCTTTCATATGACTGCAAACATGAGAATTCTAAAACCTTATCGGACCCTAGGGAGGGAATGGACTAATTCTATCCCTCCTTGGGTAACAAGGGGTGAATGTTTATACTTGAATTATCCGGACCAAAATTCTACATTCAAATATATAATGTTCATCACTATGGCATACCTATAGCGGAAGTTATGACTGTATGTAGATTTTCATGTAAGTTTAAGGCAGAAAGGGAGAGTTATCCCTAGGTCAGGCCTGCCAGGGTAATTTACGGGCCAACATCAGGCTGTTGTATGTTTGTTCAAGATAAGTGGACAGACCTTCTCCTGGCCATAAACCGTAATCAGCCTCTTTTTTAAATTGGCCTGTCCACACTCAGAGGGGGGTGGGGGTACAGGACAAGCTTCTTCAAACTGCCATGTCAGAAGGAGAGAGAAAAAAAAAACGTAACTATTTACGTAGCTTCCCTGCCAAGATGGAGTCAGTGTCGCTTTGGGCCTGGTATCATTACCTCGTGTGGATCTCACGCATGATACCATCACAGTCCGGGTTCCCTTACCCGCAATGGATGCAGCTGCACCTGACCCCCGATCCGAAGACCGGCGGTGGGTGCCGACATCGCTGGACTCCAGGACAGAGAAGTGGCCTATTATTAAAAGTCAGGAGCTACTGTATGCGTAGCTGCTGACTTTTAATTTTTTTTTTCCAGGCAGACATCCACTTTAGGCTGGTAGGGGCATGTGGGGGGGGGGGCAAGGGTTTGTGCCAGGAAGAGTGGTAATAGTTGTTTGGGGAAAATTGTGGCCTGCAAAGAGAATTTATGCTTAGGGGGTAAGTGTGCAGATCAGTGCTAAACATTTTTGTAGTGGGGGGGGCAAGATTTGCTGACACATAATGCTCATACACCTTGGGGGAGGGGGGTGGACAACACAACTTGGCAATGGCATCTTCAGCCTGGGTGCCAGATTATCAGCTCGTTTTGTTCAGCCAGCTCCCAGCTGTAAAGTAAAAGTGATCTGGGTGGCTGTATAGCCACCCGATCACTTATACAGTACAGGGGGTGGGGCTCTTTCCCCCCTATTGTTGGCACCCCCCCCCTTTCCATGGTTCTCCTACTCTCCCTAGGAGCCTGAGACCACCATTGGAGGGTTCAGGAAGGTGAGCAGGAGGAGACCAAAGAACATCTGTTCCTAAATCTCCCCTGCAGCGAGTGAAGCTGGAAGTGACGATGATTTTGTCACTTCTGGTTTCAGAGCCACCATCCCCTAGCGGTTACAGCCAGGGAACCAGTAAGCTCAATCAAAGCTTGTTAGCTGTACAGGAGGCCAGGGGAAACATTGGGAGTCTAATAGACCCCTATTGTTTCTATAGAGTACCTGTCACCTGCCCACTGCTATCACATAGGGGGTTGTTAACCCCGTGTAATAGCAATAGAGTTAAATAAAAAATAAAATATATAAAAAAAAAAATTAAATGGAACCCCAGTTACCCTTCACACACCTACAAATAAACACATCCACAGGGGAGACATTGCCACAAACATCAGAGTGAGAGCCATAGATCAAAGGCCATAGCTTAGTGTTTAGTTTAAACTGATATGGAGACCTTTGGGTAGTTTTTCACGATATCACGGTAGACACAGTTTTACGACTTGATAAGTCTGGTGTATTTACTTTACGCAACCCCGTCTTATGTTTTGGCACAAAATTAGGTGTTATATTCGGTGTTTGCACTAAACTTTTTATTACATCTTTTTCTGAAATTATGCATTTGATAAACTGCTGTGCAAATATTGTGAAAATAAAAATAAATAAATTGCAACCACCTTTTCTTTACATGTCCTCTGCTTTCAGAAAATATATACTGGGGGGGATTAAGTAATTTTAGGGCCAAAATGCAGGTTTTTATGTGTGCAAAAAAAAAAAAATGCTCTAGCCACTTCCCAACCGGCTCACGTCCATTTACTGTTGCACTACGGCAGCCCTGTGCAAGTTGCGGGCGGCGTGCTCTCGTGCCCCCTGCGTGAGCGTGCCCGCGGGTTGGTGTCAATGTCTGCCGGCGACCCGCGATCGCCTAATACATAGGCAGAACGGGAAACCGCCAATGTAAACACGGCGGTTCCCCGTTCTGTCAGGGGACATGACAGAGATCTACTGTTCCCTGTATTCGGGAACAGTGAGATCTCTCATGCCCCTACCTGCCCAGCCCCCACACAGTTAGAACACCTTTATGCCCTTGGATTGCCCACCTAGTGTTAACCCCTTCCCTGCCAGTGACATTTACATAGAAATCAGTGGCTATTTTTAGATATGATCACTGTATAAAAGGTCAGTGGTCCCAAAAAAGTTCCGCAATATCACAGTCCCGATATAAGAAAAAAAAAAATTATATATATATATATATATATATATATATATATATATATATATATATATATATATATATATATCTATTGCAGACCATTACCAGTGAAATAATAATGCCATAAATATATTCCCATAGTTTGTAGACATGATAACTTTTGCGCAAACCAATCAACGCTCATTGTGATTTTATTTACCAAAAATATGTAGAATACATATTGGTCTAAACCAGGGTTTCTCAACCAGGGTTCCTCCAGAGGTTGCTAGGGGTTCCTTGAGCAATGGTCAATTTATACATCTCAGATAAATTCCCAATGACATCATTGATACTTTTAGCTATCTGTAAGGGGGTAATTCTTCCCAAAGACCACAAGTGTAAGGAGCATTCTTCCCATTGACCATCACACTAATGTATCATGAGTTGTAGATTTTTAATTTTTAGCAGGGGTTCCCCCGAGACCGGAGAATTATTTCAAGTTTTCCTCGGTGTTGAAAAGGTTGAGAAAGGCCAGCCTAAAAACTGATGAATAAATTCGTTTTTTTTAGATTTTGTTTTGGATATTTATTATAGCAAAAAGTTAAAAAAAAAAAAAAATTATTTTGTCAAAATGGTCGCTATTTTTCTAGCGCAAAAAATAAAAACTGCAGAGGTGATCAAATACCACCAAAAGAAAGTTCTATTTGTGAGAAAAAAAAAGGACGTCAATTTTGTTTGGGTACAACATCGCACGACCGCGCAATTGTCCGTTAAATCGACACAGTACCGAGTCACAAAAAGTGCTCTGGTCAGGAAGGGGGCAAATCCTTCCGGAGCTGAAGTGGCAAGAAAAGACCTGGTTAACCTAAACCCAATTTTAACCCTAAAGAGGAAATGTCAGTAACTCTACAAGTCTGCATGAACAAATTTCTGAGATTTTAGGAAGGGAGGCTAAATGAGTCCCCTGTAGATGTAGCACCCTCTAGTAGTGTGTGCTAGTAGAAGTGTAGTGCAGGTAAAAAAAGACTGGTTCTGTGATAAACTTGAGTCACTGAATCTGGGTCAGGGTTATGAGAGGCCAGGGCTGCATGACTCATCCCGGAAGCTCTCTGGTGCCCCATTTTTAGGATGTCGGAGAGTGTTCTAGAAGATAGTGGGAGGGGGGATAGGAAGGGTTGCCTTGAATATTTATGGGCCCTCAGCCAATCCCCAGGTGTGGGTTTTGCAGGGGACATGAGCCATGCCAGCAGGGGAGTCAGGTGGAAGATGGAGAAGTGGTGCAGAGGAGAGGCTGTCAGTGGCCCCTGAGGGACCCCTTCCGGGGAGGGGTTTACCTCGGGTTGGAGCGCAGGATAGTTGGCCTGGAAGAATCCCACTCCAAGAGGCAGTTGGAGGAATTCATGCCGGAGAGCAGGGGGAGAGAGCAAGCAAAGACAGTGAGTAGATCAGCGTGGTGCAGGGACAAAGACAAGGGGAGAGACTGCCAGCTGTAAAATTGCTCTCTTGAAGACCACGGTGTGCCAAGTCTTCATCTAACCTTACCCTGGGGAATCTCCATATGTGTGTGCCAGTCAGGAGGACTGGAGGAAGC
Organism: Glandirana rugosa; assembly: GCA_018402905.1. Taxonomy (NCBI): domain Eukaryota; kingdom Metazoa; phylum Chordata; class Amphibia; order Anura; family Ranidae; genus Glandirana; species Glandirana rugosa. Next base: position 165,142 of record BLSH010014862.1, read on the forward strand.
AAGCAGCCAGGATGGCTGGTGGCAGCTAGACGGGCTGGGAGACTTCTGTAGTGGTAGAACTGGGCTCAGTGTCTACAGGAAGGCAGAAGAAGATGGTGTTTACTCCATAATGTACTAAAACTTATCCATAAAGGGACAGGATGGTCCTAGCTTGTAATGAGCTGTTGCTGAATTGACAAGACTGTTAATTCCATCACAGCAATCAGCAGGTGCTGTGTATAGTGAATCAAGTTTGTACAGGAGGAAGGAAGAAGAGGATCTTCGTGTAAATAGGGAGGAAGTTGACCCCTGTTTGTTCTGGGTTCTGGACATTTTTCAAGTTGGGCATACCATAATTCCCTACTCCATCCAAGTTATAATCCCCTAACAATAAAAACAAACCAAGGGCTGATTTCTGTGTTTGAGTGAAGGAAATGCTAATTGACTGGCTCTGCCGCAGTGGTGACCCCAACATCAGTAACTCCTGTGGGGGTACTGCTACATTTGGGGGCTCGCCTGGGATTTTCCCCATGGTAACCTGCACGACTGTTGCCCCAAGCGACTGGAAACCATCAAACCAGAGACTTCTTTGCTGTCCTAGTCCACTAAGAGATGACGGGGAGCCAGAATTATATTTTGCTGAACTGTAAATGTCAAGTTGGCGTTTGGGTGCCATTGTCCATAGCAACCACAGGGAGGTTGCTACCAACCAGCTATACTGCATGCCCAGTTGCCTTGATCAGTGAGGACTGTATTGTGTGCTGTTGTCCGTGGCAACCATGGCACCCATGGATTACAAAATGTCCACTCATCTGATCGCGACTGGGGAAAGTGACTGTGTGCTGGAACCAGTGAAAAGTGGAGGGATGGGTCCATTGTTACCCATGGCAACCGGCGTGAACTGGTGGAAATTGAAAGGATTGTGTCTTTCAGCTATACAACTACAGTTTAAATAAAAGACTATCGTGATCCTGCTAAAAATCAGTATGCAATACAGTTACCCATAGCAACCACTATGGACGGTCATTGGCGCTATACAGCCCTGGCTGAGATCGAAGGGCATGTGGCAACGGGTCCTGCAAATAACAGTGTATGTGAAGTGACTGTATGGACGGTGTCTGGGCCTGCAAAATTCAGTTCGGGATGGAGGGGGGGGGGGTAACAGAACACATGGGAGCCTGCTTATCAGAACTGCTGGCACCAACCAGACTGGAAGCTTGGGGGTGGAGCCACCCTGCAGACAGAGCCCAGCGGGTTCAGCACAGGAGAGCTGAGGAGGAGTGCAACATGGTAGGTTACCTACAACCCGAAATCTTCCTGACATGCAGGTACTGAACAGCCGATACAAGATGGTGGACAATGGGGTGCAGCTAGAGCATTGAGGGGGATTCGCTCTCTGCATGATCAACAGGGATGGAGAAGCTATGCCTGTTGTGTCCTAGGTGCAGGAAAACTACAGCAGCGGTCTGAGCCTGGCTCTGTGAGGAGCCTTTCTTTTTTGTGAATTCTTTATTGGATTTTTTAAAAAAGGTATACTTATCAGTGGCGGCCCGCCCATAGGGGGTGCCCGGGCGCCGCCGTCCCCCCCTCCAAGAAGAAGAAAAAAAAAATTAAAAAAAAAAATTATACATTTTTTTTTTAAGTTTTACATAGTGTACAGTGTTCGGCCGCCAGACACAGTGCACTATGGGAAGCGTGACGTCGCTGCAATCACATGATTGCAGGCGTCATGCTTCAATGGCAGGGTTTATTCCTGCCTTGAGTCGCTTTGCTCTGCGCCTCAAGACATGGATTCGCTAACAGAGTGTCAATCAATCACCGCCGTCCACTAGACGGCGGTGATTGATCTCGGAGGACCGTCGCGTCACTTCCGGTCGTGCAGAGAGAAGATGTAAGTGACGCAACCGGCAGAAGCACAAGCATTGCATTTGTGCACGAAGACAGGAGAAGACCTATCTAGGAGTGGGGAGTGAGTGACTCTTTTTGACTTGAGGTATTACAATTAAAATGAATGTCATGTTGCATAACATTGCTTTGCTGCCTTATAAGAGTCGGACTGACTGAGTGTTATTTTCTATGGAACGAGGAATGGCAAAAAAAAAAAAAAAAGTGCAACCAAAATGTGAAAAAAAAAACCTTTGCGTTTATTTCAACTTAAAATCACAGACTAAATGACTACAAGTCCCAGCATGTTCTGCTAGCCTACACAGGGGGGTACTGGACACAAATCTATTGTTCACTAAAAAACTGTGCTGACCAGATGTGGCCGGTGTTTTTTTTGGGGGGGCGGGTGGCAAACAGTGCACAGCCAGCCGCAACACTTACCCCGGGTTCCCTCCAGGCGACCGCTAGGCGGCCAGCTAGCTTCCCCTGCGACTCATCTCCTCCCAACCACCAGCGTAGATTCTCCTTTCGGCTAATCTGGAAAGGGGTCTCAGGACCCGCTTCCTGGTTGGCCGGGAGGAGAATTAGTGTGACACCAGCGAATATGCGATTCTTGCACATATTTGTTGTTGCTATAGATTTATGTGATTCTTGAACATGTTTGTTGCTGCTATAGATTTATGTGATTCTTGCACATGTTTGTTGTTGCAATAGATTTATGTGATTCTTGCACATATTTGTTGTTGCTATAGATTTCTGTGATTCTTGCACATGTTTGTTGTTGCTATAGATTTCTGTGATTCTTGCACATGTTTGTTGCTGCTATAGAGTTATGTGATGCTTGTACATGTTTGTTGTTGCTATAGATTTCTGCGATTCTTGCACATGTTTGTTGTTGCTATAGATTTATGTGATTCTTGCACATGTTTGTTGTTGCAATAGATTTATGTGATTCTTGCACATATTTGTTGCTGCTATAGATTTATGTGATTCTTGCACATGTTTGTTGTTGCAATAGATTTATGTGATTCTTGCACATATTTGTTGTTGCTATAGATTTCTGCGATTCTTGCACATATTTGTTGTTGCTATAGATTTCTGCGATTCTTGCACATATTTGTTGTTGCTATAGATTTCTGTGATTCTTGTACATGTTTGTTGTTGCTATAGATTTATGTGATTCTTGCACATGTTTGTTGCTGCTATAGATTTATGTGATTCTTGCACATGTTTGTTGTTGCTATAGATTTCTGCGATTCTTGCACATATTTGTTGTTGCTATAGATTTCTGTGATTCTTGCACATGTTTGTTGTTGCCATAGATTTCTGCGATTCTTGCACATATTTGTTGTTGCTATAGATTTATGTGATTCTTGCACATGTTTGTTGTTGCTATAGATTTCTGCGATTCTTGCACATATTTGTTGTTGCTATAGATTTCTGTGATTCTTGCACATATTTGTTGTTGCCATAGATTTCTGTGATTCTTGCACATATTTGTTGTTGCTATAGATTTCTGTGATTCTTGCACATATTTGTTGTTGCTATAGATTTATGTGATTCTTGCACATGTTTGTTGTTGCTATAGATTTCTGTGATTCTTGCACATGTTTGTTGCTGCTATAGAGTTATGTGATGCTTGTACATGTTTGTTGTTGCTATAGATTTCTGCGATTCTTGCACATGTTTGTTGTTGCTATAGATTTATGTGATTCTTGCACATGTTTGTTGTTGCAATAGATTTATGTGATTCTTGCACATATTTGTTGCTGCTATAGATTTATGTGATTCTTGCACATGTTTGTTGTTGCAATAGATTTATGTGATTCTTGCACATATTTGTTGTTGCTATAGATTTCTGCGATTCTTGCACATATTTGTTGTTGCTATAGATTTCTGCGATTCTTGCACATATTTGTTGTTGCTATAGATTTCTGTGATTCTTGTACATGTTTGTTGTTGCTATAGATTTATGTGATTCTTGCACATGTTTGTTGCTGCTATAGATTTATGTGATTCTTGCACATGTTTGTTGTTGCTATAGATTTCTGCGATTCTTGCACATATTTGTTGTTGCTATAGATTTCTGTGATTCTTGCACATGTTTGTTGTTGCCATAGATTTCTGCGATTCTTGCACATATTTGTTGTTGCTATAGATTTATGTGATTCTTGCACATGTTTGTTGTTGCTATAGATTTCTGCGATTCTTGCACATATTTGTTGTTGCTATAGATTTCTGTGATTCTTGCACATATTTGTTGTTGCCATAGATTTCTGTGATTCTTGCACATATTTGTTGTTGCTATAGATTTCTGTGATTCTTGCACATATTTGTTGTTGCTATAGATTTATGTGATTCTTGCACATGTTTGTTGTTGCTATAGATTTCTGTGATTCTTGCACATGTTTGTTGCTGCTATAGAGTTATGTGATGCTTGTACATGTTTGTTGTTGCTATAGATTTCTGTGATTCTTGCACATATTTGTTGCTGCTATAGAGTTATGTGATGCTTGTACATGTTTGTTGTTGCTATAGATTTCTGTGATTCTTGCACATGTTTGTTGTTGCTATAGATTTCTGCGATTCTTGCACATGTTTGTTGTTGCTATAGATTTCTGCGATTCTTGCACATATTTGTTGTTGCTATAGATTTCTGCGATTCTTGCACATATTTGTTGCTGCTATAGATTTATGTGATTCTTGCACATGTTTGTTGTTGCTATAGATTTCTGTGATTCTTGCACATATTTGTTGTTACTATAGATTCATGCGATTCTTGCACATATTTGTTGTTACTATAGATTCATGCGATTCTTGCACATGTTTGTTGTTGCTATAGAGTTATGTGATTCTTGCACGTTTGTTGTTGCAATAGATTAATGTGATTCTTGCACATATTTGTTGTTGCTATAGATTTCTGCGATTCTTGCACATGTTTGTTGTTGCTATAGATTCATGCGATTCTTGCACATGTTTGTTGTTGCTATAGATTTAAGAGATTCTTGCACATAGGGGTGGGGCTTACAATAAGTGGGAGGGGTCAAAACGAAAGGGCGGGGTCTGGCGCCCCCCCCATCCAAAAAATTTCACCAGCAGCAACTGATAGTTATACAAAAAGCCCATTAGGAATACCACGGCTTAAACACAATATGACCAAACAACTTAACACAAAACATACTTGAAATGGCAACCAATGCCCTAGGGCAAATTAATTTGCTTCGCTGAAGGCACCATAAATAACATACAAAGAGGATTGATCCTACGGTGCTCGGAAATTAACCGTAACCACTCCCAAGGAAATAGGACTAGAAGTGCTAGGGGGACATGGGGATGGAAGCCATCATCTCCTTGGATTCAGTCCAAACATCCCAGACCTTGGAAATGTTATTAGGACATCCTCTACCAGGGGTTTCCAAACTATGGCCCTCCAGATGTTCAGGAGCTACAATTCAGTGTTGCCAACCGTCCGTAAATTTACGGACAGCCAGTAAAAACAGGGCAGTTTTTTTGGGTGTCCGTAAAAGTCCGTAGCAGCTGAAAAGTGCCAGTAAAAACGGCGGCCATCGGCTCCGGTCAGAGCTGCGTATGTGCAATTACGGAAATCCCCAAGCGGCAAGTGAGAAGATCCGATCCTGACCCTGAGACGAGTTGGACGACCTCTCCTGCTGCCAGCTAGTGCCTCTGCCCAGCCCATCCACCCTCAAATGAGGTTACTGCATTTTCCCGCCACACCACCGCCAGCCAGCACCCGACCGGAGCAGACGCTCCGGATGGATGGATCCTCCTGATTCCTGCCTGCCTCCCTGCTCTGGCTGACCCTGCAGCCCTCCTGGTGACAGTGGTGAATGCAGTACACTTCCTCTTTAAGCCAGCCAAAAAGAGTCGGGACAGTGAGTGTGGGACTGTTTGACACCCACACTGTCTCTGCTCACTCTGACAGACAGCCGCCAGCCAGGCTGCCGGAGTCTCCCTCTTAGTGTGCACTGTATGAGTGCAGTGTGCACTGTATGAGTGGCAGGAGGTAATGGAAGGATGGTGTAATGGAAACAGGAGGTGATGGGGATGGTGTGATGGAGATGGAGGGATAGTGACAGGAAGTGATGGGGGGATTGAGTGATGGAGACAAGAGGTGATGGAGGGATGGAGACGGGGAGATGGTGTGATGGAGATGAGGGGTGATGGAGGGATGGAGACTGGAGGGATAAAACAGTAGGTGATGGAGACAGGAAGTCTTTAGAAGTGGGGACATAAATTCTGGTGATCCTAGTGGCTACCAGGGATTTCACCTCACTTTCTGTGGTGGTTATGGAACAGAAATTAAGGGGGAATCTCTACAATTTGACATAGGTGACAAATGATGGACTAAATAATCTGCCCTTATTATATTGAAAATAACAGAAATATGTTTTTTTACCTTGCTATCTACCTTAAATCACATTGCTAATTGCACAGTGTACTTGCTTGTAGCCTAAATACTGAAATTTGCACTGAAAACTGTAATTTTGTAACTTTTGTAAAATGCCAGTAAAAACTTGGCGGTGCCAGTAAATTTTGGGTGTTGTGCCAGTAAATTTCAATCTGGTAGGTTGGCAACACTGCTACAATTGCCATCATGCCTAGTTACAGGGCCGGCCCTACCATGCGTCCCAGTGGGTCCATTGGACCCAGGCAGCACTTTGAGAGGTGCAGCAAATTGAACCACAGCCACCTCTCCTCTTCTATTTCCCCAGCAAATTGATGACCAAGATATATTTTCCAGCAGTTTTATGTGTCATGGTGACAATTGCCCCCTGGATGCTCTGCCTGCCCCAAACTACCCTAGCCCTCCCCTATACTGCCCTAGCCTGTCTATATACTACCCTAGCCTGCCTATATACTACCCTAGCCTGCCTATATACTACCCTATCCCGCCCTATACTAGCCTAGCCTGCCCCTTGGATTTTAACCACTTGCCAACCGCCGATCGGCGATTGACGGCGGCAAAGTGGCTCTGTAACGCGTGATCGCGCCTAGTGAGCGCGCGCGCCATCGGAGGCGCGCCCGCGCGCTCACTGTGTTCGAGGAGGGCCAGGGAGCGGGTGCGGCGGCTTCGATTGTCGCCGGCTACCCGCGATGCCCCCCCCCCGGAGTGAAGGAACAGAGGTCCGTGTATGTAAACACGGACCTCCGTTCTGTGAAGGGGGAAGGGCTGTGATCACAGCCTTCCTGTATACGAAGGCTGTGACCACT
>BLSH010014882.1:21546-38832 GCA_018402905.1 Glandirana rugosa
ACTTTAACACTTGTTTCCTTTTCCCACCCTGAAATTTACTCCGTGCGTTGGTGTATATATAGTATAAATTAGTTATAAATTATATATCTAGTCTCATTTACTCATATTTATAACTATCATCCACAGTCTATAAATTCTGTTTCCTGTCATCGTATTAACTTGTTATTGTTTAGTTTATAGTTGTAATCTCAACTCGCTTGGAGACCTTCAAGCCCAAGACGACCAGGTCGGCTTGAAGCCCTGTTTCAGGCCCAAGCCCAAGTCTGCCTTGGGCTTGCAAGCGTGCCTGTGACTCTTACCCCCATTTTACTTCCTTTTGCAGACCTCTAGGGCTTTCCAGGACTTTGTTACAGCCATTTTTGTGCCTAAAAGTTTGGGTCCCCATTGATTTCAATGGGGTTCGGTGTCCGTGCGAACGTTCGGGTTCCGTCTGAACCCGAACCCGGACTTTGTCCCGAAGTTCGGCTGGACCAGCAGAACCCGAACTTCCAGAGGTTCGCTCAACTCTAATGTTGATATTTGATTTGTTATTGTTCAATTATGCTACTGTCCTTTGTCTTAAATATCTGACACCTACTATCAATATTTATACTCATTTACTCTGATCTATATATTAAATATTGATTAAATATGATATATATGTGGTTGCGTGCCTCATTTAAAGTCCCACCCTTTTCCTTTGTTCACAATTTCAGGGATGGAGGCATGAGAACCCCTGGTCTCTGCCTCATTTAAAGTCCCACAACCCTTTCTGGGGGGTTCTTATTTTGCTCCATTTATCCCAGATATGAAGTTCTTGTGTAGATCTTAGCTGGGGACCCCCACACAAATAAAAAAAACTGAATGAGGGTGCCCCTATGCAAAAAGAAAATTAATGAGATCTCCCCTAAATTCTATATTAGACCTTTATCCAAGCTTATACTTCATTCCCTCACGCTCTTCACACGAAGGGTTCCTCCCCAGCAAAGCACCCTGTCTCCTTGATTTTGTGAGGGTCTGCAGGCAGGGGGGTTATCAGAATTTGTAATTTCCTTTTAACATCACTTTTAATGATACTTATTCACAAAAATGTGTAAAAAGTGTAAATAAAAACACACACAATTTTTGAAAAGCCTTTTTTTTATTTCAAACACTTTATTGATTTTCAAGAGTAAAGCAAATATAATAGGGTTAACATTCACGGACGCAGCCACTTTGGATCATGAGAGACAGCATAATTTAGCCGCGTCAACATAAAGGTGAATAAACAATATATCTAAATTGGAATTAGTACCGTGCTAAAGTGTAGTGTTAAATTATCAGCAGCAGCGACACACCATGTGATAATAACATAGCTAAGATCAAAAACATATATTTATTGGGCAAGAACACAGCATATATACACACACCATGGGAGCACTTTTCCCCATCCCCTCCTGATCGTCTTATCCTAACAATACAAACTGCACACAGGACATATTATCATAAGCATAAACACAGCAAACCTTCAAACAATACAAGAAAAAATGTTGCGCTAGCGTGAATAGACAAATCCCAAACATAAATAAATGTGGGATAAAAAACATGAATTGAAGAAAATATCAATTGAAGAAAATATCAATGTTCAAGGCAACAGTCCAAAGTGGCTAATTACAAAGTTCATCAGTGGATATTCATAATGATGGATTGATAATGTGATATAGTGATATGAATAAGTGCAAAAAAGAAATGAATAGTGATCCAAAAACAGTGATCCAAAAAAGGAAAAAAGAAGAAAAAATGATAATCCCAGACTTCCAGGTATAAATCCAATATATAAATGTTCCACAGACTTCTGCTACTAGACCCTGTGCTACACCACCTGTGAGTAAGATAGGCAATAGGTACTCTTGCCAACTCAAATTGACCTGCTATCTCTAGCCAGGTCACATAGGCAGGCAGATATCACCTTCTGCGAGGCATAGGGAAATAATTCCTCTGTCTAGTTGTCTGGGGGTATTGACTTTCAGGTAGAGGTGTACCTCCTCCAATCTTGACCCGTATCCATATCAAGAGCAGGAATCTGACTCCCAGAAATTCTCCTACAGATGTTCCTGGAGACGATGATTAGACTGAAGTAGGAAGAGAAGACAATGATCCCACTGTTAGAGGAATAGTTCAGGAGGAAATAACTGTATCCTATAACCTTGGCTCCATCCTATAGAAGGTGCGTTGGAAATCAACATCCTTCACCCACAGTTGATCCAGAGGAAGGCAAAAAACCCCAGCAAAGCATGATTCAATTTGGTATAGCAGGGGAAAAAATTCCTTACTGATCCCTCGAGAGGCAATAAGATTTTCCCTGGATCAACTTTACCTATAAATGTTAGTACCCAGTTATGTTATGCACGTTAAGGAAAGAATCCAGGCATTTTTTAAAGCAATCTACTGTGCTGGTCAGAACTACCTCAGGAGGGAGTCTATTCCACATTTTCACAGCTCTAACTGTGAAGAAACCTTTCCGTATTTGGAGATTAAATCTTTTTCCTCTAGACGTAAAGAGTGCCCCCTTGTCCTCTGTGATGGCCTTAAAGTGAATAACTCAACACCAAGTTTACTATATGGACCACTTATGTAGTTGAACATGTTAATCATATCCCTCCTTATTCTCCTCTTCTCAAGAGAGAATAAATTCAGTTATTCTAATCTTTCCTCATAGGTGAGCTCCTCCATGCCTCTTATCAGTTTGGTTGCCCTTCTCTGCACTTTCTCCAGTTCCCCGATATCCTTTTTGAGAACTGGTGCCCAAAACTGAACTGCATATTCCAGATGAGGTCTTACTAATGATTTGTATAGGGGCAAATTAATGTCTTTCTCTCTTGAGTCCATACCTCTCTTAATACAAGAAATGATTTTGCTTGCTTTGGAAACCGCAGCTTGGCATTGCATGCATTAAGCTTATGATCTACCAAAACTCCCAGATCCTTCTCCACTATGGATTTCCCCAGTTGTACTCTTCCTAGTATGTATGATGCATGCATATTCTTAGCCCCCAAGTGCATAACGTTACATTAATCTACATTAAACCTCATTTGCCACATATTTGCCCAATTAAACAGTGAATTGCAGTCGGCTTGTATGTTGGAGACATCCTGTAAGGACATTATTCCACTGCATAGCTTGGTGTCATCTGCAAACACTGAAATGGTACTTTTAATCCCAGAGCCGATATCATTTATAAAGTTATTAAAAAGTAAGGGTCCCAACACTGAACCTTTGGGTACACCACTGATAACCTTAGACCATTCAGAGTATGAATCATTAACCACTACTCTCTGAATTTGGTCTTTCATCCAGTTTTCTATCCATTTGCAAACTGAACTTTCCAAGCCTGTAGACTTTACTTTACACATTAGCCATGTGTGGGGAACTGTTTCAAACGCTTTTGCAAAATCCAAGTATACCACGTCCACAGCCACCCCTCTGACCAAGGTTTTACTTACCTCCATATAAAAAGAAATCAGGATTGTTTGACAACTTCTATCTTTCATAAATAGAGTTGAGCGAACCCGAACTGTAAAGTTTGGGTCCGTACCGAACTTTGGGGTGTCCGGGACCCGGATCCGAACCCAGACTTTTCAAAAAAAGTCCGGGTTCGGGTCCGGGGTTCTGGTATTTTATTCCTCATGTTGAATAGCTGCCAAGGGCAGCCAATCAACAAGTGTTTCACTGGTTTGCCCTTAGAAGCCATCACAGCCATGCCTACTAATGGCATGGCTGTGATTGGCCAGTGCATCATGTGACCCAGCCTCTATATGGAGTCACCGTGCTGCATGTCATATGCTCTCAGGATAGTTTAGGGAGAGGATGCTGCTGGCTCTGTGAGGGACAGATTGCAGATATTATCGAACATCTCATCCTGCATTACTGAACAATCTGATTGTGGACTAGGTAGAGATACTAGTACTGCTGCTTTGAGGGACATATTGCAGACCTCATTCTGCTGCACAGAACGATCTGACTGGACTAGGTAGAGTCTGTTGCTTTAAGGGAAAGATTATTGTTCTAAAATCATCTCCAAGTTGTACAGGGAAAGGTTCCAGCTGTTGCTTTAAGGGAAAGATTATTTCTCTAAAATCATCTCCAAGTTGTATAGGCAAAGTTTCTTCCAGCCGCATAGCGCCATATTATTGTTCTAAAATCATCTCCAAGTTGTATAGGCAAAGTTTCTTCCAGCCGCATAGAGCCATATTATTGTTCTAAAATCATCTCCAAGTTGTATAGGCAAAGTTTCTTACAGCCGCATAGAGCCATATTATTGTTCTAAATTTTAGAACAATAATATAGCTCTATGCGGCTGGAAGAAACTTTGCCTATACAACTTGGAGATGATTTTAGAACAATAATCTTTCCCTTAAAGTAACAGCTGGAACCTTTCCCTGTACAACTTGGAGATGATTTTAGAATCTAAAATCATCTCCAAGTTCTATAGGGAGAGGTTCCTGCTGTTGCTTAAAGGGACAGATTATTGTTTCTTGCACAAAATTAAAAAGTGCATCTACATTGCTGGTTTAAAAAAAAAAAAAAAAAATCCAAAGACTACATTTGTGGCCAGTGGTGCATTTCTTGCACAAAAATAAAAAAAAACAGTGTTCCTCCTCCACCGCCACTTTCACCGCCTCCTCAACCTCCAACTCCACATCCAACTCTATTTTTGATTTTTTTATGTGATTTTAGCTGAAAAATTATTTTAAGTTATTTCCCTATCCCCATTTCTTTGTAGGGTACTTGTCCCCCACTTACCCCCATTTTCCTTCCTTTTGCAGACCTCTAGGACTCGCCAGGACTTTGTTACAGCCATTTTTGTGCCTAAAAGTTTGGGTCCCCATTGATTTCAATGGGGTTCGGGGTCCGGAGCAAAGTTCGGGTCAAGTCCGGTCCCGAACCCGGACTTTGTCCGGAAGTTCGGCCAAACCTGCCGAACCCAGACTTCCAGAGGTTCGATCAACTCTATTCATAAATCCATGCTATCTGTTGCTTAAGATATTTTTTTCCAACAAGAACTCATGTAAGTGGTCTTTTATTAAGCTCTCCAGTATCTTCTCAACTATAAAAGTTAAACTAACAGGTTTATAGCTACTTGGTAAAGACTTTGATACCTTTTTATATATGGGCACCACATTGGCCATACACCAATCCAGTGGTACTATTGCAGTCATTAACAAGTCCCTAAAAACTAAATGGATTTGAAATGACCGAGCTCAATTCTTTTAGGATCCATGGGTGGATGCCATCTGGTCCAGGTGCTTTATCCACCTTTATTCTGTCTAAATACTTGGGAAACATTTCCCTTTTGAGCCATTGTGGATCATTTGGGGCTGTGTCACTACCACTCACATTATGGACATGAGCTCCCCCGTGCTCCTTTGTATACACAGAGCTGAATAAAGTATTTAATAAGTTTGCCATCTCTTTGTCTCCAGTCACGCGCTCTAGATTATTTTGTAAAGGGCCTATATGCTCAGACCTGACCTTTTTACTATTAATATATTTGAAGAATATTTGGGTGTTTGTCCTACTATCTTTTGCAATCTGTCATTTGTTTTGAATTTTTGTGTCCTTGATTTCCTTTTTACACATTCTGTTATATTCTTTGTAACAGTTAAAAGATGATAGAGTTCCTTCATTTTTATATTTTTTAAAAGCTCTTTTCTTATAATTTATAACTTTTTTAACTTTGACCATGAGCCACATAGGCTTTATTTTTAGTCTTTTAACCACTTGCCGACCGTCAATCGGCAATTGACGGCAGCAAAGTGGCTCTGTAACGCGGATCGCCGCCATATGACGGCGGCCGCGTGATCGCGCCTAGTGAGCGCGCGCGCGCCGCCGGAGGCGCGCCAGCATGCTCACTGTGTCCGGGGAGGGCCAGGGAGCGGGAGCGGGTGCGGCGGCTTCGATTGCCGCCGGCTACCCGCGATGGCCCCCCCGGAGCGAAGGAGCGGAGGTCCGTGTAAGTAAACACGGACCTCCGCTCTGTGAAGGGGGAAGGGCTATGATCACAGCCTTCCTGTACATGAAGGCTGTGACCACTTCCCTTCCCCTGTTAGGGCAGTCCCCCCACAGTTAGAACACGCCCAGGGAACATAGTTAACCCTTAGAGCGCCCCCTGCAGGTTAACCCCTTCACTGCCAATGGCATTTACACAGTAATCAGTGCATTTTTATAGCACTGATCGCTGTATAAATGCCAACGGTCCCAAAAAAGTGTCAAAATGGTCCGACATGTCCGCTGAAATATCGCAGTACCGCAAAAAATCGCAGATCGCCGCCATTATTAGTAAAAAAAAAAAAATAAATAAAAACCCCAAAAATGAATTCTCATCATCCGTAAACGCGACCACTTTTGCGCAAACCAATCAATAAACGCAGATTGCGATTTTTTTTATCGCAAATATGTGGAAGAATATAAATCGGCCAAAAACGGTGAAAAAAAATTGTCGCTTTTCTTTTGTTTATAGCGGCGATCAGAAATGACGCAGAGGGGATCAAATACCACTAAAAGAAAGCTCTATTTGTGGGAAAAAAAGGACGCAAATTTCGTTTGGGTACAACATCGCACGACCGCGCAATTGTCAGTTAAAGCAACGCAGCGCCGAATCACAAAAAGGGCTCCGGTCCTAAAGCTGGAAATCCTTCCGGTCCTTAAGTGGTTAAACTTATTGCCCACGGGAATATACTTTGCAGTGAGTTTGCATACAGTCTTTTTGAAAAATTCCCATTTCTGTTCTGTGTTCATCAATGCAATATTCCCTCCCAGTCCTGGAGAGCAGCCCTCATCTTTGGAAAATTTGCTTTCTTAAAGTTAAGTGTTTTATCTTTCCCGTATGTGTTTGTTGCTTGCAGCTTACATTAAATGTAATCATGTTTTGGCCACTGCTACCCAGATGTTCTTTTAAATGAATGTTGGTAATAAGCTCTGTATGATTTGAGATTACCAGGTCCAGTCTATAGTAATATTAACGAGAGAGGTCAGGATTTAGAGCAAAGGGTAGGAATGGAACTCCTTCCTTCTCCCCCACTGGCCCAAGGTGCTTATTCAATTGAATCAATTTGAAGGGTACTCAGGGAGAATTTGCATATTTCCTGTATTTCAACCAGCAAGCCCAAATCTTCTAGAATTTCTAAGGGGTGGTCTCTAGCTTGGTGTACCAGGTCCTCCAGCTCTGCTATTTTCTGAGTTTTCTGAATCCATTCTGCAATGATAGGGGGGTTTGTTTCCTTCCAAAGAAGGGGAATGCACATTTTGGCTGCGTTGATTAAGTGGAGGGGTAATGACTTATGGTATTGCTTCTGAGGTAGTGAGGTATGATGTAGAAGGTATTGGACTGGTGCTTGAAAAACCTTTTAACCACTTCAGCTCTAGAAGGTTTACACCCCCTTCATGACCAGAACATTTTTTGCAATACAGCACTGCATTATTTTAACTGACGATTGCGCAGTCATGCAATGCTGTACCCAAATAAAATTGATGTCCTTTTTTCCCACAAATAGAGCTTTCTTTTGGTGGTGTTTGATCACCACTGAGGTTTTTATTTTTTGCGCTATAAACAATAAAATACTGACAATTTTGAAAAAAAAAACAATATTTTTTACTTTCTGCTATAAAACATGTAAAACAATCTAATTTCGTCATCAATTTTGGCCAATATGTATTCTGCTAGATGTTTTAGTTAAAATAAATCCCAATAAGCATATATTGATTTGTTTGAGCAAAAGTTATAGCGTCTGCAACCTATGGGATATATTTATGGATTTTTTTTTGTACTAGTAATGGTGGCAATCAGCGATTTTTAGTGGGACAGCGACATTGCAGCAGGCAAATCTGACACTAAGTGACACTTTTTGGGGACCAGTGACACCAATACAGTGATCAGTGCTAAAAAATGCACTGCCACTGTACTAATGACACTGACAGGGAAGGGGTTAACATCAGTGGCAAGCAAAGGGTTAAATGTGTTCCCTGGAAGTGATAGTTAACTGTGTGGGGGATGCTTTGATTGGGGGAAGACAGAGATCCATGTTCCTGCTTATCAGAAACACAAAATTTCCATCTTCCCCTCTGACAGAATGGCGATCTGCCTTGTTTACATAGGCAGACAACCGCTCTGCCTCTCTCGGGAATGATTGCTGGACGCCGGTGAACATTGGGTCCACCGGACCCGCTGATTGGCTCCTGCTGTGTCCAATCACAGCGGGAGTGGTTCACCGGCAGCAAACATGTGTGCCCCAGACCCAGAAATCAAAATGATGTACAGGTACGTGATTTCATGCTGAAGGGCCGCCCTGCCGCAGTACATGTATGCGTGGTCATCCGGAAGCGTTAATAAAATGACGTGCATCTGCTAACAGTCATGTTATCCAGTGATGTGGATCCATGTCAAGCAGATGCTGCTAACCCACCAAAAAAAAAAACGCCAATATGCATCTCATCCTGACAATTGCTCACTCGCTACTGGGCAGAAAAAAAGCTGATATGAACAAAGGGGCAGGGTGTTTCGGGTGATGCCATTTTATCAATGACTTTATATTGTGTTTGTAAAATATTGTTGAAACTATTGCATTGTTTTAAAGAGCCTTTAACTACTTGTATTTAGCTGGGATGTGTGGCCTGGCATTTGAAATGATTCCTCTGCTTCACCCTTCTTGAGTAAAAATGGTATGCCTTCCAAAATTGTGTAGATGAATAAGATAAGAGTCTATATGGCAAGTACCTAACAACTTGCATAGGGCATGGATTTTGTGGCCCCATCAACAACACTGGTGCTCTGTGTTCTCTTAATGCTCATGGAGAAGAGTCACACTACTCCTGCAGTATTTGTTAGTTTCCATAGGTTTTTCATATCACACCTACAGTATCCTCCTCAATAATACAATGTCAAGTTTATAATTGTATGATCAATTCATATTACTGGAGACATCTTTCTCTCTTCTCATACTAAGAAGATTAGCTGAACTGTTTTTTTTTCTAATAAGAATTAGATATAATAACCAGGATTCAAATGATTTAGTCACGGAAAGCCTCCATTAGTCTTTTCTTGATTGCTGTCAAACTGTGTAAAATTGCAATATTAGTTTTAGATTTCTCATCATCTGACATACTTTAGCTGCTGGTCTGCTGTCAAATGAGGTGGGCAGAATCCAGAGGTGTCTGCAAGGCACACATTTTTCAAACTGAGGAAGATAAATAGTTATGGCACCATAACATTTAGGAAGGAGACTAGACAACTGTTAAACAATTGCATAGTTATATTTATTTTAGTACACATTAATGATAAAGAAAGAGCAGATAAACGGATAGCTCTAAAACAGATTTAAGTTACATATGTAAATTCTTATTTAATGTGTACTTAACCACTTCAGCCCCGGAAGGATTTGCTGCTTTAGGACCGGAGCCCTTTTTGCGATTCGGCAATGCGTCGCTTTAACTGACAATTGCGCGGTCGTGCGACGTTGTACCCAAACGAAATTTGCGTCCTTTTTTTCCCACAAACAGAGCTTTCTTTTGGTGGTATTTGATCACCTCTGCGTCATTTCTGATCGCCGCTATAAACAAAAGAAGAGCGACAATTTTGCAAAAAAACCCAAATTTCTTACTTTTTGCTAGAATACAAATCCAAAAAAAAAATATAAAAAAACATTTTTTTTCACCGTTTTTGGCCGATTTATATTCTTCCTCATATTTGCGATAAAAAAAATCGCAATCGGCGTTTATTGATTGGTTTGCGCAAAAGTGGTCGCGTTTACGGATGATGAGAATTCATTTTTGGGGTTTTTTTTTTTTGTTTTTTTTTACTAGTAATGGCGGCGATCTGCGATTTTTTGCGGTACTGCGATATTTCAGCGGACATGTCGGACCATTTTGACACTTTTTTGGGACCATTGGCATTTATACAGCGATCAGTGCAATAAAAATGCACTGATTACTGTGTAAATGCCATTGGCAGTGAAGGGGTTAACCTGCAGGGGGCGCGCTAAGGGTTAACTATGTTCCCTGGGCGTGTTCTAACTGTATGGGGGATGCCCTAACAGGGGAAGGGAAGTTATCACAGCCTTCACGTAAAGGAAGGCTGTGATCACAGCCCTTCCCCCTCACACAGAGCAGAGGTCCCGTGTTTACATGCACGGACCTCCGCTCTTTCACTCCGGGGGGGGCATCGCGGGTGGCCGGCGGCAATCGAAGCCGCCGCACCCGCTCCCCGGCCCTCCCCGAACACAGTGAGCGCGCGCGCGCGCCGCGGGCGGCGCGCGCGCGCTCACTAGGCTCGTGAGCGCGGCCGCCGTCATATGACGGCGATTTGCGCTCACGAGCCACCTTGCCGCCGTCAAATGCCGATCGGCGGTCGGCAAGGGGTTAATAATTTATACAGACTATTAAAAACAGTGGGCTTGGTTTATTAAAGTAAATAAACCTGAGAAGCAATACATTGTTATTGTACCCTTGCACCACAGGACTGCCTGCTAGAGTTGAGCGAACCCGAACTGTAAAGTTCGGGTTCATATCGGACTTTAGGGTGTCCGTGTCTCCCGAACCCGGACATTTGAGAAAAAGTCCAGGTTCGGGTTCAGGGTTAGGGTATTTTTTCGCGCCTGTTGAATAGCTGCAGGGCAGCGAATCAACAAGCGGTTCACTTGTTTGCCCTTAGAAGCCATCACAGCCATGCCTACTAATGGCATGGCTGTGATTGGCCAGTGTATCATGTGACCCCGTCTCTATATAAGCTGGAGTCACGTAGAAATAAAGAAAGAGCAGATAAACGGATAGCTCTAAAACAGATTTAAGTTACATATGTAAATTCTTATTTAATGTGTACTTAATAATTTATACAGACTATTAAAAACAGTGGGCTTGGTTTATTAAAGTAAATAAACCTGAGAAGCAATACATTGTTATTGTACCCTTGCACCACAGGACTGCCTGCTAGAGTTGAGCGAACCCGAACTGTAAAGTTCGGGTTCATATCGGACTTTAGGGTGTCCGTGTCCCGAACCCGGACATTTGAGAAAAAGTCCAGGTTCGGGTTCAGGGTTAGGGTATTTTTTCGCGCCTGTTGAATAGCTGCAGGGCAGCGAATCAACAAGCGTTTCACTTGTTTGCCCTTAGAAGCCATCACAGCCATGCCTACTAATGGCATGGCTGTGATTGGCCAGTGCATCATGTGACCCCGTCTCTATATAAGCTGGAGTCACGTAGAAATAAAGAAAGAGCAGATAAACGGATAGCTCTAAAACAGATTTAAGTTACATATGTAAATTCTTATTTAATGTGTACTTAATAATTTATACAGACTATTAAAAACAGTGGGCTTGGTTTATTAAAGTAAATAAACCTGAGAAGCAATACATTGTTATTGTACCCTTGCACCACAGGACTGCCTGCTAGAGTTGAGCGAACCCGAACTGTAAAGTTTGGGTTCATATCGGACTTTAAGGTGTCCGTGTCCCGAACCCGGACATTTGAGAAAAAGTCCAGGTTCGGGTTCAGGGTTCGGGTATTTTTTCGTGCCTGTTGAATAGCTGCAGGGCAGCGAATCAACAAGCGTTTCACTTGTTTGCCCTTAGAAGCCATCACAGCCATGCCTACTAATGGCATGGCTGTGATTGGCCAGTGCATCATGTGACACCGTCTCTATATAAGCTGGAGTCACGTAGTGCTGCATGCCACATCATCTCATACTAGTGTAGGGAGAGGATGCTGCTGCTGATGTGAGGGACAGATTAGCTTTAGAAAATCATCTCCTACTAGTGTAGGGAGAGGATGCTGCTGCTGCTGTGAGGGACAGATTAGCTTTAGAAAATCATCTCATACTAGTGTAGGGAGAGGATTCTGCTGCTGGTGTGAGGGACAGATTAGCTTTAGAAAATCTGTTAAAACAATGATTTATTGGTGGGTGGGTGCTAGAGGAGATTTTTGTTTGCTAGAGTACATTTTGTTTGCTAAGCAAAGTGCCTCATATAAAACCTAAGTAATTTTTCTCTTTGTTAGGTGGGCGTTTGCAGCCATTTTTGCAAGTGCAGTGCACTTGCCACTGCTTGTGTGTCAGGGACACTACTTTGTGGCCAGCAGGGCATTTCTTGCACAAAATTAAAAAGTGCGTCTACATTGCTGGTTTAAAAAAAAGAATAATAAATAGTGCTACATAGTACATTTGCACCTTGCTGTGCATTTCTTGCACAAAATTAAAAAGTGCGTCAACATTGCTGGTTTAAAGAAAAGAATAATAAATAGTGCTGCATAGTACATTTGCACCTTGTTGTGCATTTCTTGCACAAAATTTAAAAGTGTGTCGACACGGGGCGTGGCCTGGACGTGGACACGCTAGGACGCGTTGAGAGGGAGCTCCCGGCCAACCCGCACTATCGGAAGGAATTCAGACGCTGGAGACACGGGCGAGAGCCATCACTACAGGCACCCATCTCCCCGTCCTCCCAGCTGCTGAACAAGCCCTTTCTGGAGCGGATCGGAGGTCACGGTCCGTGGCGGGTGAAAATCGAGGCCGCGGCTTCCGGGACCTACTAGTTCCGGTGCGGGCCGCACAACACACAAGGCCCAAGGTACGTGCCCGGCTCCTGGGGGACCTGCAGGACCTTAGAGGGATAAAGACTAGCAGGCAACAGCCCTACAACCCCCCACTTCCTTTCACAATTGGGCCTAGACCCGGTAGACTTTCCCGACTGGCGGGTGGCCACAGAGGCCATGCCGATTCCCACTGCTCAAGTCTGGCTTCCCGCCAGGCCCAAAAGAAGATCCAGAGGAAAAAGGCGAGCTGATCGTGACACTTCCCCCCACCCGGAGGCCGGGGGAAGTTGGGATGCTTAAAAGCTTGAAAGCTGTGAATTCTACCATAAGAGACGCAGTGCTTGGCAAAGCTGTAACTGTCAAAGGTGTTGAAAGGGGCGCGCATCTCTAGGGCTGCAGTTTTTTATACAGGCAAAGGCACCGCTCAGGACAACGTGCTTTGGGACAGGGGCCTCCGCCTTTTGGGGGGGGGCCGCTGGCCCTGAGCATGCAGCTGATTCGGGCACCAGGGGCTCCTGGGCTCGCGGGCGGCCTGTACTACCGCCGCTCACAGTTAATGTTTATCATTTATTTGTCTCATACCCTACCTTACCCCTTCCACCATTATTTTCTTGTTATGCTTCTTGTTATACTTAAGGTTTTCTGCTCTTTCCCTAGATCATGGTTCTTTAGCCGGTCAAACGGGGCCTGGCCCCCTCCTGGAAATGGTCCGGGCTCGCACATAGAGCAACGCCTTGGCATCGATTAAGGTAATATCATACAATGTAAGGGGTCTCTGTTCTCCACACAAACGCAATAGATTATGGCTAGAACTGAAACGCCTGAAGGCGCAGGTGGTGTTTCTGCAGGAGACACACTTTACTGAAGCGTCGGCACCTAGACTCCCCACCCACGCATTCCCCCAGTGGTTCCAGAGCAATTCACCTGGACCTAAGTCCAGGGGAATGGCCATCATGATCCACAATACATGTCCACTTGTCCTTACTGGTCATAAGGTAGATGCGCAAGGGAGGTTTGTGTTCCTCAAGGGTACAATAGCGGGACAGATGTATAAGTTTGCCACACTGTACGCCCCTAATACGCACCAACTTACTTTTATTGATAAAACCCTGGAAGAATTAACAAGCCTTAGAGAAGGTCGTCTGATACTAGGGAGAGACTTTAATGTATGCCCTGACCCTATCCTAGATGCTTCGACGGGCCGCTCGACACACTCTTATGCCTTCCTATGCCATTTTCGTAGGACTTTACAGTCCCACACTTTGGTAGATTGTTGGCGTGCCCTACATGCCTCTGAGAAGGACTACAGCTATTACTCCAGTGTACATGGAGTCTACACCCGAATCGACCTCTTGCTTATCGACCAGGGCTCTTTAGATTTGCTCGAGGACTCTACTATCGAGCAAATTACTATATGCGATCACGCACCGATTACGCTCTCAATCAACCTGCCAGCCGGACAGAGCAGGGCCTGGCTCTGGAGGCTGCACGAGAACCTGTTAGATGACCCGAGGGTGGTGACGGGGATCGAAGAGACTCTGACCCACTACTTTGAGGATAATAGCAGTGGGAAAACAAATGAAAGCACTGTATGGGAATGCCACAAAGCGGTAACCAGGGGCGCCCTAATTATGTGGGGCTCCAAAATTAAAAAAGAAAGGCAGGCTGACTTCAATAGGGTCCTATCTGAACTGCAAAGGGCTGAACTGCAGCACAAACAGACAGCGAACTCTGCAATGCTTCTACGCCTTGCTGAGCTCCGCGCACTGTTCTGTAAAATGCTAGACAGACATATAAACAAACGCTTACGCTGCGTAGCTCATAAATACTATGAGCACGGCAACAAATGTGGGAGAATGCTGGCCAGGGCACTGCGTAAACGTCACACCGCCACACACGTCCACAAACTACGTTCGCCTAGTGGAGACATGACCCAACACACGACGAAGATAGCGTCACTTTTCCGTGATTATTACGCGACACTGTACGATTTACACGCAAACTCCACGCCAACGGAAACGGCACGGAGGCGTGAACACATAACGTCATACCTTTCTAGCGCCGGTTACCATACACTGTCCCCTGAACAAAAAGCAGACCTGGAACTTCCCATCTCATCCTCGGAATTATTGGCCACAATACGGTCCCTTCCGGGCCAAAAGAGCCCGGGACCTGACGGCCTGACAAAGACGTATTACAAAAGTTTTTCACACGGCTCCAACCCTACATGTGCTCCTTCTTCAACGGGTTCTGGAGAAAATGGGGCTAGGCCCGCACATGATGAAATGGATAAGGGGCTTTATACATCCCCGACTGCGCAGGTAAAGGTCAATGGGGGGCTGTCACCGGCATTCCCCATTTGGAACGGTACGGGACAGGGCTGCCCTCTGTCTCCACTGCTGTTCGCCCTGGTTCTGGAACCATTGCTCCGAAGAATACGGCGAACCCGAACATTAAGGGGGTCAGGGTGGGGAACACGGAGCATAAACTTTCCCTTACGCAGATGATATACTGTTTCATGTGGTAGACCCCATAGTTTCACTGCCGAATCTGATGAAGGAGTTAACCTCCTACAGCCAGGTTTCTAATTTCCAAATCAACTATTCCAAATCAGAGATCTTACCCATAAGTGCACCATCAAGTCTAATTACTTCCCTGCAAGGTAGTTTCCCATTTACATGGGCGTCCTCCTCCCTAAAATATCTGGGTATTCACTTAACAAGCAACTTAGCTAACCTTTATACCTCAAATTATGCCCCTATGCTCAGACAAATTGACCAGGATTTGCGTTCATGGGATAGGGACACATTCATCTGGGTGGGCCGCACAAATATTCTTAAGATGGTGACCTTGCCACGTATATTATTTTTGCTGCAGATGTTGCCTATCCCCTTGCTGAACCATTTTTTTAGGGAACATCGTAGTATGTTCATTAAATTTGTGTGGAGAAACAAGAGACCTAGGATAGCCATGACGGTGCTGCAGAGACCCAAGAAGGCCGGGGGACTTGGTATACCCAATATTTCCCAAAATTATAAAGCGATAGCACTACAAAGGATCCTTAACTGGAGGTTCCACACAACAGCCAAGCTGTGGGTACAGATGGAAAAGGTAATGGCAGGCAGGAATCTAGCATATGCCCCTTGGGTGCCCGGAGACAACATAGGCCTCTCCGATTGGGCATCCCCCCTAACTACCCATGCTCTTAAATTGTGGGATAGACTGAATATGAGCATTTTGCTGGCACCCTGTGCCTCGCCACTGGCACCGATGTGTGGATTTCCCTGATTCTCTCCAGGAGAACAGTTAGCTACCATGCGGTCCTGGGTGGCAGATGGCACTCTCAGTCTGGCGCGTTTCATGCAGGGACACTCTATGCTACCATTATCAACATTGAGAGAGCGATTTGGGAGCTTTCCGTATGATTTCTGGAGACACCGCCAACTAACCAATTTTTTAGCGTCAAGGCATCATGGGTCGCAGGTTAGGTCCACCCTCACGAACTTTGAAAGCCTGTGGGCAGAGCAATACCCACCGCCACACATGATTTCAGTGCTGTATAAGCTCCTCGAGGGAGCTAGGCCACATGGTGAACCGCACTTTATAAAGGAGTGGGAGAGGGATCTACAATGCCAGTTCACCGAGGAGCAGATCGGGCACCTCTACCATCTGACGCATGCTGGCTCAGTAGAGTCTAAGTCACAAGAAAATAGCTACAAACTTTTAACCTGTTGGTATAGAGCATTACCCATCCACGTCAAGGCTCTGCTGGCGGGGCTGTGGGATGGAGGGGACGCTCCTGCACATTTGGTGGGAGTGCCCCTTCCTGCGACCTTTCTGGCAGACCGTCCGGAAGCACGTATCGGATGGGTTGGTGGTGTACCTGCCTGACTCCCCTAAGCACTTCCTACTCCACCTCCCGATTTCCTCCATGGCTGCCTACAGGAGGAGCGCTCTCCCCCACCTTCTTAATGCTGCCAAATGCCTTATTCCGATGTATTGGAAGAGAAATCGAACCCCGACAGAATCGGAGTGGATTGGGAAGGTGGGGGAGATTATGGTGGCAGAGGAATGGGTGGCCACTTGTGTTGGAAATTATGAATTTATAATATTATTTTGAATAATATTGGGCTCTGAAATATATTAAATGTATTAAATAATGTTAGTTATATTTGTGAAGGTTATTTCAATGTGCTTCTGACAGAGAAAGTGTTGTATGTGCAATTCTATTTCAATACTCATGTGAAGTAATGTAAGGAGGAGTCATGTGTGTCTCCTTATGGACTAAGCCATATAAGTAAAGTGTAGATTGCTTTGAAACAGCTGACCTAAAGGTTTCAAACAGTATAAGAGTCGTGAATTTGTAATGTCAAGTTGGGAAGGACAGGAAGAGAGAGATGAAGGAATGGACGCCTACACTCTTGGACACGTGACGTGAACACCTGTCAGAACCCTTCCTCCTCCTGACTGACATCTGAAGCCATGCCATATCTCATCATCAATTATGTTGCTACGTAAGTTTGTCTTATGTTATGTCTTGAAGAATAAACCCTGAAAGATTTTTCTAATGATGTCGTTCATGCAAGTTCTTCTATGGAAGCTGAGTAAGGATTTTCAACATCATGGTGGAGAATACGGCCCTGGATCCATAATCTGAACTCCAGTCAATCGGTCCTGCGCCTGCAATGGTGAGTTTTATGTCTGTTTTCTCACCTGTCAAAAGCTTGTATGTTTCAGCAAGCAGAAGAA
>BLSH010014882.1:51395-76668 GCA_018402905.1 Glandirana rugosa
AAACCACCATAAACTAGTGGAGACGCAGTAAAGACTAGCGGCGATATTTGTTTTTTTCTCGCTGTTAAAACTTTTTTTTTTGTTATAAAAAATGAAAAACGATATTATTTATAGGTTTTTATTTTTTATTTTTTTGATTAAATAAGTAGTCAAAACCGGCTATATATAAGAAGATGTATAAAAACCATTTTTTTTAGCGTTAACCGCAAATAACTAACCCAACGCGTTTTCAATATCACGGATGTTTGATACCTGTAACTAAATACCGTAAAAATAATAAAAAAAAAATGACCATTAATCACAACTCGCTTGGGCCTGACATTGTAAGCCCAGGTATGGCTTGAAATTTGTTTATAGCGGCGATCAGAAATGACGCAGAGGTGATCAAATACCACCAAAAGAAAGCTCTATTTGTGGGGAAAAAGGATGCAAATTTTGTCTGGGTACAATGCCGCACGACCGCGCAATTGTCATTCAAAGATCGTCAGCGCTGAAAACTGAAAATTGGTCCGGGCAGGAGGGGGGTTTAAGTGCCCAGTAAGGAAGTGGTTAATTCATAACGAAACAAACCGCACATGTTTACTGCTAGGACATACTTTTTGCAGACCTAAAACGCCTATCATTACCCTAACCTTTAAAGGTTGCCCAGTGATATTTTGTGGAATCACAGGTAAGGTATTGTCAATGACAATGTTGTTTTAAGAATTATATATCTGATTATCACACAAATTTTCACAGAATAGTCAGAGTCATCATTTACTAACATGTAAAAGAGCGTGAAGATGAAACCGGAAGTGCCCAGTCTGTCATCGTGCTTTCTGGTCTGTTATTCAGTGAATGTGTGTGAGTATTTTTACCATGGAATAAATGGTTTTTATGATATTTTGCAGCACTATGGTTGGTTTTTATGCTCTTTTACATGAATATTCTGCATTTTAACAGGGATAATATTTGATCTTGAGTGGCTGCATTGAAGTGGAGAACCAGGTTGACATTAGCGAAAGCAAGCCCAGTGACATGTGGGCAATGTCTTTGAGTAAAATATATAGACATGAGGATAGATGCATGGAGATGGGACTGCATGTGGTGATACATTTTAACACGCTGAAGCACAATTTGTATATGTGTGCACATTCATTTATATGTTTGTTTGTTTGGTGTAACTGGATTACATTATGTTATATATATTTAGTTTTTGACTAAAATTTCATGATAATTAAGAGAATGTTTGGGTGGAGTTGAGGATGAAGGAAAGCTTGGAAGGATTATTCTTCCAGTAAGGGTATTTTGGCATGTGGATGCAAACAAGTGGAAAAAACTGGGAGATACACAGTATACACTTGAATAGTGTTGGGCGAATGGTTAGGCCCAAGTATGAGTTTGGGCGAACACTGGCTGTTTGCCAATTTGGCACACACCCGAATTGTCAACTGTTTGTTTGGCCCACCGAATGCCCCACAATGCAGTGTGCACTGCACAGTACATTGGAAGCCCTGATTGGCTGAAGCAATGAAGGATTTGCCCAATTAGAGCACAGAACACTGTCAGAGCAATGATTGGAGACAGTAATGAAGACAGCACCCAATATAAAAGGTTCCTTCTCACAGCAGCCATTTGCAGTTTGATACTGGTGTGGAGATAGATAGAACCGGGCTCTGTTCATTGCTACTAGCGAGTTAGTGTGCTATAGTGTGCTATTGTGATTCTATTGTGAGTGTAAAGTATCAGTGTAGTGTGAATATAGTGATAGTGCAGCATGAGTGTAGTGCGACCGTTCATATTTACTGTAGTGTCAGGGCAGGTTTACTACAGTGTATTGAAACGTGTCAGTGTAGAGTGTCAGTGCAGTTTCACTGCAGTATAGTAGTGCGTCAGGGCACTTTTACTGCAGTATATTGAAGTGCGTTCTTCGTGCACTTTTACTGCAGTATATTGAAGTGTGTTAGTGCATGTTTTATGCAGTATATTAAACAAATCGGGTAACTTCATGCGCTAATTCACCTCAATAATTATTATTATTATGATTATTATACAGGATTTATATCAACAGTTTGCAACATGGGGACAGACAGTACAGTTACAATACAAATCAATACAGGAGGGATCAGAGGGCCTTGCTCGTTAGAGCTTACAATCTAGAAGGGAGGGTCAAGTGGAACAAAAGGTAATAATTGTGGGGATGATAAGATAGAGAAAATGAAAATACAAGTGTTAGGTGTGGGTACGATAGGCTTCTCTAAAGTGAGCATGGGAGGAGTTGATGAGGGAGCTAGTGAGCAAGAGGTCTTGAGAAGAATGAAGAGAACGATTAGGTTGGTATTTTGAGACTAGGTTAGTGATGCAGCTGGGGCAGATTTGTGGATGGTGTTGTAAGTAGTTGTTAGTATTTTGAATTTAATTTGTTGGGTGAGTGGAAGCCAGTGGAGGGATTGACAGAGAGGAGTAGCAGGCACAGAGCAACTGGTAAGGTGGATGAGTCTGGCAGCAGCATTCATGATGGACTGAAGGGGGTATAGCCTGTGTAGAGGTAAGCCAATGAGGAAGGGGTTGCAATAGTCGAGGCGAGAGATGACCAGGGACTCAGGGAGTGAATAAAGAGCTTTGTAGCCTCATTGGTTAGAAAGGGGTGTATTTTGGAGATGTTGCGGAGGTTGAGGCAGCAAGATTTGGACAGTGATTGGGTGTGGGAGCAAAGGAGAGTTCAGAGTCCAGGACTACACCTAGGACCTAGGCATGCAGGGATGGGATTATAGTTGTTCCATCAATTTTGACAGATAGATCAGGGGAAGGGCTCATGGGGGAGGAAAAATGTTAAGTTGCGTTTTGGATAGATTACGTTTGAGGAAGTGGTGTGATATCCAGACTGATATATCTGTTAGTAAATTAGTGATACGTGAGGAGACTGAAGGAGTGAGCTGAAGGGTAGAAAAATAGATTTGGGTGTCGTCAGCGTAGAGGTGGTATTGGAAGCCATGGGAGGCTGACCCAGGGAGGAGGTGTAGATTGAAAATAGGAGAGGTCCGGGGGTGCGCATGCGCGGAGCTCCCATGGCGGCTGCTTAAGCCAGGAGCTCCGCTCTTTCCTGGACCATCGGAGCCATTATAGCTGGCAGCGGAGCACGGCCGACCCGCTCGTGAGGTAGGGTAGCGGGGGACAGTCACAGGAACGCTCCAGGGAAGAAGGGGACACCGAGACCACAT
The DNA here is from genome assembly GCA_018402905.1 of Glandirana rugosa. Taxonomy (NCBI): domain Eukaryota; kingdom Metazoa; phylum Chordata; class Amphibia; order Anura; family Ranidae; genus Glandirana; species Glandirana rugosa. The sequence continues at coordinate 54,596 of BLSH010014882.1, forward strand.
CAAACTCCTGGCACCCGGCCGCTCTTCCAAAATTGAGGCAGCGGCTTGGACCTACACTCAGCACAGCGCGTGGAGCAAAGAAACAACAGGGGCTCTACACCACTGGAGGCTGTGGGGGACCACCAAAGAGGGCTCCTATTAATCTTTAAACACTTTAAACACTAGAGACACTCTTTGGTGGGATCTGAAGTACCCCAGCTGGCGGGACTGGATGAGAAACAACCAGGGGGTGAATCTGTAGTGGAGCCCACAATACAGGCCCAATATAGCAGCATACTTCTGGTCCTGAATATTGAAACTCATAACCTTGCCGTCTTTTCAACACAAGCTGCAGGTCTTTTTTACCCTTCATCAGCAGTGATCTCTCATATTCCCACTCCAGCAGCCTGATTGCCTATCTTCCATTTCTCAAACTTGTGATCTAAGATAATCCACGCACTATTTCTTGGACATTCTAGTAAGGGGGGTCCACCTTATCCCTACTTTGTCTGGATTTCACCTAATCGCTGCATTATGCAGTCAGGAACCGTCAGAAGGGACCTTTCTCGCCAACTGGGCTTTGACGCCCTGGCTCCAAAAGGCCCTCAGGGGTCTACAGGTCCCCTGCCAACCCTTGGGACCATTGAGGAGAAGGAGGCCAGGTCTGACGGAGGTTCCCAAGTCATGCCATCTCCAGGACCTCCCCCGGGTTCTTTACCATCAGCACAAATCCTTTCACCGGCTTCTAAAATCTCGCTCTTGGAGCGGACTCTGGATGAACTCATTACCACACCTTTTTAGGAACAGAGTCTAGTTAACCCTCACTTGGATCCGTCTACTCCCCAAGCTTTAATACCTCAATTAGACTTTCAGATGATGATGGAGGTATTCTCCAAAATGCTCTCTAAGGGCCTTGCCCAAACAGCCTCTCAAATTACCCCAGTTATCCAAGCTGACCTTCAAGGCTTGGGAATTAGAATAGACGCAATATAACAGAAGACGGACCAATCGGTTTCCAGAATCAATCAAAACACAGCACGCATTCAGGATCTTCAGGATCAACTGGAATCAGCTCTCTCCAAAATAGACGATTTAGAGAATCGCTCTAGACGAAATAACTTTAGAATCCGAGGGATTCCTGAGGACATCACAGGTGTGCGAGCGGTAGTGAGTGACTTTATTAAGGAGATCATCCCAGGTATCCTGGAGCACCGCCTGGAACTGGATAGGGCTCATAGAGCTCTTCAACCACCGAGGTCGGACGGCCTCCGTAGAGATATTGTGGTAAAGCCTCACTTTTTTGCAGTTAAAGAGGAGATCATTAAGGTCTCTAGATCCAACCCCAACCTTTCTTTTCAGGGTCACCCTGTTCAGGTCTTTGCTGACCTATCTCCTACCACAATACAGAAAAGAAGATCACTGAAACCTCTTCTGGAAAATCTCAATAAATCATCTATCAAATACTGGTGGTCCTTCCCCTTCCGCCTGACTTTCATTCTTAAAGGCAAGAAATTCGGCTTTTCCTCATTCCAAGGAGAACAGCTGCTGACCAAGCTCAACCTCATATCATTGGATTCCACTTCCACAAGACCTCTGAACACTGACATTCCCCACGGAGGGTGACTTATGCTCGGTTGGCTACTAATGTTTAAAAACGTATTTTCATTTTGTGCTTTCTCTTTGGGGGGTCAGGGGTTGGCTTGCCTCCTTGCCCTACCCCGCGCTTGGCCCATTAGCCCAGCCGGCTACTGGCTGTTCCCAAGGTTGGGTTCAATTCTCTTTTTATTGCCAGCCTTTCGCAACATGTTATAGGATTATTTTGTTTGGTTTTTTTGGTTCTATCTATTCACCCTTGTTTCGTCTGAACCTTAAGACATGGAATTAGAGAAGAACAGTTTGCGGGTCTCGTAAGGTTCATCCTACTGACCCCGACGTACCTGGTCGGGAGCCTTCGGGGTAAGTAGTTTGTTTACATTTTTAGTTCCCGGTTAATGAGCCACTTCTGGGAAAGCCATCAGTTGGACTTGTGCTTTGGCTCCGGAGAAGTGTCCGTGAAGGAGGCCATGCTCCTCCCTCTGACTTCAGGTTACTCTATGGTACTCCCTGGGTCAGATGTTGCTCTGCTGTTCGGACAGACATTTGTGTCCCTTTTCCTGCTAGGGAGGGGATTTCCTAATCTCCTCTCTTCCAGGAACCTGGGAGGTGAGGTGGCTAGTCTTTTTTTTTTCCAATTAGTGTTTATTGAAGTTTTCAATAGTACAAAGTTATCGAGATGCAGTATATATCTTTACACATCCAACAGATATGGTGCAGAATAAGCATTACGTGTTTAGAACAAGTATAACATATCTAGAACAGTCCCACATCATATAGTTACAAACACAAGTCTTTCCCTGACGGCTATATTAAGAGTGTTTGTAGGTGCTATCATCTCTATATCTCCGAGTGTGACCCCATCGATGAGTACCCTGAGGAGTCCCCTGATGAGGGGGGGAGCGTTGGTTTTAATCCCAGGTTTCCTCAGGGGAACTTCCCTGTGCCTCCAGACCACCCCGCCACCCCTACTAGGAACATTAGTGGCGGCGTCAGGAGTCCCCGGAGGATCCCGGAGTTCTGAGTTCTTTCAGTGAAATGAAGTCATTAGTCAATCCCGTGGTGGGTACTGCACCATTGTACCCACTTTTCTCATTTTGTATTTGTGGTTCCCACAGTGTTAAGTTTGATTGCCATTAGAGACTTGTATGTTTTGTGTAGATTTATTGTTTCGATAACCTCCTTGATTGTGGGGGGTATCAGTGATTTCCACCTGCGAGTAACGTTTAATCTGGCTGCCAGGAGAATATTTATCAATAGGGGGCGTAGATGAGGGGGTATTTTTCAATCTCCAAGCTTAGGATAGTAAGTTGAGGTGAGGGTGTTATGTTTAGTCGGGAAACCTTGGAAATTAGTGAAAAGACCTCACTCCAATAGTGGTGAAGGTGTGGACACCCCCATACTATGTGGAGGAGGTCTCCTTTGTGGCCACACTGTCTCCAGCAGTGGGAGTCACTATCTTGGGAGAATTTAGAGAGTCGTACTGGAGTGAGGTACCATCTCTGAGTTAATCTGAGTGTTAATTCCCACAGAGTGGAGCTTCTAGTGGCCAAGAAGGTATGTTTCAGTGCGCAACGCCATTGTTGTGGTGAGTAATTGTCGCCCAAGTCTTTCTCCCATGTCAATAAGTTGTTGGTTTTGTGTAGCGTGTTTTTCATTTGGAATGTATTATAAAAGGTAGAGATTCCTTTAATTCTACATTCTTCTGTGTTAAGGAAGGACCAGATATGGCTTGGTAGTTTATATATTGTTTTTTTGTGGTGGCTAAGACCATGTTTGATTCTGATGTAGTTATAGAGTTCTGAAGAGGGTATATCATACTTTCTCTGGATTGTCTCAAATGAGTGGAGGTTGCTATTTTCATATAGGTCCTCAATGGTGGTGATGCCCTTGTTTACCCACTGTGTTGTCGAGATTGAGGGGATGATATGTTGGAGAGACTGTATTGGTGTGTTGATGGGCACCCCATCTGTGGTATTTTTTGAAAGATTGATTAAGGCTTTCCACGCCGACGCTGTGGCAATCATAGTCGGGGCAGTGAGGAGGATATCTTGGGACCTAGCGGGATACTGAGGATCCATGTTTTAAGGGATTTGTTGATTTGGTAAGAGGCTTCTATTTGCCCCCAGGCAGTGTTGGGGGAAGAGCGGAACCAGTCCTTTAAGTTGGTGAGTACTGCTGCTAGGAAGTAGTCTTTTATATCTACAAGGCCCGCCCCCCCCTGCTAATTTGTGCTTTATCAGAATGTGATGGAAGCTTCTGGGTCTTTTGCCCAGCCAGATGTACCTTGATAAGATGGATTGTAGGGACCTGAAGTAGCTCATAGGTATTGGTATTTGGAACGTACGGAAAAGATATAGTAATTGGGGGAGGAATATCATTTTAAATGCTGCTAGCCTACCCACCCATGAGAGGTCGTATCTGGATAGTGAGCTGAGGTATTGTTGTAGGTGTTGTTTCAGAGGAATGAAGTTTGCTTTGAAAAGAGTTTTGGTGGATTTATTTAACTGAATACCTACATATGGGATCTCATCCTCTGCCCAAGAGTATGGGAATCGTTCTTGGAGATATAGACGTGATGTGGCGTCTATATTTAGGGATAGGATGGACGATTTAGTGTCATTTACTTTGTAGAATGAGATCTCACTGAACTTGTTTAGTGTGGATTGGACTTCTGGGAAGGATGAGTTAGGGTTGTTCAAGATTAATAACACATCGTCAGCGAAGAGACTGATTTTGTGTTCCCTTGCTGCTATCGTTATTCCTGAAATTTTGGGGTTGGATCTAATGTGTTCAGCCAGTGGTTCCATTACCATGTTGAAGATCAGGGGGGATAGCAGGCACCCCTGTCTTGTCCCGTTCGAGATTTGAAATGGTATGGAGATAGCGTCTTGGGTATAGACTTTTGCAGAGGGGGATGTGTATAGTGCCATAATGGCATTTAGAATTTGTCCCCTGAAGCCAAATTTTTCTAAAACCAGGGAAAGATAAGTCCAGTTTACCCTATCGAACGCCTTCTCTGCATCCAATGATAGGAGCAGAGAAGGCGTTCTGGTGGATTCTGCATGGTGGATTATATCAATTAGACTCCTAGTAGCGTCAGAAGTCTGGCGGCCTTTTGTGAAGCCAGTCTGGTCAAGATGGATTAGAGTAGGAAGGATTTTGGCTATTCTATTAGCGATTAGTTTTGCATAGATTTTGGAGTCCAGTTTGAGAAGCGAAATTGGGCTGAAATTTTTGGCTAATGTAGGCTCTTTGCCTTGTTTTGGGAGTGTTATTATAATTGCTTCAAGCATTTCTGGTGGCAGAGATGCGCTAGAGGCTGCAGTGTTCAGGGTGTTGCAAAGATGCGGGACCAGAATGTCGCTAAAGGATTTATAATATTCTCCCGTGAACCCGTCGGGACCTGGCGCTTTCGAGTTGGGGAGTGATTGGATTACGTCTGAGATTTCTAGTGGGGTGAAGGGTTTATTCAGTGAAGATAGTTGGTGGTTATCGAGGGATGGTAGATCTATTTGGTCTAGAAATTGCCTGATTTCTGTAGAGGAGGGTTGATGGGTGTTTGGGTCTGTGTTTAGATTGTATATGTCTTTGTAGAATTGGCTGAAGGCGTCCGCTATGTCTTGGGGTTTTAATAGTTTCTTGTTTGAGGTGTGGTGATAAAGTTGTGATATTTTTGTCCTAGATCTTTGACCTTTTATATATGATGCTAGTGCTTTGCCGGCTTTATTTCCCGTAGTGTATAGTGTGGCTTTGTATTTTCTCTGTGCCTTGTCATGACCTTCTATTAGTAGGGCTCGAAGTTCAAGGCGCAGTGAAAATATTTTTTTGAGATTTGTTCTGATGGGAATGATTTGTTTTTAGTCTCTAGGTCTCTCAGGTCTTTAGTCAGTGTGTCAATTCGATTGGCTTTCCTTTTTTTTTCCCTGGATCCCATTTGAATTAGAGCACCTCTCATTACTGCTTTGTGAGCATTCCACACCACCACCGGGTCAGGTGTCAACCCCACGTTGTTTCGGAAGTAATCTACTAGTTGCTGTCTTAGTGCAGCATTATATTTGTTATTGTGAATGAGGAAATTGCTGGCACGCCATAGGTGCGGTTTGATGCCGCATTTAGTGTCTGCTAAGGTCAAGGTGATCGGGGCATGGTCCGACCAGGTGGTGGGTAGAATGTCTACTGAGGTGACATTTTGCAATAACTCCCTGTTAGATACAAACAGATGAATTCTCAAATAAGTGTAATGCCAGGGTGATAGGAAGGTGTAATCCCTTTCGCTGGCATGCCAGCAGCGCCAAATGTCATATAGGTCATTGTCATCGAACAAGCGGCCCAACGGGGAGGGTTGTCTGTTAGCCTTTCCAGATGTGTCCATGGAATTATCAGGTATTAGATTAAAATCTCCACATAGTAGGAGGTTGCCCTGTTTCAGCTTTTCGATCTGTCCCAGAATATTCTTCAAAAAGGGGATTTGCCTTTGGTTGGGGGCGTAGAGAGAAACCAGAGTCAAGGGGATAGAATTTATAGAGCACATCAGGATCAGAAAGCGCCCTTCTGGGTCGCTCACTGAGTGGTGTAGTTGAAAGTGGATAGAGTCCTTTATAGCTATGAAGATGCCTCTTTGCTTTTTGAGGTATGAAGCCTCAAATACATGTGGGAATTGGTGATGTTTGCAGGGTGGGTGGTTATCCTTTAAAAAGTGGGTCTCTTGGACGCAAAGTACATCACAGTTAGTAGTGGTCGCCAGTTTCCAAAGTGAGGAGTGTTTAGCGGGATGATTCAGCCCGTTTGCATTCAGGGATAATACTTTGATGGGCATAGTGGTGTGAGAGGGTTGTTTCTTGTATTGCTCAGAGTTAGTGGAATCTTGGTGCTGTTCTGGAGTGGTGGTCTTCAGCGAGGATGCTTAGTTGGAGGGTAATATGTTGTCAGATGCGGTCCTTTACACGATTCTCCGATTGTGCTCTTGTTAGTTGCCGTGGGGAAGATTGATCCAGTAGAGATGTGTACTTAAGATGTGGGAGATAAACAAAAAAGTAGAAAAAGAGAGGAGAGGAACAAAAATAACAATATAAACAACTGGAAAATACGATGCATATAAGAGATACCCGAGGGTATAGTACTCAAACGCAGCTGTGTAACCCTAGGTTGCTGCTGTGAGGGGGTAAAGTTCAGATAGTAAGTTCGCATGAGCTGTGTTCAGACCGGAGATGCCTCACAGATTGTGTGCTGACGGGCTCTTATCTTAGTGTCAGTGGTGGGAGCCTTTATAAGGTATCCCTCTTTGCTGCGGCCGGTCCCTGGGAAGAGGTTTGTTACCATCTTCTATATGCTCTGGGATAATTCCCCAAGAGTGGAGAAGTTTTAGGCCATGCTCTAGTGAGGATATGGAGTGGTGGTTACCGTTTTTTGTCACCAATAGAGTGGCTGGGTAGCGCCATTTGTATATCAATTTATGATTGGTAAGCGCTTTTGCTATTGTCTTCAACTGCCTCCGCATTTGAAGGGTGTGCTGGGAAAGGTCAGGAAACACCTGTACGCCTTCGTAGGGGTGAGAGAGGTTTTTCAGGGCCCTGGACTCTGCCATTATTTGCTCCTTGGTGGAGAAGAAATGGATCCTTAATAGGACATCTCTTGGGACTGTGTCCGCAAGATGGGCTGGTTTTGGGATCCTATGGATCCTGTCAATCAAAAGTTCCAGTGGTGGCATTTCTGGTAAAAGTGAAGAGAACAAGTCTGTAGCATATTTTTGAAGATCGTGTGGCATGACTGATTCTGGAACGCCTCTCAGCTTTAGGTTGTTGCGGCGACTGCGATCTTCTAAATTTGCTAGCTTGGATCTCACCCACCAGTTTTCTTCCTTTTGTTCCTCATAGACATCCACTAGATCATTGATTGTATGTGTGCACTCTGCCATTTTAGTCTCCATGTATTGCACCCTATCTCCCATCCACTGCATGTCAGTGGTGACTTTGTGAATTAGGGAGGTTAGGCTGGACATAAGTGAAGATTGCAGTGAAATTAGCAGGTCCTTCATTGTGGTGTCTAGTACAGGTTGTCCCGTGGTGGGGTATGTTGCTATTGGTGACAGTGTTATGTCAGGGCCTCCGACCCGGGGGTCTGTACTCACTGCGGCGGCCTCATGGCGAGGTGAATCCATCCTCATCCTTGCCTTCGCTGGGCTGTGTGAGGTAGGGCTCGCAGGTTAGGAGCATTGTGGGGAGATGAGGCGATGTTCCTGACCATTCTCTCCATCTGCTTCTGGAAGGTCAGTGTAGGGCGAGGATCCGATTGCAGCCGGCTGGCCGTCGCCATCTTGCCCTCCTCCATGATCCGGCGCTGGCCGAAAGAAGAAGTCCGTCACTTTCTGGGGACGGCGGGACTCCTTCCTCTTTTGTTGCGCGGTAGCCCGGGTTGCGAGGGTTTCCATGACCGCTCTGTGGCCGTGTTAGGTGGCGAGGTGCCCGCTGTATTGTCGCTCAGGGTCCGGTCTGATGAGGAGCTCTCGGGTTCAAAGCAGCCATCACAGCACACACGCAAGCCACGCCCGAGGTGGCTAGTCTTTGCCACTCCCCCCTTTTGAAGGTTGCTTCAGTTTGTCTTCAATTCCATTTATTATATCCTATTGTTATCTTCCTGCTCTTTTCTTCTTCTTTCAGACACCAGGAAAGTCTACCTTGTAGAAGACCCCCTCGGATCAGCCTCCTTGCTTCTTGGTTGGACGGGTCCTTCCTCCTGCCTGCTAAAGTCTGGGTGAGTCCTCGCCTAAAGTGGCAAGTGGATCAATATTTTCACAGTTCCCATGTCGGCTAATTCTTCTTCTTTTCTGAGAGTGGCATCGCATAACGTTCAGAGCCTTAATTCCCCTATGAAACGGAAAAAATATTTCAATTCCGCCCATACCCTTCATCTAGATATACTAATGCTGCAAGAAACCCACTTCCCTAAGCAATATGTTCCTAAATATATACACTCAAGTTATCCACAATTCTTTCTGGCAAACGCGCCAGATAAGAAAAGAGGTGTGGGAATATTTTTCGCTAAGCACTTAGCTTTCACCCTTATGAGGGAAATAAAGGACCCAGGGGGAGATTTATTCTCCTGAAAGGGTCCATAAGGGGAGTGATATATTGGTTCGTGTCCTACTACGCCCCAAACTCCGGCCAATATAAATTCTTCCAGGAGTTATTTAATCGTATCCTACCCCTTCTCGAGGGGAAGGTAATATTGGGAGGGGATTCGAATTTGGCCCTCGATCCCATGCTCGACAAGTCAGGCCCTGGACCCCCCCGCCTTCTCCGGCCTCTGAAACATAGCCTTAAGCTCACCAGACTCCTTTACTACATTGGTTTTATAGATATTTGGAGGGAATTGAACCCTAAAGTGAGGGACTACTCCCAATACTCAGCTCCACATAAGAGTATGGCAAGAATAGACCACATTTTTGTCCCAACCACTTTATCTCCCCTGATCAATAAATCCTCCATTAGGGACTCTCCCCTGTCTGATCATTCTCTAGTAATAATACACATCAAAGTCGAACCTTGTGGGGCGAAGAACCCCCACTGGTGCCTAAACGAATCTCTCCTGAATAATCAAGTACACTGTGTAATGTTAGAAAAGGAACTTAAAGATTATTTCCACAGAAATGAGACTGGGGAAGTTTCTCCACCAATATTGTGGGCAGCACATAAAGGGGTTATGAGGGGTAATATTATCCAATTATCAGTCAGTTTAAAAAGAGAGAGGAAAATAGAGATTGAGAATCTGGAAAGGAATTTTCAAGTCCTTGCTAGAACTCACAAAAAGAATCCGACACATCACTCTTGGACTCAACTGAAAGCGGGTAGAGTAGCCCTGAATCTTGCCCTCACTACCAAAGCTGAGAAGCAAATTCAATGGTCTAGAGCTAATTCATACTTGCAAAGAGACCATATAGGCCCCAAATTGGCTGCTAAGCTGTCCCCCAGATGCCATCCCAGGTCAGGGATCATTCGGGAACTCTTACCCAGAACCCGAAATGAATTATGTCTACCTTCCAGAATTTCTACACTAAACTTTACGACAAGGGCCAAGCAGCTTCCCCTTCTTCTCTCGAAGCCTTTTTGAATTCCATCATCCTTTCTAATCTGTCGGTAGATCATGTGGCTTCTCTAGAATTGCCCTTCAATGAGGGGGAGGTACTGAAGGTAATCAAAAATCTTAAGAAAGGCTCAGCCCCGGGACCAGATGGCTTCTCCACGGGCTATTACAAAACCTTTGGCCCAATTGTCTCTCCTTACCTAGCAAAATTCTTCAATTCAAAATATCCCCTTTAATTTTCGCAATTGCGATGGAGTCTTTGGCTATCGCCATCAGAGATGACCCAGACATTCAAGGGATCGACTGTGGCCTGTACTCACACAAATGCACGCTATTCGCAGACGATTTGCTACTGTTCATCACCTCCCCCCTCACATCCACCCCTAAGGTCATACAGCTACTCCATCTTTTTAGCGAAACCTCAGGTCTCTGTGTAAATTGGTCTAAATCAGCAGCATTAAATATTTCTTTGCCGGAGCAAATTGTACTCCGACTAAAGGACCAATATAAATTTAGCTGGAACTCTTCCCAGATCCCCTACATGGGGATCAGTTTGGCGGCCAACACCAACAAACTACTTGAAGCCAATTACCCCCCTCTCTTAAAGAAATTAGCGCAAGATATCTCCAGCTGGGACAAGGATGGTTTCTCCACAGGCTATTACAAAACCTTTAGCCCAATTGTCGCTCCTTACCTAACAAAATTCTTCAATTCATTAAGAAATGATATAGTCTTACAAAGCGATGCCAATAGAGCATTTGTGTCGGTCATCCCTAAACCTGGAAAGGATCATTCTGATGTCAGCAATTACAGACCCATCTCTTTGATAAATAACGACCTCAAAATTATGACAAAAATTCTAGCTAATAGACTTTCTAAATTCATAGGCCAATACATCCATAAAGATCAGGTAGGTTTTATCCCGGGCAGGCAAGGTCCCGACCAGATCCGTAGAGCAGTGGATATTGTGTCGTTACTTAATTCAAATTGGGCTGGGAGCCCTGCTCGGGAAGGTTATATTTTATCTGTCGACTTGCAAAAAGCCTTTGACACAGTAGATTGGTCTTATCTTTTTGAAGTCCTAAAGAGATGGGGCTTTGGTCCTAGATTCATCCAAACCCTAAAAGCCCTATACTCAAATCCTAGTGCCCAAGTTAAATTGCATAACTTTTACTCCGACCCTTTCCCCATCTCCCGAGGCACTAGACAGGGATGCCCTTTATCCCCTTTAATTTTCATAATTGCGATGGAGTCTTTGGCTATCGCCATCAGAGATGACCCAGACATTCAAGGGATCAACTGTGGCTTGTACTCACACAAATGCGCGCTATTCGCAGACGATTTGCTACTGTTCATCACCTCCCCCCTCACATCCACCCCTAAGGTTATACAGCTACTCCATCTTTTTGGTGAAATCTCAGGTCTCTGTGTAAATTGGTCTAAATCAGCAGCATTAAATATTTCTTTGCCGGAACAAATTGTACTCCGACTAAAGGACCAATATAAATTTAGCTGGAACTCTTCCCAGATCCCCTACTTGGGGATCAGTTTGGCGGCCAACACCAACAAACTACTTGAAGCCAATTACCCCCCCTCTTAAAGAAATTAGCACAAGATATCTCCAGCTGGGACCAGGAGGGTCTGTCTTGGTTGGGTAGACTACACGCGATCAAGATGACTCTCCTTCCTAGGATCCTTTATTTCTTCAGGGCTCTTCCCATTCCGGTGAGGAAGTCTGATCTGCAAAAACTGCAATCCCTGATCCTGAAATTCATTTGGGCCCGTAAAGGTTTTAGATGTTCAGCCAAGGTGCTCTATAGGAGACGTAATCAAAGGGGCCTAGGTCTTCCACACCTTTTTAAATATTATCAGGCGGCACAACTTGCCCAATTCTCATCCGTCTTTTCCAGAGGGATTGCTCCAGATTGGGTCAAAATAGAAAGACAGGCAGTTTCCCACAACACTATCGACTTCCTGATAGGTGTCCCTCTCAAATCGAGACCCCCAATTCTATCTCCAACTTTGTCTCACTCTATGGCCCTCTGTGACTCGTTCTCAAGTCCCCCAACCTAATCTCAACTCTTCGTCCACTCTCTCATCTCTTTCATAACCCTCAGTTCCCTCCCGGTTTAGACATCAAGGCCTTTAAATGGTGGACGGACAAGGGGTTGTATCGTATAGGCCATTTCTTATCGCTGTCCGGACCTCTGACGTTGTCCCATTTAATTTCTAAGCTAGAAATGCCACTCTCAGAGAAATTTCATTTTTTCCAAATACACCACTTCCTGACCACCTGGTGGAATTCCAGGAAGGACCACTCAGGCATTACCCCTTACAAACAGTGGTGTTTGGGAACTGTGGATTTGAGAGGAGGTATCTCTTTGATCTACGCTGCTCTGATGGAGGACTCATCCAGACCGCCGTACGTGGATAAATGGGAAAGGGACCTAAAAGTGAGGTGGGCTGCGGAAAAGTGGTCCTCGTTATTCTCAATTTGCCATAAAGGGATCGCCAATATCTCACTGCAGGAAGCCAATTTTAAGGTATTTATCAGGTGGTACTTAGTACCTTCCAGATTAGCAGCTATGTTCCCTAGCACCTCCAACCTCTGCTTCAGAGGTTGTGAGCATGTGGGCACTTTCCTCCACACGTGGTGGGAATGTCCCCACCTGAGAGGTTTTTGGAACAAATTCTTCCACTTGATCCGTAGGGTTTCAGGTTTCCCTATTCCCCAATGTCCAGAAATAGCCCTCCTTAATTCTAAGCCCGAATGTCTGTCTAAACCATTATTTAAGCTCATCCAATTTATTCTACTTGGGGCTAAGATCACAATTGCTAGGTATTGGAAACGCCCGTTTGTATCCTTCTCTGAGTCTATACGGAAGATATCCTGGATAATGGTTCAAGAAAAGCTTGCCAGCTACATCCTGGATACCTCCCCTAAATTTGACCTAGTTTGGGAACCTTGGAGGAATTATTTAAAATTACCAGGGTGATCCCTTGTCTTCTACTTCTTTAATTAGCTTCACTGGTGTCTAATCTCCCTTGTCTTCCCTCTGGCTCTCTCTTTTTCTTCAATTTACTTTGTTTTCTCTCTCTTCCAGTTAGACTTTACCTCTCTGATTGTTTGATAGGGAAAGTTTGGTACAGGGGTTGTCCCACCCCTCCCCACCTATGTGGTTGGAGGGGGTTACTAAATAGTCTCCTTAGAGGTTTATAAAAATGGGTTTTTGTTGTTTGACTAAGTATGGTATAATACGCTATTTCAGAGACTGTATCCTATTAAGCTCCTTTAACTATGGGGTTCCCAGGAGGGGGGGTGGTCAGTGCCTGTCCTCCCGGTCACAGTTTGTTCCCAGTTGGGGTGACCGGAGGGATGGCGGGCTTTCCCCTGCCTGGGAGCTAGCCTTATAGGCCAGGTTTTGCACCTCCCAATGCTATTTGATTTTCTCCGATTATCAGAGAAGATTTTATACAGTTGATCTTTGGTTAATAGTTTATTGCTTATATCTTCTTTCTACCATTAGCCCGTTTTATAAACAAATGCCCTTATGTATTTGTATGCTGCGTTTGAGATTATATATGTACCAGACATTCGGTCTTTTTATATACCTCTTTTGCTGTACTTAAAATGTCAATAAAAAGATTTGAAACGAAAATAGGAGAGGTCCAAGAACACAACCTTGGGGGGGCTCCATCAGAGAATGGAGGAGGTAGTAGAATTGTAAGTAACGCTAAAGGTGTGGTTGGATAAGTAGGAAGAGAACCAGTGAACCGTACAGTCACGGAGACTAAAACCGTGGGTTTTTTTTGAGGAGGAGGGGGTGGTCAACAATAAAACATAAATAATAGTGCCCTAAACGGTCAACCAATATCTACAGACAGCAGCTCATACTAAAAAGTATTCAATAATGCAGATAAAACCCAATAACTCAGACCTGGTAAAGCGCTATCTATTAATGTGTAATAAAGTACATAAGCAAAAATCTACAAATATAACAAAACTAGTGCCTGATCCACAGCTTTCACTAATTAGCTGTCATTAATTATAAATACCATATCCTCAGTGTATCAGATGTGCAAATGTACAAATATGTAAACAAACAATATGTGCAAACGAGCAAATATGCAAGTATAATCAATAAATCCAGTGCAAAATCAATATATATAAAGTGCAAAAATGAAGTCCAATCCATGCAAAGAGATGAATATAAAGCACATCCGTATAAAGTCCAGTTCATGCTAGAAATAGAAGGTGCATTCATATAAACTGCCAGTAAGTGCATTAGAGAAAAAAAAACAGTGGTTGTGTGTATAATCTCAGACACCACTCAATATCTTCATTAATACACCTCGGCGCTCGACAATCCCCTTATGGGTGGCCTCTCCCCTGTTAAAATGGACCTCATATAACAGGGAAGGTCATACAAGCATTTTATGAAAATCACTGGGCACTCCATTTATACTCGAGCAGTCTGAATCATCAGCTCCACAGCAAAGGGACACAGCATAAGGACACATATATAGGAGACAAAAGGGAGATCCAATAGTGTAGATCACTCAAAATATAAATTTTATTGAAGTAGAAATAGACTCACATTTCAGTAGTAATAAAACAGCATGTCAGCATGCCATTGAGACAGTGCCCTCAGCTCCACCCCACTCCACCTAGCATGATACTGTCATCGCCCACCGCATGCGTTGCACTTCCCAGGCTTTCTTAAAGGTGTAGGCTGATATACAGGATCACGCTCTATGCTCTTATATATAGTCCGGTTGTTATAGCAGCCGTGACACCAGCTGTGGCCATGATACCGGAGCCTTAGCATCTATACATATATTTTCCTGGTTAAAGGTATAGTGGATGAGCTCTTACAATATTAGGTCTATAACAATCCCAAACTTCCTGACATGACATGACATGACAAGTACATGAAATAAATGCATGTACATGAACTATCATCCACTCCTGATAAAAATTAATCAAAATACATAAATACAATACTATATAATCATAAACAAATCTAAGAGAATATTTTAATATTTGTAAAACAGAAAAAAATAATTAAAATATAAATAAAATAAAATTGTATAAATAAAAATGTATAAATTAAAACTACATGTGGCAGTATCCATCTCTCATGCAGGACCTATACACCAACCCAAGTACTAGAAAAAAGGCCCTCCTAAATCTTCGAGGTAAACAAGTAGTAAAATAAAACAAACTACACTACATCCTCAAAAAGTACCCCAAGAGTTGTTAATAAAACAGAGAAAGAGAAAGCTTTCCTGAGCGTGCCGCCGTCGTAAAGATAAGCCAGAGAAACAGAATATGGGGTTACCCCCATGAAAATGGACTTTAACCCCTTCCTTACCGGGCACTTAAACCCCCCTCCCGCCCAGACCAATTTTTGGCTTTCAGCGCTGTCGCATTTTGAATGACAATTGCGCGGTCGTGCGACGTTGTACCCAAATAAAATTTGCGTCCTTTTTTTCCCATAAATAGAGCTTTCTTTTGGTGGTATTTGATCCCCTCTGCGTCATTTCTGATCGCCGCTATAAACAAAAAATGAGTGACAATCTTGCAAAAAAGAACAATATTTTTTACTTTTTGCTAAAGTACAAATCCATGAAAAAAATTATACATCAGTTTTGGCCGATATATATTCTTCTACATATTTTTGGTAAAAAAAAAAAAATCGCAATCGGCGTATATTGATTGGTTTGCGCAAAAGTTATCGCGTCTACAAACTGGGAATTGATTTATGGCGTTTTTATTATTATTTTTTTTTTTGCTAGTAATGGCAGTGATCTGCGATTTTTATCGGGACTGCGATATTGGGGCGGAAATGTCGGACATTTTTTACACATTTTTGGGACCAATGACATTTATACAGCGATCAGAAATTTAAATGTCCACTGATTACTGTGTAAATGTCATTGGCAGTGAAGGGGTTAACCTGCAGGGGGCAGTTAAGGGGTTAACAAATGTTCCCTGGGTGTGTTCTAACTGTGGGGGGGATGGGTTGGCCAGGACATAACAGATCTAACTGATCCCAGTGACAGGGATCAGTAGATCTGTCCTGTCCCCTGTCACAGAACAGGGAACCGCCGTGTTTACAACGGCGGTTCCCCGTTCTGAGGCTCCTAAAAGTGATCGGCGGGTCTCGGGCGGACATCGAGTCCGCCCGACCCACGGGCACACTCGCCGCCAGGGGGCGCGTAGGAGCGTACGCAGTGGAGGACGTCCATGGACGTCCTCCGGGCATTTCAGATCCGCGCTGGAGCCGTACTTTGGCAATAGCGCGGATCTGAAGTGGTTAAGGACACACCACGAGATAATACAACACAAGTGTAATAAAATCACATGTATTTATTAGAGAATACATAAAAAGAAACCAAAGGCTTACCAATATATCTAAAATAATGGGCAAAACACAGTCCAAAGCACAGCCTATACAGAATCTTTAAATCCCATTGTTGTTGATAATAGACGATACAAAGTCCCGAAAAACCATGATGTATAATGCAGAGCAGGTCTATGCGTTTTGCTTTTTTAAGCTTCCTCAGGACCCCTCACAACATGGATTTGGATTTGAGATTACTTAATAGAAGAAAAGACATAAATATAAATATCACATAGTAGTAATACAAAATACATATCAAGAGATACATAAGTATAGTAGTATAACACAGATTTCCATGCCGTGCACGCATCAAGGATGCTTACCGTAGACTGTATACGGCCATGGGAAATACTCAGGGGGGCTGACACAGGGGGCGATGTAACCAGACCAGAGAGGTATAGTGTGGATCACGATGGACCAGTGTTTCAAATCCTAAATGTGTGGATATTTATTTCTATTACAGTGCACTCGGTATCATGAACCATATTATAATCTGTCTTGCTACTATGAAAAGTATACTGTTCTAGATAATCAATAGTAGTATGTACCTACAAGGAGTAGTGCCTCATAAATCTCCAAAGAGGAAAAAATCACTGAATGGTGAGACGATTAATCATTATGGCTCCAAATGGATTCAACAAACTGCCTACAGAAAGGAAAAGAGTATCCTTCTGTTTATATCGCGTATTTGAGATAAATATGTACTGTTGGTAAGGTGGATATATGGAAGAGGTAACTTACCCTCTATTCAGACAGAGTACTGCTTATGGTGGACAGGAGGACAGAACGATCCCCCAGTGGGTATAGTGCAGCACCCGGACGGGCAAATTAGGGTCTATAAATGGAAAATATGTATATGTTCAATGAGTGCATATTACCCTCAAACACACATATATATATAAAATACATAAATGGCCGCGCTACCCCCTTACGAAAATAAATAACCTAAATTTAGATGACACAGCTGCAACATATAAAGTGTGAATTCTTCACTATATGTCAATATTAATATACATATATTGCGCTCGTGTATTAACTGTTCATATATAGGTGCTCTTAGGCAAACACCACAATCACTGTATATATATATGTCTTGTGCACAATAAATAAAACAAATGCAGTAAACACAACAGTTGAAAAAAGCAGAAAGGGTGTGTATGCATATAATAGTCCCTCTATCCCGTAGGAGAGCATTATCATCTATGACTCAGGAAGTTGGCACCTCTGGTCAGGTGTAAGCAAGTGTTGCTGTAAATCAGTCCCTGGGAAGTGAGGATGCAGGAAAGACATCTTCATCCGGGAATTTTTCGGTGATAGGAGCTGTGGGGTCGGTCGAGCCCGCAGCAAAAAAATATAGCCCCACCAAAGGGCAGTATAGAGCCAGTGGTGAGAAAACGTACCACCTCCAGAACCTCGCCACTGGTTACATGGAAAAGGGGAAACCCACAAGACGAGGCAGGAGGGGAGGTAGGAAACATAAAAAGAGGGAGAAGGAATTCGTTTTTTCTTTTTAATCTTTCAAAATCAATATTATCTGATGTGCAACTGAACCTCCTTAGAAATGGACTTAATTTTGCTCCCGAGAATCCGCCTAATGCATTTGAGCTATTTGTGGATTTGAATAAATTCATACGTAAATTCATACGTAATCTCACAGTAAAACCTTATTTTGCTATGAAGGAAAGTGAGCCTTGTGAAGAAAGTGGTATGGTAACTCTCTCCCCTGAGGACTCTGCAGACTCAGATATATTAAGAATCCTGGAAGAACTGTATAGTGAGGGAGTAGGAGAAGACAGAGATACATCAGTATGCCCCTTCCTTGAGGTTGAGGTTATACAGACCAAATTTAGACCTAAATCCATGTTCTACCCACACTGGTCAAAGGGAAATTTTATCCCAACATTTTATGAACTAGTATGGGAAGACCTAAAGTCCTTGTGTGGTGGGAGAAAGCTAAAACAACAGGATAATGATATTAATGGTCCTCTGTTTTCCCTGAAAAATAAACCTGAGATTATAATCAGGAAGGCTGACAAAGGGGGGAGTCTGGTTATCCAGGATAAAGATACTTATATCCAAAAGGCAGAGAGGCTCATTGGTGATAGGGACACATATACTAGGCTCCCGTGCGACCCCACTAGCAGCTACATGAAAGATCTTAAACTGCTTCTGGAAGAGGCACTTAAGGCAGCGGTCATCACTAAGGACAAATTTCTTTTTCTGTATTCGAGACATCCGCTAGTACCTCATTTCTATCACATACCGAAAGTCCATAAGAACCCTATCAACCCTCCAGGGAGACCTATCATCGCAGGTGTCGACAGTCTCACCAGTAATCTGGGAAGTTTTGTTGATCATTTCCTGCAAGATATAGTGATGTCTTTACCTTCATTTATTAAAGATTCAGGTCACATTCTAGAGGTTCTGTCCTCTTACTCCTGGCAGGAAGGCTATAGATGGTTGTCACTGGATGTGGTTTCTTTATACACCTCAATAGAACACCAATTTGGACTGCAGGCACCTCAACACTTCCTTATGACTATACAGAGCTTCCATCATGCCCAGGCCTGGTTTATTTGTGATAGCGTAGAATTTATGCTTACTCACAATTATTTTAGCTTTCTGGGCCAATTTTTCAGACAGCTAAAGGGCACAGCCATGGGGGCCAGGTTTGCTCCGAGCTATGCAAATCTGTTCATGGGTTTTTGGGAGTCCAAATACATCTGGACCAATAACCCGTTCGGAGCAAACCTGGTCCTCTATGCCAGATATATAGATGACATCATAATTATCTGGAATGGCTCTGATGATGAATTGAATGGGTTCTTATCCCACTGTACTAATAACCCTTTCGGTATCTCGTTTACCCATGTCATAGACCATGAGAGCTTGGTTTTCCTCCATTTGGAACTTCGGGTGGATAAAGAGAATCAAATTTTCTCTAAGACACACATTAAACCTACGGCAGGCAATTCATATCTGCATGCTAGAAGTCACCATCATCTGAGATAGATCAAAAACGTACCTTTCGGGCAATTTTGTAGGCTAAAACGGACCTGCACTAGGAGATGTGACTATGAAGAGCTTAAATAAGTTTAGAGAAAAGGGTTATGATGAAGACCTTTTGGACCAAGCCTTTTTAAAGTACTGGGCCCTGTATGACGAAGAACCTGCTGTGGAAAAGTGTGGCTCTATGAAGCCAACTAAACCTCAGGGGGGAAGGTCAGGTTTTGTACTAGGTACAACAACAAGGCTTCATTAATCCAAAGGATCTTTAGACGCAACTGGAAGATCCTGAGACAGGACCCATTTTGGGCTAAAACCCTCCCTCTTAACCCTAATGTAATATTTAGGAAACCGAAAGATCTGAAGAGTATTATAGCGCCCAGTCGGGTTAAAAGGGATAAGAGGCAGCTAACCAGCCACTGGTCTACTCTTCTTGACCAGAAGGGTAGTTATCGGTGTGGGGTGGCGAACTGTGCCAATTGCTGTTTTATGATTCATCAAAAAAAGGAAGTAGTAGCCAGCAGTGGGAAGACCTTTAAGATCAGGCAGTTTATTAACTGCGGAACCTCATTCATCATCTATGGCCTACTTTGCCCCTGTGGCCTTTTATATGTGGGGCGTACATCACGCCCTTTGAGGATAAGAATGAATGAACATAGAAGTAGCATCTCTACCCTCAAGGACAACTATTCCATCCCCCGCCACTTTACAGAGAAATATAAGGGCAATCTAGTGGGCCTTAAAGTGTTTGGGATTGAGGCTATGGACAATCATATGGATAGTGGGAGCAAGTATTGGAGATTATGCAACAGGGAGGCATTTTGGATTTTTACGCTTGACTCTTTAAGTCCTAAGGGGTTAAACGAGGAGATTGATTTGCAGTCTGTCCTTTAGTGTGGTGGTCTGGTGATCGGTCCCCTCATTCCCCCTGTTGCATGTTGCTCCGGAGGTTCTTATTTCTGTGTGTCTCTAGGTCTCCTGGCCTCCTTGTCGTCTTCTTTCCTTTTATCCTTCCCCACGCACACACGAACGCACGTATGTGGGAATGTGTGTGTATGTGTATGTATATATGTATATATATATATATGTATATGTACATATGTGTATATATGTGTATATGGGGGTTTGTGTAGGCGTATATTATATGTACTAATGTGCCTATGTGGTTTTTCACCTCTATTCCCTGCTACCGAGTAGCTTATTTATTTATTACCCTTTTTATTACCCTCCTTGTTCAGTATAAGATCATTTTGGCTATTTCCCTGTCACCGAACATTTATGGGTGGTGAAAATCTTTTATACCTATGAGATCATATGCGTTTAGTATATATAGGTTTTCATATATATTTTATATATTATTCATATATTTTTAATTATCAATGAAACTTATTAGTATTTATGAATCGTTTGAACACTACAAAGCCTTCTTCTTATATATATATTTTTATTGTATTCCCATATTTCTATGATCATGTTGTGGTTTCATGTTTATAAATGTATCAATAGGTCCTGCTTTGGGCTAGGTATAGAGTACGAATGGATGTCCCTCTATTTGGATATGACCCTCGGATGCATGCCGCGCGGCACCCTCTATGTTAGCAATTGTCCATTCTTTATTATTGATCTATCCACTAGGTGGCAGCGGGTGGTCTGCTACGATCAGTGTCATTTGCCCGAGCCTCAGATGGGGGTGGGTCTCGTCCCTCCGCTGTCATCCTCTCCTCCCCTATGGCACTAGGTTGCTGCCAATTGGCTGAGGAGGACCCGGAGGGGATTGTGTTAAACACACTTCCGCTCCCACTTCCAGGTCACTGAGGTGGATTGCGTTCCACAGGGTTGTGAACGCCAGCAACAGCTATTTGACACACTAATTATCCCAGATTATCCCTGCTTTCCACAGGTTTGTAGACACTAGCAACAGGTATCTGACACACTGATTATGCCTGCATTGGACAGGTGATAGTGATCATACACCATGAAGATTGGGAGTGTAGTACTGAATCCTATTAGGACTGAGTGGCCGTGTACAAAGGTATGTCATACTTTTATATTTACATCCAGCCTATGTTTGCTAACCTGGTGGGGTAATATACATCAGTGCTGTGCGGATGCTTTCCTTGGTGTCATTCTGTTTCTTTCTGCATATGCATATATACGCATCTATCCTTATATATACGTCTGGATCTGCCTATGCAAATGTGTTGATGTATCCATTGAATGAATATCCATATTGTCAACAATGTGCCTGGTTCTAGGTGGTCAGTAAGGGGGTATAACGTATGAGTGTCCATCTATCCATTGGAGATGGCTACCTTCCCCTTCTCCTCCTCCCCTAGTTCCCTGTCCTTTGGAAGGGCAGGGAGGCTTTCTGATTCACTTACACACAGGTATTTAAGAGGGACAGTCCATTTGATCGCTAGGCTCTGAGGAAGAAGGTTCGTTCTGGAAACGCGTTAGCCTTGCGTAAGACGCTGTCTGGATCCCCCCCCCCCTGTTGTGGTGGAAACCGACTGGTTCAACATCTATGATTTATATGCCTTTTATACTGCTCTGTTTGTGAGTAGTGTTGAGCGAACCCGGACTGTAACGTTCGGGTCCGTACCGAACTTTCGGGTGTCCGTGGCACGGACCCGGACCCGGACATTTCAAAAATCGTTCGGGTTCGGTCCGGGGTTCTGCTATTTTACTCCACGTGTTGAGAAGCTGCAGGGCAGCCAATCAACAAGCGTTTCACTGGTTTGCCCTTAGAAGCCATCACAGCCATGCCTACTAATGGCATGGCTGTGATTGGCCGGTGCATCATGTGACCCAGCCTCTTTATAAGCTGGAGTCACAGTGCTGCAGTCACATGCTCCTTGGGTTAGTATAGGGAAAGGTAGCTGACGGCGTGAGGGACAGATTTTAGCCATTTTAAGACCTGATCCTGCATCCTGAGATAGATTACTTTACTACTGCTGTCTGTGCTGTTGCTCTGAGGACAGATAGCAGAAATTAGAGATTTCACAT
>BLSH010014884.1:26381-37234 GCA_018402905.1 Glandirana rugosa
ACCGACTAAGGGTGACAATTTTTCACCATTTAACGTAGTTCGAGTGTAAAGATTTGAAGTATCCTTGATTTGCTTTGTCACAAAACGTGTACTAGAATTGTCTTGTTAACATAACGTGTTACATAGAAGAAAAAAAAACTTAGTTTTCAGTTGAAATAATTTTTGTTTTCGACGCTAAGCATGTCTGTTATTCCTTATTATTTATTATTATTCCTCCTCCTACACCCAACCCATGTAAGTCATATTCCTCTTTTATATCCATCCATTTTATTTTGTGAAAAGCACTCTATCATGTGATGTATAGGTAGCCGTAACATGTTACACATTAAAGAATCGGGTCTGAGGATCTGAATGTACCCAACCCACATCCTCCTCCTTATTATTATTTATTATTCCTTATTGTCTGTACGAATCGCAGCTTTTGTTTTTAATAAAGTTGACTTTTGATTCAAAAAAAAAGAAGATACATTGTGCAATACAATTGTTCTGTTAAGATCATGTGCAAAACACTGTTTCGTTTAGTTCCTATGAAGTTTAGAAATGTGAGCTTGATGCAATTTACCACTTTTTAACAGTGGGAATCAGCCACTGGAAGCAAGGAAAGAGCAGGCACAGGTGGACTGCTTGCTTTAAATGAACGCTATCTGGAGCCTTACATGTCATGTCTGAGCCAAAGCTTGCATTTTCTCTTTTAGATTGTATGTAATATGGAATGTGGTGAAAGGAATATTGGATCTATTGCGCTTTTCGCAGAGTGGTCTGCTTTTCCTGGAGGTTTCAATCCTGATAGCTATTTTATCATGCATCATTCTATCAACAAACAGGTAAGTGAATGGCAGAGTTATGGATGTATTACTTTCTGCAATATGCCCCTTATTCTACTATTACAGATTTTGCAGTTTGTGACAGTCTAAATTTGTACAAACTAACACCTTTTACGGTCTATTTTATGCAAAGAATTTTTAGTAGCTCAGTCATGCTACCAAAATGAATCACTAATTCATGGAACAAATGGTCCTATATTGTGTAAACTACATAGTTAAATGCAGTAGCAATTGCAACATGGTAAACTTATATGTGGTTTATGATGCTAGAAGCTTGATAGTGCTGGTTGCTGAAAACATGCAACATGCTGGGAAATGTTCATTAGTGTGTCAGGCTGTTGTTAATACTAGCACTCAAAGGGAGAAAAAGGTCAGGGCATTAAAGGTTCTTGGTCATTTTTGGGCATATTTAAATAACTGTACAGTTAACCAGAAGAGTTTATTTGGTCTAATTTGTCAAAAATCAGGCTGTCCAATGGAAACAGATAACTATTTGGCTTATTTTTACTTTGTGTGTGAATGGGTGAATGGGAACATTAATAGTCAGGCACAGATAGATGCTGCAACACAACAAAGATTGGTTTGATGGGGGGTTGTATGCAAAGCCAAAACTTTTTTTGTACTTTCGGATAGAGTAGGAAATGTTTAGGAACCCTCTTAGGGTTTTTGCTGTCCCTTCCCATCACATAGGTTTACCTCACTTCCTGTCCCAGAGACACAGCAGGAAGAGAAAAGGGTGAGGAGGGTTTTTTCCAAAGTGAGGGATTAGACCCGTATTAGACAGTTTTCACTAAAACAGGTTTACCCTTTGAAGATTTCGACACATCTTCTGTTTGTAGGACAGGTAAAATATATTGGATCTTCTATCACTCTTTGTACTGAGACAATGGTCACCAGGACCTATAATTAGGGTGAAGACACAGACAGCAATAAAAGCCTGATAGAGGTTCTCATTTTTACACATTACAGTATATTAAAAAAAACATGTTTTACATACACTTTAACAAACGCCTATCCTAAGATTAAGCTTGACAATGAGTTTGAGTGAGAGATTCAGTCTGTACATTTATTGCCAGGTGCATGGCCATTAGGTACAGGACAAGGTCTTTTATTATTTTTTATGCAGTTTTGGTGTACATTTATCAGTGCCTAGGGTGAAAACCTTACAGACATTTTTCAGGCTGGACAGATATTTTATAATTTGTACCAAACTTTTTGTAAGTAAAAAAGTCTACACAGAAATATGCCATGATGTGTCAGGATTTGATACCAGCCTTTGTAGAAGTCGCAATCAGCTCCTGCAAAACTGTGGGCACATTGCAATCAATTCCTTGATTGCTGTCAGTTTTTATATAATGAAACAGATGACTCAGTAAGACCATGACGTTGACCCCCTTGGGACATGTGCAAAGTTCAGATGATAAATAAGCTGATCTGTAGTTTGCCTGTACAAGTTCCATGTTGCTTTTTCTGTATTGACTCAGTCAACACCTTAAAATAAACCTGTTGACTTAACAAACCTACTAAACAGCAGTCAGTTATGGATTACAGATTCCTACATTTGCACTTTATGTTATGGGTCAAGCATTTAGGTACCGTATTATGTAAATCTAGACATTTACAAAGATGGTTAGGTTTGCTTTTCCCTGCATTCTGTACCTCCATATTGTCCCATTGCCATGATGGGAGGTGCTGCCAAGTTTGAAATGTACAAAATGCAGTGTCCTACAATTTAGGGATCCCTTGGCATTTGTGTTGATGTCAGTCTCTGATGTTTTTCCAGCTACTATTAACTCTTTGTAATAGTTTGTTAGTGTTAAAAAGTCAACATTTTTTTTAATAAGGTGGTAAGCAACAAATAGAATGGAAGTAGAATAGTAAATAAAATATGTGAAAGGGAAGCATAGGCCAATCCCTATATAATCATTGTATATGCTTTAGTTTGGCCCCTGCATATGTACCCTAAACATCAATTTTGTAATGCAAAAATACCTTGCAAATTTGTACTGTATTAATAACATTTCAATCTTGTTGCGGTTTGGTCTATGCTATTGTCCTTACCAATAAACACAACAACACAATATAATTATTTTTCTACAGAGACCTTAGCTATATATTTCTATCTACAGTATATTAATCTCTCGAATCTTTGCATAGTTTTAAGCCTCTTAACCACCTATTTCCCAGACATGCAGCCTATGCTGGGAATTTTACCCAAAATGGCAAATACCTAAGAGTGCCTTACAAATTCTTTATTAGTGTCAATCACATGCAGTTTAGAGTAATCAATTTTGGCTTGACAATGCAATATTGAAAAAAAAAAAAACATAATAGTATTTACAGCTGTTTTCTATCCTATATGATTTTGCTATCTTTATATATTAAACGTTTTTATGATGCATTGTTAATATAATATACAGTATAATATTTTAAAATAATAAATACTAAAATTCTATTAACTACTTGTCTGTTAAACACAGTTATTCTGTTTCTCTTTTCGTTGTAGATCATGCAGGCCTCTGCAATTCAACAGGTTTATAATACTTATACTTCATTAAATAACCTTGAGGAGAAGCACACATATAATGTCACCATTAAATCCATGAAAGATGGCAATACTTTAAGTGTTAGATCATTTTTAACAAGTAGGTATACACACACACCGACAGATGTCAAAACATCTTATCTTGGTTTATTATACTTCACATGTTTTGGACAGAACTGTACTGGAGAATGGTTACGTCATATTAGATAGAAGTGGAAAGAAGAATGTTTGCAATTTCTTTACACTGAGCAAGCAATGTAAGGGGGTAGAGGCAAAACAATGGCTTGAAGTGGTTGTTGGATATAGATTTGTTCACTAAATTGCAGCATTTTCTGGATAATTTTATGTTAGTGCAAATAAAAAAAGTATCACGGACAGTACTCAATTTTCTCTGGCACAATTGCACTAATACGGCTACAATCACCTCAAGCATTTTCTGGCAAATTTTATAACAATGTTAGAAGAGTTGTAACCCCAATTGTAATTTTTTAAGAAATAAAATGTTTTTTCAACATATTTCATTGGTTGTTGCATCTTGGCAATCTTATCTCCTGCACCCTATTTGAAGGCACTTTCCCACAGTTTAGTGTGGGAGAATCATGCGGCAGTTTTGGCTGACCATCTCCATCAAGTACATCAAAGGTTCTACTGAGTTACTGACTTTTTGGTAGACACTGGCTTCTTATATCTGTGAGATGTCAATGATCTGATTTCCACACTGTAACATTTGTAACTGAGTGCCCTCTAACAAGGAAACAATGTAGAAGTTATATTCACAGAGGGACACCCCAGTTATTTGTTTAATATGCATTATGAAAATTCCATTATTTGGAGATGGCTGCGGCAGCTGAGTAGAACTTGGAATACAGGAGAGGATATCTCACCAATGGCAATCCCTAGAGATATAAGAAGAGAGCACACTCAACATGCTAGCAACCACATGATGTTTTATATTGAGTTGAGCTATAATAGAACCCATCATATGCACATTACTGTTTATGTATAATAATCTGATGAATAAAATAAACCATTTCTATATGTATGCACGCTATTAATATACACCTCAAGAAATCATATTTCCTTTTAAATTAGTTTTTTTCTTTTTTATAGACACATTTGCTGTTTCTGATATTAGGATTGTTGTGACAAGTACCTCTGTGTCCTTCTCATGGAGCAAACTCCAGGGTCATGTAACTGTTTCCATCATGATGAACAATTCTTCTGGAAATATGTTAAAGAAACATGACTTTTATGAATGGAACAATTTGATACCTGGACATCTTTACACCTTCGTGTTTACTTTAAAACAATATTTTGGCTTTATTAACATGACCCAGAATATTGACATTCCAATTATAACAGGTATTTCCCTTGTATTTCTCTTTAGTTCCGCCTGCTATGAAATTACATTTTTTACCGTATCATCCCAGTAAATTATTTTTTTGTTATAAAACCCTAAACAAAAATAGATTTGAATAAAAAAGATATTAACTTAACTTATTAACTTAACCTTCTCATAAACTAAGGATATTTGAGAGATTTAAAATGACTTTACTACCTTTTGTACAACTAAAGGGGAGATTTGCTGAAACTAGCACACACAGAATCTGGTGTAGCTGTGCATAGTAACTAATCAACTTCTAGGATTTATTGTCAAACCATAATTGAAAAAGCTGAATTTAGAAGCTGATTGGTTACTATGCACATCTGCACCAGATTCTGTTTGCACAAGTTTTAGTAAATCTCTCCCTAAGTGTAGAAGAACAAGTAATAACTGCAGTGTCCTTCAGTAGGATCACTAGAGTGGGGGGCTTCAGACAAAAAAAAGAATCCTTCCATAATAAGTGTATGTTTAACTCTGTTGCTCTTTTTCCACTACTGTACTACATGTCATGTCATGTATTATGTCATTTCACAGGGCTCTGTTCTGAGGGCTGGTCTGCATTCAAAGGCAATTGCTATAGACTCAGCATGGATAGAAAGCCTTGGCATAAAGCTGAACAGAATTGTAAAGCACTACACCCTGGAGCCCATCTTGTAAATGTTCACTCGAAAGCTGAACAGCTATTTTTAAGTAATTTCCTGCATATGAAAAATGAAATAATCTTACTATGGAGTGGCCTTTCTGATCAGATGGTACGTGCACACCATCCTAATAGAATGGGATTTAAAATAAAATTCTGTTATTATGGCTGATTGTTAAATATTTAACAATATAGGTATATATACATCTACATACAGGGTACACATACTGTGTAGACAGTACAATAATTGCTAAAATTTGACTTCCCAAATATAACTCTAAATCTACTTAGTTCAGATGTGAATGGCAAAGGAATGACCACTGCCTTGAACATTTTTTTCTCAAGTTGAATAATGGAGGGGTGATCTATTTTTAGTAATTTTACCCAATTCCTATCTCAATAGGATGAGGAATCCAATTCCTCATTTTTTAACTTTCCTGAGCTTGATTTTCCTTCCCTCACATTCCCACTCTTTCTATAGGTGTGAGGGGTTCACGGTTCAAAGGTAGCTTTTCTTGAGCTCCAATCTTGAAACACCTATATGCTGCTAATACCAGTTTACAACATACAGTATATCAACATAGCACAGGGTCTGCTTTTTTGCCATCTCCCCCTTGGTATAGCTGGTTATAGTCCTCGATTGGCATGTTCAAGGTTTAAAAAAGCATGCTACATTTTGCTATGTTTTCATGTGCATGCAGTGATAGTTTTTCTTGAAAGTTCCTCCACATTAAAGTAGTACTATGGTCAAAATGATAAAATCAATATATTATGCACCTATACAGTCTGTTAAACATCTCACTAATTGTTTTGTAAAAAGCAGTAAGGATGGTGAGATATCTATCTTGTCCCCTGCTATCATGTGCACTTCCTTTAGACCCCTTTCACACCAGAATGTTTTTCAGGCGCTTTTGTGCTAAAAATAGTGCCTGAAAAGCGCCTGAATAAATCCCCCCAATCCAACCTAATGTGAAAGCCCAAGCGCTTTCACACTGGGGCGGTGCTCTTGCAGGATGGTAACAAATGTCCTGCAAGCCGCATCTTTGGGGAAGCGCCACTAACCGGCACTTTTAACCTCTGTTTTACCCCTTGTGGGGGTGTTAAAAGCGCACCGCTGTTGCCCAAATAGCGGTGCCAAAGCGGTGCTATAAACAGCGGTAAAGCTCCGCAAATTAGTGGTGTTTTACCACTAACGCTCGGGCGGCCTTGATGTGAAAGGGGTCTTAAAGAGGTGACAGCTTTGCTTCCTGCTTTTGAATTCCCTATCTTGAACAGAACACCTGTTGTCCTCATTTGCGTCTATCTCTCTTTGCAGAAATGTCCTGATATCACTGGGGGAGGGGCTCCTATATCCAAGCATATCTCAGCCATTCATTCTAAAGTCCAGATTAATCTCCGCCTACAATTGGCACATGAAGCCATGCCCTCTCCCACCTATGTCTCACCTTTGCCCGCCCACTGCTCTGTCTATACAGCCAGCTGCCAGGTTGGATTTTGTTCTGCCTGTTTACAAATTACCAGAGGAAAGCAGGCAGGGTGAAGAACACAGATTAATAGACAGATCTGTGTGGAAATTAACCTGTAAAGACTTGTACTGTTTTACATTTGACACACCCAGCTATTGGTTGGCAGATGGGTGTGTGTTATGTAAAATAGACTGAGCATCATAGAAAGCTAGAGGTCTGTTGGATAGACAAGATACTTCACTGAAAGGAAATGACATCTGAGCTCTGCTCCGCTGAACTCCTCCCATCATCACTTGTAGTGTATAGCAAAGAAGAAATGAATAGAGGATTACAACCAGAATTGTAGCTATATGGTAGGAAAATAATAATTTAAGTTATTATGTTTATTACCATGTGTAACTTTCAGGTATTTATATGAGGATTTACTAAAATATGTATGTTGCCTTTAGTTGTACTTTAACAGTTGATATGTCGCACATCAAGAATTTTACACATTATATGTGTGTGTTATTTTATGTACATAGATCTGGATATGCACTTAAAGGAAAAGTAATTAAGATTTAATTCCAGAGAACTTTCCTTGTTCAATGTTTTTATTAAAGCAGAGTTCCACCCAGAATTTTTTTTGGCATCGGCTCTTTTAATACTAAATAGATGTAACCTTTTGTTTCCTTACTTTCAGACCGCCTAGTAATAACATGTATTTTTTACTCACAATTTAGTTTCTCTCACTGCTGGACTTTTCCATTTTAGGTGAGGGCACCTAAAGCTCATCCTGGGTCTCCTGGAATCTCTTCCTGAAAGAAGTGCATGGTGGGTACCCATCAAGCACTCCTCGATCTCGGTCTGCCTTAAATTGTGTCATTTCCTGTCTGGAAATAGCATGATTTTACAGTACAGAGAAGCCTACTGACTCCTGGAAAATGATGAGCCACATCTCCCAGGAGGCCAGGGGAAGCAGGAAGTGAGGAAAAGAGCCTAGGACCAAATAGGGGCAAAATACAGGGACCCCCTAGCAACAAGCAACTTAGGGTGAGTATAATTTTTTTTCCTTCAAAGGTAAGTTTATATAGGCAAAGGACTTGAATGATGTAAAAAAACATTTCTGGGTGGAACTCCGCTTAAAGTAAAAAGGAAAAGAAAGGAAGGACAAAAATATCAAAACGTATACAGACGTTATAAAATAAAGGCATGTAATCAAGTACATTTGAATGAATAGTGCTGAGACCACTGAACAAAGTAGAACTTCAGAAAGCTGTGGGGCCTTTCTATCTAAACCATTAATGAGTATAGTATAAAAAACACATAACTGTAACACTTTGCCACTAACTTACATTTTAAATAGATTGGATGTGTAGAAGTAGGAGGAGGCAAAGGTAGTGTAGTGTAGTTATGGTAAGGCATATGTCAGTAAGGATGTAAGGCAAAGCAAATCTTACACTTCTGTCGTAGATCAGGCAATGTGGGCAACTGAGATCGACAGGAGAGTCACTGCGCAAAAAATTTGGAGAATAGAGGCTGTAAAATTATTGGAATTGTGGTATGTGGGGGAAATTTAAAGCGTCTGTAGGTAGGTGGTAGGAAATACCAAAAAAATTAAGTAGCAATAGTAGAGGAGGAGGGACAAACAGAACGAGTGGGAAAACGTTAGGGGAAAAGGGGCATATGAGGAAGGGGGTGGAGAGGGGACCAGTGAGGGGGAGGAAGGGGTGTAGGAGGAGGATCTCAGAGATCAGCTGGAAAGGTGAGACCTAAAGAGTACGTTGGTCAGGTGACTGGGTTATTAATCAGGGTAGGGGCAGAGAATCATCAAAATTAGTAGGAAGATAATGTTTTAAGCATGGGCTCCATAACGCTTCAAACCTGAAGACTTTATCTAATATAGTGGCTTCATTTTTAGCATGTATCATTGCTTGGGTAACTTTATTTTTAACCGCTAGGATGCATAGGTTGGGTGTTTTCCTTGCTTTTGCTATTACTTGTTTGGCTTCTAGAGAACTTTTCATAACAATGATGTACCTTTTGGGAAGGACTCAGAATACTCAAGAACATTAGAATTGTTACAGCCCCTATATGTCTTCACTTGCTGCACAATACTGCACCAGATATTGACACAATGTATTGACTCTATATAAAACCAAAATATAAAAGAAACACATTTAGGCGAAGCAAATGCTTAATTTATTTGATTTTGTTAACTGAGACATGTAAATACATTAATATGTGTACATCTGCCTTGTTTTTATAGTTTGAAGGAGAATTGGTATGGACAGATGGATCTTCTTATGATTTAGACACATCTGAAGTTCCACTGTTGTCAAACTTACCTGAGAATGAGACAGATTGTTATGCTTTGCAGCAAAATGCAACCGGTCCAAACTATTTTTACACAGCATTTTTTTGTCAAATGGATTTACCATACCTTTGTGAATATGAATGTAAGTAAAATATTTTTGAATGTTTTGATATGCATTTATTGTTTTTCAAGTGTTCAAAAGCTGTACAATGTGGGAATCACACCAAAACTTTCCTTCAGGAAAACTGACCCTTAATAATGAATAATAATACTCTTTGCATTTAGAAAAGATACACTAATGATTTCCTTTAAAGAGACCCTGCCACCAACATAAAAAATGAGGTAAAATCACATAAATGGAAGGGGGGGGGGGAGGCACAAAAAAAGAAATGTTAACTTTTCCCAAGACTACACAATACTGGCTGGAGCTTAGCTTTAAATTCTGAAAAGTTGAGTGACTTCACATAGCTTCAGTCAGCCAAAATATGGCATTTAACTCATGTAAAACAGCAGCTTAAATGTGATTAAAATTATCTGTTTTTGCTACCCAGTTTCTTGTACAGTATATAACAGATTTTCTTTTTCCCTGTTTGTATTGTTAAGTTCATTGTACAATTTTATTATACTAGTATGTAATGGCCATGGGATTTTCTTTGCTTTTTTTTGGAAGTTATCAAAAATATATTGTAACAATCAATTAGGAGACTTGTACCAGTGGGGTATGTATTGTGCTAGCCATAATCTAAAAAAAAATGCAACCTACCTTGGTGAGGAAAACTGGAATAAATTTAATGTAAAATGATTGCTCAATTCCTTTTTTACTTTTACTCTTGCAGTTCCAGAAGTTCCAGAAAACTTTACATATTTTGTGGAAGCTATTACAGAAAGTGGAGTATTATTTCATTTGGACAATTTACCTGACTATTCTCAAACAGACTATCACCCATTCATCAAATATTATTCAGACAACAAAATTGAATATCTTCAAAGTGTTAGCCCTAATTCTACATACACACCGCTGAGAGCAGCACAAAGATATCATGTTATTCTGTGCATAAAGGACAGTAAAGGATCACAGTATAATTTGAGTCCAATTATTTCAATACAGACAAGTAAGTATAATATATATACTGTATATGCATTGCAACTAAAAGAAAATGTAGAAAAAAATTGTCAGCTGTATTTAGGAGATCATTTTTTTCTAAAGTGTTCATTCAAAGAACCCGTCCCATATAAGAATGTACTCTGCTAAAATTTGACCAGTACAAGATGGATTCTGGGGGGGCGCATGCGCGGCGCGGAGCGGTCCGGACGTGCCCTTATGTAGCTCCGGAGCTCAGGGCACTGAAAACGGATATACAGGGGCTATATGCTTGATTTTCAACCCAAAGGACTCGAGGCCTCGATGTATTCCCGTGCAGGCCTGGCGAGGCGCGGCGCGTACGCGGGGGGGTCTTAGGTAGAACATGACCAGTTTAAAATCGTCTCATGTAAGAATATACCCTGCCCAAGAAACTTACTTGTGAAATCTTTTTTTACTAGAGGATTTATGTCGACTGTTAAAAAAAGATGTAAAAGAAAATCAACGTTACGTATATGTCATATATATAATATGAATGAACAGACATAACTTTATTAACCTGAGTTTAATATGACACTAGGAAATGACAGGAAATACGTGTCTTATTGTACTATAGA
>BLSH010014884.1:42734-60203 GCA_018402905.1 Glandirana rugosa
TTCACTCCCCAGATGTGTCTATTATACTCTTCTATCCCTGATATCCCTCAACCAGTAATGGAACTGACTCATACATTACTAAGCTCTATTCAGTGGACTATTGCTTGTAACTGGCAAACTTCAAACCTCCCATGGCAACAAGTTCTAAATCGCATGGAAATGACTAAATTGACTGAAAAAATACTACATACAATAAATGACACACTACATATATTCCAGGCTAAATGGAAATTCTGGCCAATCCCCTAAGTTGGTTGATTTTTATTTACTATAAATATTTCATCTTTGTAAATCCTACGTTCTCATATGCAAATTTGTACCACAAATACCAATGATACTTGTACTTATAACCTCATTGTACCTTTCCTGTTATGGCAAATTTGTCTTTAACTATTTTTACTCCTGTAAGATCTTCCAATAAAAACTTTTGTAAACAAGATGGATTCTGATTGGCTGGATGCCACCAGCTCTGCAATGTGGTCAGGCATAGATTTGCATACATGTATGAACAGCATGTGAGCTTTAACTGAATGGAAAACTTTATGAATGTCAATCTGACCCAATGATGTATTGAGTTGACACCACTAGAAAGAGGCGCTAATGTTCTACAGCAATCAGATTGACACTAGTCTGTGCTTCCCTTCATAGTCAGCTGCATAAAAGATATGTGCGTCATTTACCGAAATGTAAAAATGCTTCCTCTAGGCCCTCTCTATCCTCTCAGAGTCAAAATATTCACCTCCCACTGCAAAAGACCCTGGTAAGTCATCCATCAGGTTGCCACAGAAACACAAGTGATGAGGTGTGCTCTGTATATTTATTTTTGGTAGCCTTATCCTTCATGTAAAACAGAATGCTTGTAAAATATTACTGGATATTTGAAGTGAACACAGAATCATATTAACCTTATATTTTTTTAATACAATAGGCTCATAATTGGTTGAATATATAATATGATAAATTCAGTTTTAAAGTGCCACCACCAGTGGAAGGTATTGTGCTCTATTATTGGTGTCATTGTGAGGAACAGTGGCCCATCATTTGGCTCAGTGGGAGAAATTGTGCCCCATCATTGGTGTCAGTGGGCACAGCCAGCCTGGGGACCACTGTTCTAACCCTGCACCACTGAAAAAGTGTTTTGTTGCAGTTGTTGTCCCCATTGAAGGCTGTATAGCAAGGGGTATCTCCCTAACAGGGATACAGGTCACTAAAAAAAACTTGGCAGAGGATCTATCTCTTTACCACTCTGTCAAACACTAAAAAAAAAAAGTTTAGGCTTGAGCATGGCTTTAATGCTGCCTACAGTATTGTAATAATATTTGGCATTTCCAATTGACTATTAGAATTTAAAAATGAAGAATATTTTCAACACTTTGTTCTTTACACAGAGATTTGGATTTGGTGATTTATGAATATGAAATATCTAGACAGAAGTTGTTAATTATTTAAACATAAGATATGTGAACTGAGAGATTATATTTTATTGCACATCCCATTTTGTCTTTGAAATACTGCTGTAACTGAGGCTTGGTGATTAGGTGTTAAGATAAAATGAAAGCTTGGGTATGAATTATTGCTGATAATTTATAAATAGATTATATCATACTTGCAGCATCATGAATCATGACAGATACAGTTTTAGAATAAAATATAGCTTTGGGAATGTATACTTTTAGATAATATTAGGAGCTGTTTTACAGTATATGCTTATCATTTTCTGTTGCTGTCTTTCTGCCAGGACCTTTGTATCCTAAAAATCTGACAGTCATTAAAATATCTTCATCGAGTTTAGCTTTAAAATGGGATCCGCCAGCAGACTCATTTGATCAACGTTTATGCGGATATAAGCTGACAGTCATTGATGTGAAACAAAACATATTTTTGACCTTAATGGAAGCAAAAAACAGAACTTCAACTACTATTACAAACCTAAAATCATATCACAAGTACAAGATTTTCATACAAACTGTAGGAGAAAGTGGGGGACTGAGCTCAGTGGAAAATATTATGTCTCTGATGACAGGTACACTTTCCATATTGTATAATAATTTGGAAATATTCTGCTTGATACACATATGAAGTATCCTGACTGTTTCTTACCATATTTCTCTTAAAGGCTAAATCCATCCAATTGTTACTAGAACAACAGCCTATAAAAAGGCAATGTATAGTTTTTTGTTTTTTTTTGCTGTGTAAAAAAGGTCAGTTATTGACTATTAATATGTATTAATGTGTAGTTTGTAATTGTATGTGCACAAAGTAAACATGTTCAATATTACCTCAATAGGTGTGCTTTCAGAAATTCCACTATATGTTCACTGTATTTTACCATTCTCTATTAACCTACATTGGTTTGAGATGTTAACAGGAATATTCCTGTGCTGCAATCACACCAATAAGAACAAAACTATCTCCTTTACATTTAGGCAAGATTAAAGCGGAGTTCCACCCAAAAGTGGAACTTCTGCTTTAAGCACTCCTCACCCCCTTACATGCCCCATTTGGCATGTAATTTTTTTTGGGGGGGGGGGGGGAGTGGATACCCTATTTTCAGAGGGACTTCCTGTCCCTCTTCCTCTTTCCTCTTCTGGGCCGCCTAGGCGACTCCTCCTCTCCTCCTAGGCTGCCCCTCCCTCCTGGCAATCTTCTGGGACACGTTACAGGTCCCAGAAGATTGCCTGGCCACTGGCAACGCACAGCATGCACAGTGTGTGCCCGGTCGTGAAGCCACGGCCGGTGCCGACACCTGCAATGCCGGCGTCGCAGGGAGGAGGGGGGAGATGAGCGAGGCTTCAGGCGCAACCATCGCTGGACCGGGAGACAGGTAAGTTAGTGTTTATTAAAAGTCAGCAGCTACACTTTTTGTAGCTGCTGACTTTTAATAAACTAGAAAAACGAGTGGAACTCCGCTTTAACTTGCCTCAGCCAACATTTTCGCCTCTATTGTCAAACAGGTTGATCCATAGGAAAGATCTTGCCCCAAAGCTCCTTAGAATGTGGGTAATAAATCTATTGCATCAATCTCCGCCATTCCATCTAGAAATATATTCCTTACAGTGCAGTCCAACTGAAAGTTTGGATTCACTACAATGGTACCCTCAGAATTCTTGCCAGAACTTCCAGAATGCCTACTCTCAGAGTCCCTATCAGGAATTCCAATGGTGCTCACAGAATCCCTGTCAGGATTTCAATGGTATCTTCAGAATCCCTGCCAAGACTTCCAGAGTTTCCATCATCAGCAGTTTTGGTTTCCTGCCTCGCTGAACCTCTGCCACCTACCAAGGGGTGCCATGACATAACAGCAATACATAGGAACTAGATATTTGATCAGGTTGGGTGACTTTACTAAATTATTGCCTGGACTGTCCTGAAGGATGAATCTTGCAAGCAGAGTTCACATGTCAGAGGTATTTCTTCTCTGGATAGATTGCTTTTAAAGCCTAACTCCCAGACAGTTTTTCAAGTAGCGATTAAGTAGCGATCAAAAGTTGTTTTTTTTCCTGGTTTTTATTTCTGATTGTGACTCCATTGGGGAGATTTCCCTTCACTTCCTGCCCTTGTGATTCCAGTATAAAAAGCAAATAAACAAAGGGAGTAGTAGTCGTCACTGCGACAGAAGGAACAGACAGAGAAAAACATTATTAGAGTTTCTAACCCTTTTTTCGCTACTAAAAATGTCTTGTTGTTCTCATCTGTATCCCCATTGGATATATATGTGCATACATGGAAGGAGCACCAGACCAAAAGATAAAAGATTCCAGTTTCATTTATTGGTATTGTGCTAAAAGACAGACAACATGTTTTGGGGGTCATTGGGTATATTTCCCATCATACTGATAGTGATAAAAACCTGACAGAGGCTGTAACTCTGCTTTATCCAAAGAAAAACAATATGGTTGGAGTTGGGGTAAAGTAGTACACAGCCATTGGTCACTTCATTTATGGTAACATGAAAGCTATCTAAAGTTTGGACCCATTCAGAAAGCAGCTATTACTGCCTCATTGGTTACGAAGGTAGCTGAGTAGCATAGTATTTGAGAAACATTTTGTTTTATGGAGATTCTCTTGTTAGTATCCACAATACTTTTGTGGTTACTTTTATGCATTGTTTATTTCCTTTAAAGTGATACTAAAGCCTCAAGTTTTTTCGCCTATATCTGTTACTAAATAATAGCATTATATGAGAAGGCTAACCTTTTGTGTCATTTTCACTTCTAAGTTGTTTTATTCAGGCTCCGTTTTTCCCATTTCCAGTTGCCCTGTTTGCTGGGTGGCCCATGTATTGCCGATCTCATAGTGTCACCCGTGCGTGCGCGCTCACACCTGTGACTACAGCCCTGCTTAGGAACGCTGGCTGCGCCTGCACTCACTGTGTCCCTGGGCACGGAGGATGCTGTAGCTCTGCCTCCCATGTGTTTTGACACTATGAGATCGGCAATACACGGGTCACCCAGGAAACAGGACAACCGGAAATGGGAAAAATGGAGCCTGAATAAAACAACTTAGAAGTGAAAATGGCACAAAATGTTTGACTTCTCATGTAATGCTATTATTTAGTAACAGATATAGGCGAAAAAATGTGAGGGTTTAGTATCACTTTAAGTTGCAAAAAATATATATATTTACCGTATATACTCGAGTATAAGCTGAGTTTTTCAGCACATTTTTTGTGCTGAAAAAGGCCCCCATTGGCTTATACTCGAGTCAGTGCCCCACAGCATCTCATCTGCAGGAGCCTGAAGCCTCTTAGGGTGGTTCGACAAGTCTATGTATGTGCGCTGAACAGCGCACATACATAGGCTGATTGGCTGCACAGTGACTGCCAGTGACTGGCTTGTCACTGTCCTGTGGGCGGGTCCAAAGCTGGAGCGCAGGTCGGAACGGCTGACTCGGACGAGAAGAGGAGAGGAGAGGACGGGAGAGAAGGTCTGTGCTCTCTGTTCCAGTGTAATGGCGGATTGTCTGTCTAATGGCTCAGTCCCTGTGTAATGGCAGATTGTCTGTCTAGTGGCTCAGTCCCTGTGTAATGGCGGATTGTCTGTCTAATGGCTCAGTCCTGTGTAATGGTAGATTGTTTAATGGCTCAGTCCCTGTGTAATGACCCATTCTCTGTGTAATGGGTCAGTACCTGTCTAATGGCCGAGTCCCTGTGTAATGGCCGAGTCCCTGTGTAATGGCCAAGTCCCTGTGTAATGGCTGATTCTCTGATTTACCAGTAGCTGCTGCATTTCCCACCCAAGGCTTATACTTGAATCAATACGTTTTCCCAGTTTTTTGTGGTGAAATTAGGTGCCTCGGCTTATATTCGGGTCGGCTTATACTCGAGTATATACGGTACCTATATTTTTGGTTGTGTCTGTATAATTGCTAGTATGAAATATCATGTGCCATGTGCCATGAATCCAGGAGAAAACAATTCTTAAAATATATATGTACAGTAACTTCATTCTATCCTCATTCTCATTGTACCTCATTCTATCTACTGTCGCTCTTTTAGAGATTAGTCCACCCCAAAGAGTCTTCATTAATCCAGATGATGTACAAGAGAATACAGTTGTCGTCCACTGGCAACCTCCACAAGAAACCCGGTTGGTCTGCATCGAGGTTAAACCTATTACAAATAGTTCTGAAATAATTTCATATTTTGTGCATGATAACAACAGTTTTGTCATTAAATCATTAGTGCCCGGAATGACTTATGAAATAGGACTCTCCGCAGTTATTAATGGAAATAGGAGTGAACGGATCACCATTCAGCAAACATTACGTATGTACCTTTTAGCTGATGTAGCTCTTGATGTTATGATTAGATAACAGTCAGAAAAGCCTTATTTTGTCAGAAGGTAGAAAGTACATTTTTATTCTCAAATTCCTCATGTGCATTTGATAATATAGTTATTTATTTATTACAGGTACTTACAGTATCTCACAAAAATGAGTACACCCTCATGTGACAACACTGAAGAAATTAGAAATTAGTACATTGTAGTAAAGTGTAATTTCTTCAGTGTTATCACATGAAAAGATATAATATAATATTTACAAAAATGTGAGGGGTGTACTCACTTTTGTGAGATACTGTATATAGCTCCAGCAATATATGGAGTGCTTTACATATATATTGTACACCCACATCTGTCGCTGACCTCAAGGAACATTAAAATCGAAGGCCCCTCTCTCATTCATACATACACATACTAGGGCCAATTAAGACAGGAGCTAATTAACCTCCCAGTATGTCTTTGGAGTGTTGTAGGAAACCAGAGTACCCAGAGGAAACCACACAGACAGAACATGCAAACGCCAGGTAGGTAGTGCTGTTTGGATACACACCGATGACCCTGGTGCTGCTAGGTAGAAGTGCCAACCACTTAGGCACTGTGCTGCCTAGTTAAAGGGTTGGTGCATATTTTCAGAAAAAATGAAAGGTGAACTAACACCCTACACCCTCCCTACCCCCCTGGTGCCCACTGTAGTTGTCTCCATCGGTGATGGGCTGCCAGTGCACATGCAGCCGGTGTCTGGGAATTCAAAATCCCTGCTCTTCTTCCCCTTATTTCTGTAGGACTTCCACGATGGATAAGAGCGATTCTTATTGGTCAAAGCAGTCCCATGTCAGTGCAATCAGAGAAGGTGAAAGGTGAAAGGGGAAAAACTGCTAGATCGGCTGTGTGGGCACTGACAACTCACCACCTGCGGAGATAAGTACAGCAGGGTTCAGTGGATGGTGGGGAGGGTGTAGGGCACAGGTGTCAAACTGGCGGCCCTCCAGCTATTGCGAAACTACAAATTTACAGCTTTAAAGCCCAACTTAAGTCACAGAAATAGTTTTTGAGTTAGACATTTTACTAATAGCCTTCATTTTCATTGTCTTACCTCCACTTTCTAGTTGTGTGGAGTGTGCAGGGGGATTAACCACTTAAGGGCCAAGCCTATTTTTGACACTTGTTGTTTACAAGTTAAAATCATTTTTTTTTTGGTAGAAAATTACTTAGAACCCCCAAACATTATATCTTTTTTTCAGACACCCTAGAGAATAAAATGTCAGTTGTTGCAATACTTTATGTCACACCGTATTTTCACAGCGGTCTTTCAAACACAATTTTTTTTGTGAAAAAATACACTTTTTTTAATTAAAAAATAAGAAAAAAATAAGTTAGCCCAATTTTTTTCTATACTGTGAAAGATAATGCTACTCCAAGTAAATTGATACCCAACATGTCATGCTTCAAAATTACGGCCCCTCGTGGAATGGTGACAAACTTTGGCACTTAAAAATCTCCATAGGCGACGTTTAAAAATGTCTACAGGTTACCAGTTTTGAGTTACAGAGGAGGTCTAGTGCTAGAATTATTGCTCTTGCTCTAACGATCGTGGCGATACCTCACATGTGTGGTTTGAACACCGTTTTCATATGTATGCGTGACTTACATATGTGTTTGCTTCTGTGCGTAAGCTCGGAGAGGCGGGGCTCTTTACTTTTTTTTTCTTATTTATTTTACTTTTTAAAATTTTCAAAAAAAATTTGGATCACCACTTTTATTCCTATTAGGCTCGGTTCACACCTAGGCAATCTGACTTCGGGGGCTACTTTGCTAAGCGATTTAAAAGCAACTTCAGCGCGATTTCAGTGCGACATCGACTCCATGCCAGGCGACTTTGCCTGTGGCCAATCAGAGAAGGGAGGGAGGGGGTTGCCTTCAAAAACTATTTTCTTTTAAACTGTAAAGTCGCTTCAATATATAAGGGGGATCGGACTTGGAGGCGACTTTCATTGAATCCTATGGGCACAAGTTGGATAGAAGTCCAGGAACCTTTTCTTAAGTCGTCTTGAAGTCAGAGCGACTTCAGTAGTGTATATTAAGACAGCTCCCATTCATTTCAATGTGATTTCGGATGCCAAGCGACTTGAGGCGACACAATTCGGATCGCAAGTCGCCTAGGTGGGATCCAAGCCTTACAAGGGATGTAAACATCCCTTGTAATAGAAAAAAAAGCATGACAGGACCTCTTTAATGTGAGATCTGGAGTCAAAAAGACCTCAGATCTCACATTTACACTTAAAAGCAAAAGAGAAAAAAATTGCTTTTTAAAAAAATTGTTCCTTTAACCACTTGTTATACTGTATCAGGTCGGCTCTATTGCGCGAGTCGCCGTAGCTGTACATCACTTCATGCAATAGATACAGTGGGCGCGTGCACGGCGCCAGAGCCAATGCACGTGGCTGACGGCCATGATGTTCCCAGGCACCCGTGATCACTCCACAGAGAGCCAGAACAGGGATCTGTCAATGTAAACAAACCCCGTTCTGCCAGGGGAGTAGAGTGAGATTGCCTGTTCCTAGTGATCAGGAACAGCGTTCTTTCTCTGCTCCCTGTCAGTCCACTCCCCCCACAGTTAGAAACCCCTCCCAGGGAACACATTTAACCCTTTGATCGCCCCCTAGTGGTAACCCCTTCCCTGCTAGTGTCATTTATACAGTAATCAATGCATTTTATAGCACTGATTGCTGTATAAGTGTCACTGGTTCCAAAAAACTATCAAAAGTGTCCGATCTGTCCGCCGCAATGTTGCAGTCCCGTTAAAAATTGCTGATCTGCGCCATTACTAGTAAAAAAATAAAATAATAATAAACATGCCATAAATCTATTCCCTATTTTGTAGACGCTATAACTTTTGCGCAAACCAATCAATATACGCTTATT
Organism: Glandirana rugosa; assembly: GCA_018402905.1. Taxonomy (NCBI): domain Eukaryota; kingdom Metazoa; phylum Chordata; class Amphibia; order Anura; family Ranidae; genus Glandirana; species Glandirana rugosa. The sequence continues at coordinate 51,440 of BLSH010014884.1, forward strand.
GCAATTTTTTTTACCAAAAATATGTAGAAGAATGCATATCGGCCTAAACTGATGAAGAAATTTGTTTTTTTTTATTTTTTTGGGATATTTATTAAAGCAAAATGTAAAAAGTATATCTTTTTTTCAAAATTGCTGGCCTATTTTTTGTTTATATCGCAAAAAATAAAAAAGCCGCAGAGGTGATCAAATACCACCAAAAGAAAGCTCTATTTGTGGGGAAAAAAAGGACATCAATTTTGTTTGGGTACAACGTTGCCATTGTCAGTTAAAGCGACCCAGTGGCGTATCGCAAAAAATGGCCTGGTCATTAAGGGGGTACATCCTTCCAGTCCTTAACCAATTAAGGACCGGTAGGATTACCCCCTTAATGACCAGGCCATTTTTTATGATACGCAACTGTGTCTCTTTAACTGGCAATTGCACAGTTGTGCAATGTTTTACTCAAACAAAATCAATGTCATTTGCCGATATCAAAGCGGACCGCCTGCCATTGAGAAAAATACCGGGGTCATGACAGCTATCTGCTGCCATAACAATGGTATTTAACGTCAAAGGACCGACGTATATCGACGGCGGGCGGTCCGGAAGTGGTTAACTATGACTGTACAGTCTAATAAATTCCCAGTAAAATGAAACTGCTTCATTCATGTCTTGCTTGACAGTAAGATTTATAATGAAGATGCATTTCACGCAAAGTGCTTATTCATGATCAGTCCTTATAACTATAAACTTTTTGTGAAACGCGTCAAGATTTCTCCTTTGGCGTCTGTTTTTCTGTGCATGTTTCTAGATCTTCACAATAAAGCTTGCAGTTAAGCAAGATAAACAAAAGAATGAAGCAATTACATTTTACTGGAATTTTGTTGAACATACCAGGACCAAGCAAAGTCTGAATCTGTGATCCTTGAAGTGTGACAGATACACTTGTACCTGATAGATACCTGGTCATAGACGCCTCTCTCTTCCTTAGCACTATAAGCTATGTAAGAATATGTGTGATGAGGGGTGTGCCCATTACCCATCTATGTCAGCATATAACAATGAGGAGGAAGGGCATGAACTGCATTTCCAATAAGAGAAAAGGGTATTTTAAATTATTTCAAAGCAAAAATACATTTAAAATCATAAATCAGTACTTGATTATAAAGAGGTCTAAGGCAGGCCATACACGGTCACATTTTGAAAGAATTTTCTTTCGAAAATCGTTTCTAAGAATTTTCATTCAAATTTCGCACCATTAGTGGGCTGTAGCAACAGCCGATTTTCATGAGGCAATCGAATTTGAGTAATCAGACGTGTTGGAAATTTTTAGAAAAACAAATGATTTTCCAATCAATGATGGGAGAATCATGCGAGAAATGTAATAGAAAAAGAATGCACATGAGTGCAAGAAAAGAAAATTACTGGAAAGAAAAGAAGATCCCCGGCCACAAAAATTATTTTCTATAGCAACATGAGGTGAAACTGAAGGCTTGGTTGGCCGAATTTCAAAAATCAATGGTGACACCATCGAATCAAAACACACACAAAATTTCTGATTTTGAAAAGAAAATTCATTCAGAATTCGACCGTGTGTGGCCTGCCTAAGACTTCTTTTGGGCTTTAACCACTGCAGCCCCAGAAGGATTTCTCAGGTTAGGACCAGAGCACTTTTCGTGATTCGGCACTGCGTCACTTTAACTGACAATTGCTCAGTCGTGCGATATTGTACCCAAATGAAATTGAAGTCCTTTTTTCCCCCACAAATAGGTGGTATTTGATCACCACTGCGTCATTTTTGATCACCGCTATAAACAAAAAAAGAGCGACAATTTTCAAAAAAAAACCCCCCCAATATTTCTTACTTTTTGCTAAAATTCAAATCCAAAAAAAAATATAAAAAAACAAATGTATTCATAAGTTTTGGCCGATATATATACCTCATATTTGTGGTAAAAAAAATCACGATCTGCCTTTATTGATTGGTTTGTCGCTCTTACAAACCATGAGAATTAATTTATGGCATTTTTACTATTTTTTTTTCTTTTACTAGTAATGAAGGCGATCTGTGGTTTTTATCGAGACTGCGATATTGGGGCGGACATGTTGGACATTTCTGACACTTTTTTGGGACCAATGACATTTATACAGTGATCAGAAATTTAAATATCCCCTGATTACTGTGTAAATGTCATTGGCAGTGAAGGATTTAACCTGCAGGGGGAGATATAGGGGTTAACTGTGTTCCCTAGGTGTGTTCTAACTGTGAGGGGGCTGGACTGCCAGGGGCATAAGAGATCTAACTGATCCCAGTGACAGGGATCAGTAGATCTCTTAAATGCCGCCTGACAGAGCGGGGAACCGCCGTCTTTACATCGGCGGTTCCCTGTTTTTATTCTCTGCCAGGTCATCACAGGTAGCCGGCGGACATCGAGTCTGCTGGACCTGCTGCCACACTGCTGCAGAGTGTGGTGGGCATGAGAGCGCGCCGCCGGCGGTGCACTCCTGCCCGCGAGCTGCCATTTGTAAACGTACAGTATATTGATGTTTTATGCACAAAAAATTATGTCATTTGAATACACAGATTTATTTTCTTCTATTGCTATATGTATATGTATTTTTAGAGTGCTGACCTAATTTTTACAGGGCCTAAACCAGTTACACTCGTGGTCCCATATGAACAGAGCACACATGCGGTGATTTTGTTTGTCCAGGTGCAGTCTGTGGGAGAATATGATGGACTATTTATATTGAACACCAATGACCCTAGGAGAAATATGTCTTTTCCACCTTTATATCATGCTACTTACACAATTGATCAACTCACTCCAGGCATGCAATATGAATTTCAAGTCTATACTAAAAGCAAAAATATGCTAAGTACTCCATACAGAGTGCCTTCTGTCAGAACCTGTAAGTACAACTAGTAAATTTCAGCTCCTTCCTCCTGAAATTTTAATTAAAAATTCTGCATATTTTATTGACTTTGCCATAAATTGTTGGTGCATTTATGCTGCAAAAAATATAACCATGTATTTATTTATTTATTTTTAGTTTAATGTTTTGTTATGTATAAAACTGAATTCCAGGGCAAGCAAATATTGTCTAGATACAGGTAGCATTTGTATTCTTATTTTAGGCTGGGTTCACACCTATGCGAATTGAATGCGGCTTATACCACATCCAATTTGCATAACACTTGAAAACACATTGTGTCAAGTTCACATAGGTGCGGTGCATTCGCACTCCGCATTGCACAGAAAATGTGTGCCAATTCCCAGCCCATTAAAGTGGTTGTCAACCTGTGACAACCACTTTGACCTACAGGTAAGCCTAGAATAAGGCTAACCTGTAGGTTCCCTGCATAACTCCCAAACCTGCAGGGTTCAGGAGATATGCAGTGTTTTGCATGTGCCAACGTCAAGTCGGCACATGCGCAGTGAAGAAGCGGCCTCTGTGCCGGTTCTCCACTGACTCTGTGCACGTGACTGGCGGCTCCTGCGGCGCATGCACCGGCCCTGGAAGGAAGAGGGGCAGAAGATGGACGCGGCCTAGAGCGGGGACATCGCTGGACGCCGCAGGCTTCGTTTGCAGGTAAGTGACACATAGTGCATAGTAACCCATTATGCTTCTACTTTACAGGGTTATATTGAAGAAGTAAACCCAATCTGGGTTTGCTTCCTCTTTGAGTTCAATGGGAACGCATCTGACCCGCAGATGTGTTCCGCACTGAACGGGGATCTTTCCCTCTGCTCGCGGCACTTCCCCTCCCGTCCATTCGTTCTCAGCAGCAAACAGGCTGGAATTTGCACCGGACTGGTGTGAATCCAGCCTTAATCTTGGTGCGCTTTGTGTGTTTCAATGAATAGATTATCTCTTTTACTTCCCCCAAGGAAGGTAAAGAAATATATGAGCATTTCTGGTTATTAAACCCTTCTTTAGAACAATTCAAGTGTGCAGGGGAATTTTCCCTTTGCTTAGAGGATGTGATGAAAATTAAAAAATTCACAAAACAATAAAACTACATTGGAAGGATGAAAGTCAGCAGAGCTTTACCTCCTCCACTAAGCTAAAGGAAAAAGTTAATATTCCCTTGCAACGTGAACAGGCTATTTGCCTATAGTGTATCAACCTCCATGTGTCATAAAATATATTTCCATTTTAATTGGTGATTTCATTTAATGTAGGCTTGGCAAGTCCATCTAACGTACGTGAAGGTGAGGTCACAGACACATCTATTCAAGTGATTTGGGACAGAGCAGAAGGAGGTTTTCAGCAGTATGAAATAATTTGCATGAACTGCTCAGAGACATTTATGGTAAGTGGAAATGGTACTAATTCCAGGCTCAAAGTACAATTCCAGGATACTTCTAACTCCTAACACTGATGCTTACAAACCTGTGTCCAATCATGTGCTCAGCTTCCCTGTTCTCAGCAGCAGCCTCAAGGGAGAGGAGGAAGCACTGGCAATGGATGGGCCATTGAAGCCTATGGGTGATGTCACCACTCCAGGCTTTACCAGTCGTTGTCAAGTGCTTTCTCCTCTCCCCTGCAGCTGGCTGATACAGGGGAGATCACATGACTGGACCAGAGCGCATGAATATAGGTAAGTATACGCATCTTTCTTACACAGGTTAGCAAGAATAGGTGTCACATGACTGGACCAGAGTGGCATGAAAATAGGTAAGTATACGCATCTTTCTTACACGGGTCAGCAGGAATAGGAATTTCAGCCTGGAGAAAAAAAAATAAAAGTCAGCAGCTACAAATACTGTAGCTTTTGACTTTTAATATATGGACACCTTTCCAGGGAGCCTGCATTGTCAACATCCCAAGCCGATCCTTCCATCGCCGATTTTTGTTTTGGACTGCTGTGGGGTCGGGCACGTGGAGCAGATTAACACTTTAGATCCTTGTGTTGCTCCCACTTTTGTGGGTCTGGGCTCTCTGTACTGGTCCTTGACCGGATTTTTGACTGGGGGATCTTGTTGGGTTCTTTGGCACCCATCCCAGCCATCCGAGCTGAGCACTAACAAACCCCTCTGACCATAGACGGTTCTTTTGCATTTGGAAATCTATACACCATTAGTGTACACTGCCCCCATTGTGACTGTCCTCTTTGTGCCTTACATCAACACTGGTGATATCTTCTGGACCACCGTCCAACATCCAATGGACTGCTAGATATTCGGAATCCCTCCTTCCCCTGTCTTTTTAGGGGCCACCTATAACATTTACATTCCATCGGACACTTCACCCAAATCCTATGTGACCTAGCATTTACCCTTCCTGTCTCACATTCACGTCGAACTGAGGCAGGACTGACTGATTGACATCCATACCCGTCTCTAGTTGCTGCTTCATATAGCTGAGGTTTTTATTGTGACCACTTATCCCCTGAAGAAGAACTATCGAAACGCGTTGGATTATCCCGCCACTTAGTGGCGATGCAAGTGGTCTTTTGTTTCATTGTATTTTAAATTTTTGTATATTGTGTTTGTCTTTCACGTTGTATTTTTTACCCATGTTAGCGTTGGGTACTATACACCAATGTTATCCCCTCTGATGGCAGACATATTTGTGTAGGCCTGATCATTGTAATTTTAACTTTATTCAATAAATCTTTCTTTGTTTTAATCTTTGCTCCTTGAGGAGTTTGGTTTCCGCTAAAGTCCCATGTATTTCGGGGGGGTTGTGCCTTTTCATTCTTCCATGGTGGAGGTGATGGCATTGCAAGTAAGGGAAACCGGCAGTGAAGCCTTCAGGATCCTCAGAGCACAAGTCGCATGCCAAAGTCGGATCAGTTAAGACAATGATCCAACTTTGATCCGATTTCAGTCATTTTCAAGGGGCTAAAGTGGGATCAGGGTTGGACAAAAGTAGTACAAGAACCGTTTTCAAAGTCGGTCCGACTTGGTCTGACACAAGTCAGACCAGTTAAGATGCCTGTCATAGGGAATCATTGTTTTTGTGGCCTAATGCGACCTAATGCTCCTAATGTCGCTCCAAAAATAGTGCAAACCCAGCCTAAGGGGCAATAAAAATATTGTGGCCCCTTAGATACATAATACCCTTGGTCACTAAACGTTTTTAGGCTAGAAACATATTAAGTCAGTGGGCAGAATGTGCAGACACAAATTACTGAATTAAATCTGATGAGGAATTAAAGTGTACCAGTAGTAACATTTAACTTAGTAAGTTTGAACTTGATTGCACTAGCAAGTACCTTTAAATGCAGAATCCCAAAAATGTAAGGCATTCAATTATGCAATTATGCAAGTATCAATTACAACTTAAGTGTAGTGGGTTTGCCTTTTCCTCTCCCACGTCTCACTATTGGGCCCATCACTGTAATAGGGAAATATCAATACCACCTGGGTAAAAAATCCAATTTTGCCAACATCCCTCTCAGCTAATTTTGGTGCAATGTGTACCCCCTAGTACATGGGACTTTAACGGCAAATCACAATGACTATATAAAAAAAAATACAACATTTTATTCAATATACAGATAAGAAGTTATGGTGTATACATCACCTTTTTTTGACATGACAATAACATATTAAAATAATTCATAGGTCATGTGATGACTGACGTATTTCAGGAAGTTGTCCTTTCTTCAGGGTCAATATTTTAGAGAAATTTCTGCTGATATTCTATAATAGAACATGAGATAATTTGGGAACATTTCTGAGTAGAGTGTACAACATTGGTAGTAATATACATATTAACAAGGTACCTGTGACTCAATTCATAAAGGGCCTAGCATATGAACAGTAACCACCACTGCGTGTACTCAGAGAAGATGGAAAATGTGACACGTTAGTGTTACAAGGTCTCAGGTGTGAATGGGGAGCAGGTGTGTTAAATTTGGTGTTATCGGTCTCACTCTCTCATACTGGTCACTGGAAGTTCAACACGGCACTTCATGGCAAAGAACTCTCTGAGGATCTGAAAAGAATTGTTGCTCTACATAAAGTTGGCCTAGGCCACAAGAAGATTGCCAAGACCCTGAAACTGAGCTGCAGCATGGTGGCCAAGACCATATAGCAGTTTAATAGGACAGGTTTCCCTCAGTACAGTCCTCGCCATGGTCGACCAAAGAAGTTGAGTGCATGTGCTCAGCGTTATATCCAGAGTTTGTCTTTGGGAAATAGACGTATGAGTGCTGCCAGCATTGCTGCGGAGGTTGAATGGGGTAGGGGGTCAGCCTGTCAGTGCTCAGACCATATGCCGCACACTGCATCAAATTGGTCTGCATGGCTGTCGTCCCAGAAGGAAGCCTCCTCTAAAGATGCTGCACAAGAAAGCTTGCAAACAGTTTGCTGAAGACAAGCAGACTAAGGACATGGATTACCGGAACCATGTCCTGTGGTCTGATGAGACCAAGATAAACTTATTTGATTCAGATGGTGTCAAGTGTGTGTGTGGCAACAACCAGGTGAGGAGTACAAAGACAAGTGTGTCTTGCCTATAGTCAAGCATGGTGGTGGGAGTGTCATGGTCTGGGGCTGCATGAGTGCTGCCGGCACTGGGGAGCTACAGTTCATTGAGGGAACCATGAATGCCAACATGTACTGTGACATACTAAAGCAGAGCATGATCCCCTTCCTTCGAAGACTGGGCCACAGGGTAGTATTCCAACACAATGATGACCCCAAACACATCTCCAAGATGACCACTGCCTTGCTAAAGAAGCTGAGGGTAAAGGTGATGGACTGGCCAAGCATGTCTCCAGACCTAAACCCTATTGAGCATCTGTGGAGCATCCTCAAATGGAAGGTGGAGGAATGCAAAGTCTCTAACATCCACCAGCTCTGTGATGTCTTCATGGAGGAGTGGAAGAGGACTGGAGATCTCCATGCCCAAGAGGGTTAAGGCAGTGCTGGAAAATAATGGCGGCCACACAAAATATTGACACTTTGGGTCCAATCTGGACATTCCCACTTAGGGGTGTGCTCACTTTTGTTGCCAGTGGTTTAGACATTAACCAGTTCCCTACCGAGTCATTGTGAAATGACGTAGGCAGGAACTGCTCGACGATCCGGGCCGACATCATATGACGTCGGCCGCTTCTCGCCACTACTGGGGGCTCTGGGGGCCCGCAGAGCGGCGATCCCGGATCGCTCGTCTGATGGGGGTTTGTGCCCCCCGATCAGGGTAAAGAGCCAATAAAATTGGCTCTTTACCACATGACTAGCTGTGTCCAATCACAGCCGGTCACTACCGATCTTCTCGTGCATGCCGCTCATGGGCGCCCCCGGGGGCGCGAAGCGCGGTGATCGGAGCTGAGGCTTGTCCCTCGGACAAAGCCCAGCTCCGATCTGTGTAAAGAGCCAATAGATTTGGCTCTTTACCATGTGACCAGCTGTGTCAATCACAGCCGGTCATGTGATGTAAACAAACTGCGGTAACAAGCTGTTACCGCGGTTCTCCCTGTCACACACCGATCGTGTGTGACAGGGAGATTGTGGTAACAGCTCGTTACCGCCTACTGTACACCAAGCACACTGATCACCCCCCCAATAAAGAGGACCTGTCACCACCCCATCAAAGTACCTGTCACAGCCCATCAGAGTACCTGTCACCACCCCATCAAAGTACCCGAGTACCTGTCACCTGTCCATCAGAGTACCCGAGTACCTGTCACCTGTCCATCAGAGTACCCGAGTACGTGTCACCTGTCCATCAGAGTACCCGAGTACCTGTCACCTGCCTGAGACTACCTGTCCACTGTGCATGAGCCCATGAGACTACCTGTCCACTGTCCATGAGCCCATGAGAC
>BLSH010014884.1:60632-75380 GCA_018402905.1 Glandirana rugosa
CCCGACGTCTATCCATGAACCCATGAGACTACCCGACGTCTATCCATGAGCCAATGAGTCTACCCAACCACTGTCCATGAGCCCATTAGACTTCCCGTCCACTGTCCATGAGCCCATGAGACTACCCGACCACTGTCCATGAACCCATGAGACTACCCGACCACTGTCCATGAGCCCATGAGTCCACCCGTCCACTGTCCATGAGCCCATGAGTCCACCCGTCCACTGTCCATGAGTCCATACGACTACCCGATCTGCAGCCCATCAGAGTACCCAAGTACCTATCTGCAGCCCATCAGAATACCTGAGTACCTATCTGCAGCCCATTAGAGTACCCGAGTACCTATCTGCAGCCCATGCCTCATAGAATATACCTCGGGTGTTTGCTTTCCAAAATGGGGTCATTTTGGGGGTAATTCCACTGTCCTAGTGCCCCGGGGCCTTCAAAAGTGTGATAGATATGAATGAAATTTAATGTGTAATTTATGCTCGTAGAACGCCTGACGGTGCTCCCTGCATGTTCGGCCTCTGTATGTGGCCAGGGTGTGAAAAAGTCTCACACATGTGGTATCGCCATACTCGGGACGAGTAGCAGAATATATTTTGGGGGTAATTTTTGCTATGTGCATGCTATGTGTTAGAAATATCTTATAAATTGACCACTTTGTGTAAAAATAAAAGGGTTTCATTTTCTTTCCACGTTTTTGGAAGACTTGTGGAAAAAAAATAAACCATTCAAAAGACTCATAATGCCTCATAGATTATACATTGGGGTGTTTGCTTTACAAAATGGGGTCATTTTGTGGGTAATTCCATTGTCCTGGTGCTCCAGGGCCTTCAAAATGTAATAGGTCGTTAGGAAATTAAATGTGAAAATTCTGCTCCTAGAATGCATGACAGTGCTCCCTGCATGTTGGACCTCTCTATGTGGCCAGGCTGTGAAAAAGTCTTACACATGTGGTATCGCCATACTTGGGGACAGTAGCAGAATGTATTTTGGGGTGTAATTGGGAGTATGCATATGCTGTGTGTGAGAAATAACTTGTTGTTATGACAAGTTTGTGCAAAAAAAAATAAAAAATAATAATTTCTTAATTTTCCAAAGAACTGTGGGAAAAAAGTACAACTTCAAAAAACTTGCCATGCCTCTTGCTAAATACCTTGGAATGTCTACTTTTCAAAATTGGGTCATTTGGGGGGTATTTGTACTTTCCTGACATTTCAGGGCCTCAAGAAATGAGATAGGCCGTCAGTGCATCAGGTGTGATCAATTTTCAATGATTTGCACCATAGTTTGTAGACTCTATAACTTTCCCACAGACCAAATAATATACACTTATTTGGGTTATTTTTACCAAAGATAGGTAGTAGTATAGGTTTTGGCCAAAATTTATGAACAAAAATTACTTATTTGCAAAATTTTATCACAGAAACTAAAAAAAAGTGTGTTTTTTTTCAAAATTTTCGCACTTTTTTCAATTATGTCACAAAAAATAAAAACCCAGAGGTTCTTAAATACCAACAAAAGAAAGCTCTATTTGTGTGAAAAAAATTATACAAATTTTGTTTGGGTACAGTGTAGCATGAGAGAGTAATTGTCATTCAAAGTGTGAGAGCGCTGAAAGCTGAAAATTGGTCTGGGCAGGAAGGGGGTATAAACGTCCGGTATTGAAGTGGTTAATGGCTGTGTGTTGAATTATTGTGAGGGGACAGCAAATTTACACTGTTATACAAGCTGTACACTCACTACTTTACATTGTAGCAAAGTGTCATTTCTTCAGTGTTGTCACATGGAGAGATATAATAAAATATTTACAAAAATGTGAGGGGTGTACTGTATATTTGCTATATACAAAGAGGGGGTAGGGGGTCTGACAAAAAGGGAGGCAATATATTAGGCAACCTTACTATTCAACAGAGATATATGAGAAGGGGCTCCAATACTTTTGCCCTGTGTGTTGTTCTATTCACCCAGCATCACATTTAGATTTATTTTGCCTGGGTCAGTTGTGAAGACTGGCTGCTCACATATTCCAGTTGGTGTGTGTATCCTAACATGCAATTTAACCAGAGATAGCAGCCAAAAGTCACCTCCACTACCTGCACTACAAATGTTCATTTTCGCATGGCAGCCAAAAAAATATGGATAAAATTCAACATCCTTTCTCATGTGATTATGGCAGTTTACTATACTTGTTTTAAATGCATCCACATAGCAAAAATATTTTGTGTAATGATGTGTTTTTTTTAATGTTTACTTAATGTGAAAGGGTCCTTTCACACATGCGGAGCCCGTTTTGACGGGCTCAGCTGCTCAGCGGGGATCCATCCGTCGATCCCCGCTGAGCCGACGGTGCAGAAACTGATCTGTCAGAGCTCCGCTCTCCTCTATGGAGAATCGGATGAGCATGGACCATCTGTCCGTGCTCATCCGATCCGATCCGCCAGGCGGATGGAAAATAGGGCTTCCACCCGTCTGTTTCTGGCGGATCGGAGCGGATCGGGTGTCAGCGGACATGTCACCGCTGACATCCGCCGCTCCATAGAGCACAATGGAGCGTCCGTTTGGGTCTGCCTGAAAAACTGACAGGCGGACCCAAACGGACCGTATGTGTGAAAGAGCCCAAAACATAATGTAGCATTTTAGTTTATTTATACATTGAAATTGTTTGATTTTCTGCTCAGTCTTCAGATGAATGCTTTATAACATATACTTTATTATTCTATCTATGAAATGCATGTGCTGCTCCCCAATTTCAGGTTCAAAAAGTCACGCAAGAAAAGGCCATGTTTGCACAATTAATACCTGGAACAATTTATTCTTTCCAAGTGTCTACAGAAAAAGAAATGTTTAGAGACAGTCTACCTGTTACAGTAGAAATTCAAACATGTAAGTAATTTATATTTATTGTTGATTCCCCTTTCCTAGCATTGGCAGGATGATACAAGAAATACATTTTAAATGTTTGTATAATAATAATAATAATAATTTAATGTTTTTTTAATAATATTAATATATATTATACAATGTAAATATAGCTCTTATGCAGATTTTATGTCTGGGCAAACCCATTTTCATAAGTTTTGCTCCTCTAGCAAAAATCGACTAGCCTTGGTGTCCCTCTAACAAAATCAGGCTCCATAGCCACACAAGATGAGTCAGGTCTAGTGGTGGAAAGACCTACAGAGTTTGCACAATCTTTGTCATTGTGCCTAACCTACAACTAGAAAAGTAGGGCAAACTAGGAATCTTCTTTGCTAGCAGTGCTGTGTATTGTATATAGACCCATTGCAGGTGAACTGTAAGTACACAGTACATTATTCAACCAACAAAAACTGTCAGGGCCGGATTAACATAGGGCCTATTGGAGCTGCAGCTCCGGGCCTCTTCCTTAAGTTAGGCCCAGCCCAATGGTGTGATTGAGTCACTAATACTGCCCAGCCCTGCTCTGTATACAGTGTATACATGATTGATATGTAAATTGCGGCAGCATATTTAATTTGTTTTAAAAAAATTTTTTTTTGCATTTTCATTTTATTTCCTGGTGCTAAGGATTTCCACCAAAATCCTTAGCACCAGGCCAGCATGGTGCTCTTAACCACTTCAGCCCCGGAAGGATTTCCAGCTTTAGGACCGGAGCCCTTTTTACGATTCGGCACTGCGTCGCTTTAACTGAAAATTGCGTGGTCGTGCGACGCTGTACCCAAACAAAATTTGCGTCCTTTTTTTCCCACAAATAGAGCTTTCTTTTGGTGGTATTTGATCACCTCTGCGTCATTTCTGATCGCCGCTATAAACAAAAGAAGAGCGACAATTTTGCAAAAAAACCCAAATTGCTTACTTTTTGCTCAAATACAAATCCAAAAAAAAAATATAAAAAAACATTTTTTTTCACCGTTTTTGGCCGATTTATATTCGTCCTCATATTTGCGATAAAAAAAATCGCAATCGGCGTTTATTGATTGGTTTGCGCAAAAGTGGTCGCGTTTACGGATGATGAGAATTAATTTTTGGGGTTTTTATTTTTTTTTTATTTTTTTACTAGTAATGGCGATCTGCGATTTTTAGCGGTACTGCGATATTTTAGCGGACATGTCGGAACATTTTGACACTTTTTTGGGACCATTGGCATTTATACAGCGATCAGCGCTATAAAAATGCACTGATTACTGTGTAAATGCCATTGGCAGTGAAGGGGTTAACCTGCAGGGGGCGCTCTAAGGGTTAACTATGTTCCCTGGGCGTGTTCTAACTGTGGGGGGACTGCCCTAGCTGGGGAAGGGAAGTGGTCACAGCCTTCGTATACAGGAAGGCTGTGATCACAGCCCTTCCCCCTCACACAGAACGGAGGTCCGTGTTTACATGCACGGGCCTCCGTTCTTTCACTCCCGGGGGGGGCATCGCGGGTAGCCGGCGGCAATCGAAGCCGCCGCACCCGCTCTCTGGCCCCCCGAACACAGTGAGCGCGGGCGCGCACCTCTGGCGGCGCACGCGCGCTCACTAGGCTCTGTCTCGCGGCCGCCGTCGTATGACGGCGTTTCGCGTTACAGAGCCACTCTGTCGCCGTCAATTGCCGATCAGCCGTCGGCAAGCGGTTAATCCAGCCCTGAAAACAGTGCAGGGAGAGAAACAATGAGGACCTGGTATTATTGTACTACTGAAGGAACTTTTATCATTAATGAGAATGTTTTACTGATAGTCAGCAACTGTCAAAGACGGCTCACAAAGACTGTCAGATTGCTTGCATATTAATGCACACCATTGCTCAAAAGCATGTAAACCCCTTACCGCGCAAAAATCGCTATGCAAGCAAAAAATAAAAATATCAAAAACAAAACAAAAAATACTGCTTTAGGAAGATCATTTAGATTTAGATCTAAACAGAGGACTTCTATAGATATAGCAGTAAGAATTAAGTGTCACGTAACATATCATTAATCCACTATATTACCAAAGTTATTGGGACGCCTGTCTTTACATGCACATGAACCTTAATGGCATCCCAGTCTTAGTATATAGGGTACAATATTGAGTTGGCCCACCCTTTGCAGCTATAACAGCTTTAACTCTTTTGGGAAGGCTGTCCACAAAGTTTAGGAGTGTGTCTATGGGAATGTTTGGCCATTCTTCCAGAAGCTCAACCGTGAGGTCAGGCACTGATGTAGGACGAGAAGGCCTGGCTTGCAGTCTCCGCTCTAATTCATCCCAAAGGTGTTCTATCAGGTTGAGGTCAGGACTCTGTGCAGGCCAGTCAAGTTCCTCCACCCCAAACTGGCTCATCCATGTCTTTATGGACCTTGCTTTGTGCACTGGTCCAAATCATTTGGTGAAGGGGGGAGTATGGCTTGAGGTTGTTTTTTAGGGGTTGGGCTTGGCCCCTTAGTTTCAGTGAAGGGAACTCTTGAGGCATCAGTATAACAAGACATTTTGAACAATTTCATGCTCCCAACTTTGTGGGAACAGTTTGAGGATGGCCCCTTCCTGTTCCAACATGATTGTGCATGAAGGTCCATAAAGACATAGATGAGCGAGTTTGGGGTGGAGGAACTTGACTGGCCTGCACAGTATCCTGACCTCAACGTGATAGAACACATTTGAGATTAATTAGAGCGGAGACTGCGACCCAGACCTTCTCGTCCACATCAGTGCCTGACCTCACAAATGCACTTCTGGAAGAATGGTCAAACATTCCCATAGACACGCTCCTAAACCTTGTGAACAGCCTTCCCAGAAGAGTTGAAGCTGTTATAGCGGCAAAGGGTAGGTCAACCCAATATTAAACCCTATGGACTAAGACCTGATACCTTTAAATTTCATGTGCGTGTAAAGACAGGCATCCCAATAATTTTGGTAATATAGTGTATGTTTCTTTTCTGTGGTCCACTATAACAGCCAAGGGTAACTGAGGTGGAATTGCATGTACACACATTTCAGAAAAATACATCTGGAATGTCAAATAATTATGATGCCCAAACCTCCTACGAGGCCCTCATGTCATCACAGGGCACTTGAAGTGGGTCAGTATGCACTTCAACCATAACATGAGGACCAAGGGCAGCAACTGACTTTCCTATTGACAATGTAGGGTTGGCAGTTCATACATTGAGCTTAAGATGATAATTTAATGTATTAATATTTGCCAAGAACTTGTGGATGCAGGTGTCAGGTCTGGAGACCTGGACTTTCAGTGAATAGCTAGCTTACTCATACAAATGCTAATTTTTATCTGATTCTTCATTGATGCTGAGCAGTGCTGTGGTATAACATTTCTATATACTCCTAAATGTTTTTCTTAACATTTTATAAGTCTGATAGTGACATTTTATACATTTTCTCATAATGCTGTGATAGATGCTGACATTGTAGGAAACGAATGCTTAAGTCTCGGTTCACACAGTAGTGACCTGAAAGTCGTGCGACTTGCGGTGCGACTCTACCAGACGACTTTGTGGCGAGTTGAGTACTACTTTGATAGAAGTATAGAATAGAAGTTGTACAGAAGTCGCCTTTAAGTAGTACGGGAACCTTTTCTAAAGTCAGAGCAACTTCAGTAGTGCTAATTAAGACAGCTCTCGTTGACTAACATTGAATGGGACATGTCATGCGACTTGAGGTCCCACAAGTTGGAGTGGCGGCAGTGTGAACCGAGCCTAAAATGTTACCTTCATCCAGAAAGATCTTTTGCTTTTTTTAAATCTAAAGCAATATGATGAGGTTTTCATGTTCTTGTTTTTTACTTTACCAAGCTCCTAGCAGAGTTGGCAGTATCAGCTTCATTGTGACTACAGACTCAATAAATGTCACTTGGCAAGTGTGTGGACAGTTTGATGGATATACCATTTCCTTAACTTCTGAAACTATCAACACAACAGAAACCGTGCAACAATCTAAAAGGTATTTTTTTTAAGTCTTTATTTTTTTTAAACCCTGGCAACTATGATGTTGTACATTGTTCATTTAAGCACACGATTACATTCATTCATAAATAGTGCAAAGTGCAATTGGCATAGTGAGGCATTCCATAGCAGTTAAACAGGATTATTTAAATCAACCTAAAACCCAAATCACCCTGAGCTACCACTTCACTGATAACAACCACCTTGACCCCTTTAAGCCTGGCATTTGCCTGAAGCTGCCCTCCTAAAACTCAATGATGATTTATTACCCTTTTGTATGCAGCAGTTCCGTTAATTAGTGCTATTTGAATCTGTATTTACTACATTTTTGATAATTGTGCGGAGGGTATCTCATCCACAGAACAAATAGAGTAAAATCTCAGCCACTGCACACCATACAAGCCCAGCGTGTATTAAGTGACAGCAGCCTCAGCCTAACTCCATCCAGGCCACGCCCAACATGTTTTGCCTCACCCATGGGACTTAGTCATGGAGGTAACTCCACTGGATGGAGTCAAGGCAAACACAACGAATGAGGGACGTAGATGTCAGAGTGGAGACCCTAAAGTTGGTTCAGGTTCAGAGGGCATCTCATGATATTGAGATTTTTTACCTGCTAAAACCAATGGCTTCTACTCCATACCCATACTCTTAGACCTTTCTGCTACCGTCCTTCGATACAGTTGACTACCCTCTCCTCTTCAAAAATCTCCTTTGGCCACAGAAATTGTATTTGTGTTTGTTCCTTCTCCTACTTATCTCTCTGCATCTTCAGTGTCACCTACAACTTTCTCCTTTCCTCTTCTTCTTTCTATAGAGGTACCCTGAGGCTTTGTACCCAGACCCCTTCAATTTTCTTTCTTCACATACTTCCTGGGTCATGGATTTCAATACTACCTCTATACTGACAACACCCACATCTATCTCTCTACTCCCCTGCTCACCCTGTTACTTTTACAAAGACTACCCCCCCCCCCCCCCTTCAGCCTATCATTAATGCTGCTGCTAGACTTATCAGCTTCACCAACCTCAGCCTCATCTCAAAATACCATCTAAACTGTCGTCTTTGCTCTTCCAAAGAACTCCTACTCTCTAGCTCCCTTGTCCCATGTTCACCAGGATTTCTTCAGAGCCTCTCCATTCCTCTGGAACTCCCTACCTCAATCTGTTCAGCTGTCTTCTACTCTGTCTGTCTTTATGGGGTCCTTGAAAACCCATCTGTTCAAGGAAGCCTAACCCATTCCCACTTAATAAACAGTACTTTTACTTCTTTTACTTTCTCAATCAGCTCACCCCACACAGTTATTACCTTTTTATCACTTGCTCCTCCCTTTTAGATTGTAAGCTATCAGGAGCAGAACCCTCTTAACCCTTTTGTACTGCATTGCTTTGTAATTGCAGTTTCCCTTTATTTTGTAAAGTGTGCACAAACTGTTGGCACTATATGAATCCTATATTTTTATAATAATAATAAAATAATAATAATAATAAAAAACAGCTGTTATGTACCTGATTGGAGGCTGACTTTTTTTGCAGGTAAAAAAATGTGCATATTTTTTTTTCTTAAAGCGGAAGTAAACCCATCCATTTAACTGTTTCAAAAAACAGTTACATTTCCAGCACGTGCTGGGAATGTAACACTCCCATTGGTTGTGCTCTCAACTGAACTGTCAAACCATCCAATGGCTGTTGTCATAACTGATCACATGTGTAGCATCACGGCAGTTGTAGATTAAACAGAGGCCAAGATGTCAGCTTCCTTGGCTGAAAATGATTGGAGGGTTTACTTCCATTTTAAGCGCCTGTAAAGCATTGCACCTGCAATCAGCAGATCGCGGGTGCATTGTCAGGCTCCTGCAGACTGCCAGCAAAGTTGTCTGCCCATATCTCCTGTACGGGCAGACACTTCCTAAAATACAGTTAGATCAATGAACTACAAGAGCACTCACCAGCATCCTTGCAGTTAATTGAGAACTAAAAGCCATCTGCCGTTGTGTCCACGGTACTTAATTCACAGAACTCACAGGTAACCAGTGGATTTAAAGTCTGTAAACGAGCCAAGGGCACAACCAGGAATCAGGCAGAGGACAATCCAAGGGCAGGCTGAGTCAGTAACAAGAAATCAGGATAGGCACAAGATCAGGATACACAGGAGTGGGTTTCATGGACTAGCTGAAGATCATCCAGCAAGTTTCTAGCCTGCGTATTGGCACACGCACACCTCTGTTCAGGATGACGTTCTGGACACCAATATATTGTGACTAATATTGTGCAGTAGGCCCATTGTTCTTTGCACTGATATCGATATTTTTTTAGTAATCCTGAAGATTTAAGCTTTGAATAAACCCAACGATGTACAATATGTTTTGCATAATCCTGAGAATGTATGTTTTAAATAACCATTTAAATGAAAGTGGTATTAAACACAAAAACAAAAATGTATTAAATTGCAGCTTATCAATTCTTGGATGTGGCGGCTGCATTCGTTTTCTTTTGTAGGCTTTTATTATTAGGCTTTATTTTCATCCCTTGATCCAACTATAAAGTCTGACATTTTTTAACTTACTTTAACAGACCAAACTGTCCAGACAAAGGGGTCAATTCACTAACGTATGCGATAAGGGTATAATGTTACTCATATAAATTATCTCATGCTGTAAACTAAGTCCAATTCACAAAAAGAAGAAATAACGATTATGCGGTATTTACCAAAAAAAAAGTGCCAGTAAATACCGCATAAAAAACCTAAAAAGAACCTAAAAAGTCAAATTTACAAATGGACCAGAGGGTTAAAAAGCATATGATAATTACCACCAGGGTTTAGCTGGCAGTATCACATGTGGTATGTATCAAAAAACAGCCTACAAATTCTTAGTGAATTGAACACTTGCACAATTGTTACCACATGCTGTATTTTACTGCATAAGATTACCCATTAGTGAATCGACCCCAAAGTAGCAATCATAGATTTGAGACAACTGGCCAGCAGCAGGAGAGTTTTATTCAGGGATCATGGGTCTAACTTTTATTTTTACTATTCATTTATGAGTTTGGTGGGTCCATTAACTGCCCACAGGTTGGGTTTGCCTCAAACCCATGGTAAACCCAAACTCAAACTTCATCTCTACTTGAAATGTATGCTTGCTGAAAATATACAAGTAGAGTTGCAGTGTTCATTTAAAAAAATCTTTTTATGTTACCATAAGGGATGTGCTCTTATCATTTATATAGAGACGGATGGCCAATGGGAGCACTTTGTGGATTGTTTTTACTTTTGGTGACACTAATCAATAGTGATATTCAGGTGTTTTGTTAATACCAGATTATGCATTCTATACATATAAAAAATACAGCTGGAAGTTTGGTTCAATATAAAAAATTAATTTCCTGCACCAGCCTTTTTTTCTTTTTAAAGTTGTTGCGAATACACAATTTTAGCTTGTGATTATGCTTGGCAGTGATTATTCATACTTAAGCATATAGCGGGTATATAGAAGCTTCACTCGAAGCAGAACATTTTAATTCCTTTTTACATATTGAAAACGAGAAAGATGACAAAGAAAAAGAGAGAGGGAAATAAAAAAAAGATGGATGAAGGAAGAAAGAAAGGAAAGAAGGAAAGACGGGCATTGAATTGAAATTGCTTCATTGTTTTGTCATTTATAATCATTTACTTATATTTGCACTTGTAGGTGGCATACCTTTAACAGTCTCTTGCCAGGAGTTGACTACAACATTAGCATTTTCTCAACCTCTGGATTAAAGAAAAGTTCTCCAGCTGTTTTAAGTTTTGTTACAGGTAATAAAAGATACAAGCGAACTGTCATCAGCACGCGATAATCCAACTTTGTCCTCATGAAAATAACATTTGTTTTGCAGTTCCTGAACCTCCTTCCTCTCTGCAGATCCTTGGACAAGAGGAGCGCACTATTTACTTGTCTTGGGAACCTCCACAAGGTGGACATGACATGTTTCAAGTAAGCCATTCTTTTTTTTTGTAAATCATGTTTGCATTTTTTCTTATTGCACTAGATATTGTGCATAAGTGAAAAAAGAAGTTAATGCAAGATTTTTTTTTTACATGAGCTTGCATGTTTCTGCATGAATATCTGAATTAGGTTTATGTTTATGCATTTGCATAAAGTTTATTTGGTCCTTCAATTACTTTGCCCGTCTGTACCTCAGTTAAATTTCAAAATGTGGTTATTGAGGATATTGGTACAGGTACCCTAGTGTTCAGTGGACATTCACACTTTATTTAAAGAAACACCAGCAAAGCTCACAATGTCAATTGTATGTTGCTTTTGTATAAGATGCGCATTCATTGTTTTTTCACAGTTTATTACAGTCTTATGTTTTTTTTTTTTTATCTTAACCACTTCCCACTCGCCATATAGCAATATGAAGTGGTTTCATTATCCTGACTGGACGTCATATGCCATCTGACACACCGCATCTCCGATCTTTGTAAAGAGCCTATGAGGTATGCTCTTTACCATGTGATCAGCTGTGTCCAATCACAGCTGGTCACATCGTAACCAGGAAGTGCCGTCTATTGGCTTTTCCTCTATTCGCGCTGACAAGGCGTAGGTAGAGGAGGGCCGATCGACTGCTCTCCTGACAGGGGGGTCTGCGCTGATAATCAGCGCATCGATTATCAGTGCAAAACCGCCAAGGATGTCCACTAGAGCCCACCAGGGATGCCCACCTTGTGCCCACCAGGGATGCCCACCCATGACCACCGGGGATGCCCACCCATGACCACCAGGGATGCAAATCAGTCCCATATAGAGATGCCAATCAGTGCACATTAGACAGTGCCCATCAGTAATGCCTGCCAGTGCCTCCTCATCAGTGCCATCTACCAGTGCCCATCAGTGCCACCCATTAGTGTCCGTCAGTGCTACCCATCAGTGCATCTTGCAATTATTATTAAAAATCTATAATATCTGGTTTGATTTAAAGTAGTTGTAAAGCCAAGAGCTTTTGTTTACCTTGATGCATTACCTTCATTAAGATAAAAAATAAAACAAAACTTCCACTAGTTCTTGAAACATGAAAAATGCAGATTTTTCTTTTGAAGTTGTCTTGTCTTGCAATCTTATGGATACATGTTGAAGAGTGTTTTTTTCCAAAGTTGGGAAGCTAATGCATTTATGCCTGTTGATGATACTACTGCAAACCTCCAACTCTTTGCTAATGTGTGATTTGAACAATTTGAAAATCATTTGAGAGCTGGAGCTGACAGGGAGAAAGTGTTCTGGTCTCCCCGTCAGTTCTTTTGAAGTCAGTTTACCTGAATGTGTCCATTTGCTAAATCAGCTTACTTTTAGGGCCGGTTCACACTTGCATGGCGCGAAGCGGCGCGATGCGGCGTTCGAGGCGATCTCAAGGCGGCTTGCGAGGAGACTTCTATCATAGAAGTCAATGCAAGCCGCCTGAGATCGCCCTGAAAATAGTGCAGGGACCATTTTTCTAAGGCGGAGCGCACAGCATTGAGGCGAATTGTCAGGCGACTCAAGTCGCCTGACA
The DNA here is from genome assembly GCA_018402905.1 of Glandirana rugosa. Classification (NCBI taxonomy): domain Eukaryota; kingdom Metazoa; phylum Chordata; class Amphibia; order Anura; family Ranidae; genus Glandirana; species Glandirana rugosa. The sequence continues at coordinate 73,062 of BLSH010014884.1, forward strand.
ATTCGCCTAGATGTGAACGGGCCGCGAAGTCGCGCCGCATCACGCCGCGTTAGTGTGAACCGGCCCTTAGCTTGCTCCACTATACCTATCAATTCTGCTTGTAGAGCCATGAAACTTCTGTGGCTAGGCTATGGACATTCAAATATTCACATATTTGTAACAAGCAGTGGATCATAGATAGTTCAAAAAGCATATGCTACCTTTGTGTTCTTTGAGTGGGACCATATTCTATAAAAAAATAATTTTTGCAACTCTACTTTTCTGAAGTGGAAATTATCTCTTACCTCTATTTTTTTAAGTAATATCATCTAGTTCCGAACCCAACAAAAACTTTACATACATAAGGATAAAATATACTGTGGATTTTTACTCCGCATCTCTATTTCATTTTAAGGTATAACTGTGGTTGTGTTTTGGGCATTTAAATATTTATACATTCTTAACCTGCAGTAAATAAGCTTAAAGTGGTATTAAAGCCAAAAATGTATTATATTGCAGCTTGCCAATCATTAGTTATGGTGTCTGCATTAGTTTTCTTTTTTATATGCCCCCCCCCTGTTTTCATCTGATGATCTGGCCATTAACACACCTCCTGTATTAGTGAGACACAACTCTGGAGGAATGAGCAGAGGAGGCACAGCAGATAGCAACATTGTCAGTCAAATTGAAGCCAAACTCCAGCTCACACTTTATAATCAGTTACAGCAAATCTTTTTTGTTTTTCTTTTGGGATAAAGGTTTTCCATCAATAAAAAAAAACTGATAATTTCAATCACTTTTGCCAGTGTTAAGTAGTTTGTTTTGTCCATGTAAACTGAAACATTCTGCTGGGGAGCTTGAGCTTGTGAAAAACAGACTTCCTGACTGGATCACCAGATGGAAATAGAAGAAAGAAAGATTAAAATATGAAAGCAATACAGCCAAAACATCTAAGAATGGATAAGCTGAAACATAATAAATGTTTGCTTTTGGGTTCAATACTGCTTTAAAAGCTAACCCTTAATGCCCTCAGAGTGTTGAAACCTGACTTAAAAGACTTCTTCACGGTGCCTGCAGCTACAGAGTTCTTTGAGGGCTTGTTCATCTGTAGGGAAGGCAAAGGAGAGATGGCTGCACACTGTCTTCACAGAAAATCCTTTATTGGAATGCTTAAATCGTGAGACATAACACATGGAAGAGCCTAGCCAGAGGGGAGGTGGACTAGTTTCGCACACCTGATGTGTGCTTACTCATCACCTAGGGTAGGGAAGCCTAAATGTTATTGCAAATGATATAAGAAGATCATTGTTAGAAAAAAAACGTCAAACGTTTTTTTCATTAATTGAGTAATGGCATATTTCTTTTCTGCAAACCACACTTTTGATCCTACTCCATCTTGCTTGTGTTGCCTGTTCTTCTTTAGACTTCACGCAAGATCTAAAAAGCTCAAGTCCTAGTTGTTGCTTTTTGGACAAAGGGGTCATGATTTATGAAGGTCTGTGATATAGCTGAGGAACCTCAGGGAGACAATACAGTTACAGTACAATAAAATACAAGAGGTTTAAGAGGGTCCTGCTCAGAAAAGCTTACAATCTAATAGGGTGGGGCAGGTGGTACAAAAGGTTGTAACTGTGGGGAATTAACTGATGGAAATGGCAAAAGATTAGTTGGAGGCGTGATAGGCTTCCCTGAAGAGATACATTTTCAGGGATTGCATGAAGGCAGCCAAAGGCAGATTGAGGTAGAGAGTTCCAGAGGATGGGAGAGGCTCTGGAGAAGTTCTGGAGATGAGCATGGGAGGAGGAGATATGGGCGCTTGAGAGCAGGAGGTCTTGAGAGGAGCAGAGAGGATGGTTTGGGTGATGTTTGGAGACAAGATTGGCAATGTAGCTGGGGGCAGAGTTGTGAATGGCTTTGTATGTTGTGGTTAGTATTTTGAATGCAATTCGATGGGCAATCGGAAATCAGAGTAGGGATTTGCGGAGAGGGGTGGCAGACACTGAGTGGTTGGTAAGGTAGATGAGTCTGGCAGCAGCATTCATGATAGACTGAAGAGGGGATATCCTGTGGAGAGAGTTGCAATAGTCAAGGCGAGATAACAAGGGAGTGAATGATTAGCTTGATGGTTTCATTCGTTAAAAAGAGCTGTATTTTAGAGATGCTACTGAGGTGAAGTCTACAAGCTTTTGACAACAACTGGATTTGGGGCTGAAATGACAGGTCAGAGTCTAGGATTACACATAGTACCCTGGCGTGATGGGGGGATTGATGGTTGCATTATTGATTTTGATGGAAAAGTCATGAGGGGGGCATGGGTGGCGGGGGGTGTTGTATGTTTCG
>BLSH010014884.1:99036-112039 GCA_018402905.1 Glandirana rugosa
CCTGGATGTTGGATACGACTATTTGATAACGTGTGGAGTAACCCACCCCCCACGTGAAACCGGAAAAACGGAACCCACGAGTTCCTCGAAGAGGGTTGTGACTCGTACCCGGAAAACGACACCTGATTATAATGACTCCACGACGAGGGTAGTACGAGAATCCACGTATATGAGGGAGTACGTACACCATAGGTTTACCTACCATCAAAATCGTACCGACTATACGATGTCTGTCTCTAACATCTGATGTTATTAGGACAACCGTCGTTTCTGGATGTGACATGACGGACTTCCGAGCTGTTAAAGATGGTATTGATAAGGACTTCAGATATAGGTCTTTGCTGCCAACAGGATTATTGTAGTCTACAATCTCTGTCTGTAGCATATCAGCCATGCTAAAACTACCATCCATTTGGATACCACATGCATGAGGGAGTATATGCACCTAAGAGCATGATGGGAGCAGCACCTCAGTAATATTAGTCCACAGCAAAAGGCCCATGCTCAGTGTTGGGAGAAGCTCCTTGAGCACCCAAGGCAAAAAGGCCAAAGTGCACCCCCCACCCAATGAGGTGTGCAATAGTTTATCAGCATAGGTTGTAGGTCCTGCCATTTTTGAACCCCCCTCCTGTTGATGAGCCCAAGGTACCACCTATAAACCCCTTGGTCCTGCCCTGCCCGAATCCCCCCCCCCCCTTATTCCTCACTTTCCACCTATCCCCCCTGTACAAGATTCACCATCTGCACTCACTGCAACATCTATATCCTCAAGTTATAAGGAGGGAAGTATCAAATAAGGAATCAAGTCAGCATGGGGCCATGTGTGGCTTGAATCTCGCCATAATTCTCCTAACGCCAGCCTGCTGTCTCCAGCAGCATCCATTAGGTGGGTGTCTCTTTCACAGCTGCTGGAGTAGAAGAAAATAATGACCCCTAACCACCCCCATGAATCATTAGTTCCCTACTTTCTGGAACCTCGAATGACAAGTTCTTGTTGAACTCATGATTTATCCAAACTCAAAGCTTGTCCTTAAATAAGAACTTCAAAACATATTCTATTACCATTCTATTTTCTAAGAAATTTCCCCACTGTGGGACGAATGAAGGTTTATCTTATCTTATCTTATCTTATTTGCAACCATGCTCAAGTAACTCAAATCATTATCACTATTTTTATAAATTTTTAACATTTTATAGGTTTTATTGCATTGTGTTCATCAAATATTATGAGTTGTTTAGAACTCTGATTCCTACTTTATTTAAGTGTATTGCATTTGTACTGTCTACCCTCAAGTTGTAAAGTGCTGCATAAACTGTTGGCGCTATATAAATCCTGGTAATAATTCTTTATTTAATCACCTGTAAATGGTATCCTTTTCCAGTTCACATCAGTTTTATACATCATCGATGTCTACATTGTTGATGTTAATAATTTATTATTTTTTATAAGGTTGATATCAATGACTTTTAATGTGCTGTAATGTATGACATTTATATACTTATCTATTTTATATATACCTACTGATTTTAAAATTATAATTATCCTTTATCATGTTATTGAGCTGTGTGAAGTTTATAATTTTCTTTTGTAGCTAGCTTGTAGCCCGGATGATTGAGCGTTCTTGGCCCCTGAAATGCAATGCATTCAATGTCTATTTGATCACATGATAAAATTGATTTGGACTTTGTTATAATCGGTTTTTGTGCTTTTATTTCTGCAGGAATTTTGAAGGCTGACATTGCTGACATTTTTTCTTGAAAATGCTAGCTTCCAGGCTGTCTTGCTTGCTGTCATAAAGCATTAAAACCAAAAAAAGCTAGGGAACTAGCATTTTCAGAAGGTGGTCAGCAAGGAGGGACTCCCCAATTATTTTAGTTTTCTTTGAATGCTAAATCTTAAGTGCAAAGCTTTTTCAAATTCACTTTGCTATCGTTATGTTAAGACAAGATGCCTTCTGATTGAATGCTAAGGGTTACTGCACTTAAAAACTAGCACTTAAGAATGAAGTGCTAATTAGAACTAGAAGCTGAACAAACTTTCATCCAACACCATGCTTTGAATTTACATGGAGCAAGAAAACTCAGGCAAATGAATTGTTGTATGCAGGGCTTTTTTTCAGCGGAAATGCGGGTAAACCCAGTTCCGGCACCTCTAGTACTGTATGTATGTAATGGCAAGGGGTGCTGAGATATGCTGGAGGATCTATTGATGCTAGCTGCTGGCGGTCTATTGTCGCTAGAAGGCATCTATAGTTAGGATGGCCTGTTGTTGCTGGTGAGGGATCTACTGTTGCTGGGGGATCTACTGTTGCTGGGAGAATCTACTGTTGAGGGATGGGTTTATTGCTGCTGTGGGGCTTCTACTGTTCAGTGAGGGGTCTATTGTTGCTGGTTGCTGAAGGCTCTATTGACGTTGGCTGCTAGGAGATATATTTTTGCTGGGGGGGGGTCTATTGTTGTTGAAGTGGATCTATTGTTTTGGTGGGGGAGTCTATTGTTGCTGGGGGATCTATTGTTGGTGGTGGGGTCTGTAAGTGCTGGAGGGATCTATTTTAATGTGTTTCTTGTTATAATTAACAAATGATCAAATTCCATACAAATTACTTAGCACCAAAAAATTATATTTGGTTCTGTATTATCTAAAAGTGGCGGTACTGGGAGGTATCTAGGGGTTGTACCAAGGGATGTGCCCAAAGGTGGGTAGAGGGCAGAGACATGGGCTGACTCAGAGGGTGGGGGGGGGGTACCTGTGCCAATTCTCTGAGAAAAACAGTGTTATGTGTAATTAAAACAAATAATTATAATTTCTAGCTGATATTAAACATGTGGTATTAAAGACTACATGTGGTCAAAATCTAAAACAACATATTCGACACAGATCCTGTAGATGCATAATCCCATGTCTCTTGCAGGTGCCGATAAATAAATACCTGATGATCCTGCCAAAAATGCATTCAGCTCCTAACTTCCTGTAGTGGGCTGACAACACTGTCTTTCACTGAGGTGGTGGTGGTGGTGGGGGGGGGGGGGGAGCAGGTAGCAGGTAGCTGGTGTGGGAGGGGAGCAAGTTAGAAGAATGAGGGAGCATTATAGAGAAAAAGAGAAGGGGAGTTGTTCTGTAGTCCAGCAGAGGAGAGCTCAGGCAACGCTGACAATGCTGCTTAAGATTCCAGTGTAGTAGTAAGAAATTAAGCGCTCACTGCCTTTCTGACAGGATCATCAATGCAACAGAATTGCAGGAACATGCAGTAGTGGGCAGTAACAGAGACTGGAAATATGGCTTGGAGATATTGCTCCAGTTATAACTAAAATATCCCTTTTGGGTGGACTGACCCTTTAAAAAAAGCCTCAAAAAGTGTTCAATTATCTGCTGGCCGAATTTCCTGAGATCACCAGCTACCAACCACAAAAAACACCAATAACAAAACTTTAACTGTAAGATTACAAACACTTTTCCATTGATAACCCATGATAAATGTGTGTCTGTTGTAAGCTGTGCTCAGTGTTGTGTAGCTGACAGCTACGTTGACCTTTTTGTAAATCTAAAAAACGCCTCTTAAGAGTTATATTCATATATTTCAAATTACCCTACAGGCTTCCGGGAAACCTCTGCATTTTTGGAAGTCCTACTGAATTCTAATAGTAATAATATAAATTCTAGTGTATGTCTACTATCTAAAAAAACAGCAGCATCAGTGGAATTTAATCTGTATGTTTGAGAGCCCAGTAACAAATTAGTTTGGACAGATTTTTGAAATATGAACAAGGCACCAATAACACTGATGGATAAGCACCAACAATCTGTTTGATGCTTTTGGCTTTTTCACCCTGCAGCTTTTTATCTCTTGCAATAAAATAGAGAAGTAAAACACCTCAAAGGGGAAAGGAATGCACAGTAGCATGACCCTCCCAAAAGGTAACATAAATGCTTTTCTGGGTCACTGCTCTTTGTAGTCGCTGTTAGGAGTCCAGCTGTGAGTGGTCTTCTTTATCAGAAACAGTGTATGCATTTTCCCTGCGGGGAAACAGCATCATCTTTTTATAACAGAAAGTATTTACACATTCAATTCCAGCACAAAAACAAGGAGCTCAGTCTCTGCTTATGGGTAAGTGGGCAGAGTCGTGCAAATCATTCCTTCTGCCCCTTTAGCCATCAGTGCATCCAGAATCCCTGGTGTGGCGTACCTAGCATATCTGGCAAATGAGGTTGATCTTTTTTTTTATTTTCAATAGATTTTTATTGAGTTTGAATAATATAACATGGAGACAACAAAGACAGTACATCACCATGAAGTCCAGGACAAGTGGATCCAGAAATACATTATAATATCATCCATAGAAAATAAAAAATAATCAATGTCCTCCGCCTATAAGGCCTGCCCGGGGCTGCCCCCGGTGAGGGAACACTCAGGAGGGTGGCATGAGCCTCCCCCCCTGCACGCCAACTGGGATCAATCTGTGCCACGGTGAAAGATGTCCGCCCCCCCCCCCCCCCCCCCGCAAGCAGCTAGGGGATTAACAGAGACCACCAGATTAACTAACCAGGTCGAGACCCTCAAGGTCAGTTGGCCTATCGGACTTTGAGATTATACAGAGTATTTTCCAAAATGGTAGTTATAGGAATCCTAACTGTGGGGCTATAGGCGGGAATTCCGCCTGCCATAAGAATTTCGGGGCCCATTACATTTAGCAATGCTAATTGCGGTGTTTTCGGGATTGGGGGGGCCGTGATTTTCCTAATCAAGTGGAAGACTTTGTTCCATAAACCCCTGATCTTGGGGCACTCCCACCAAGTATGGAGCATGGTGCCCATGAGACCACATTGGCGGAAGCACAGGGGAGAAGAGTTCTGGAAAAGTTTGACAAGTCTTAAGGAAATCAAGTACCAATGTGTTAGGACCTTTAGATTTACCTCCACTAGGTCAATGTTATATAGACCCCTTGTGGATGCCGCAAAGGCCCTGTGCCAGACCTCCTGGTTCCAATCCACACCGAGCCCCCCTCCCAGTCCCTCATGTATCTTGCTGTACCGGAGGAGGAGGCTAGGGATCGGTAGATCTCTGATATGCCCCCCCCTCTGCTCCATGATCTCCATGGAGCCTGAATCTCTCTGTCACAGGCATGTCTAGTTTACTCATACAGTGTGCCGCAGAGAGAGGGCCTATGGAGTTGACAAAATGGCCAATTCTGTACAGGCCTTTATCCAGCCACCAGCGGAAAGCCATAATGTCCATCCCAGGGGGAAAAAGCGGGTTATGGGATAAATGGGAGAATGGCCGCCAGAAGGAAGTCAGATTGGTGTTGGTTTTGATGCCGTCTCAAAGGGCGAAGGAGTGAGATAGGGTAGGGGCCAATATTGGGGGTCTCGCTTTGGGGGGACACCACAGCAGAAAATCGATAGTATGTTTTGGGATAGCTTGTCTCTCCAAACGAACCCAGTCGGGTTGTGTGCTCTTTGAGTAAATGATTGGGAAAGTTGTGCAGCTTGGTAGTACCACAGTAAGTTTGGTAGATTTAGCCCTCCTTGGTCTCTGGTCCGGAACAAGGTCTCTCTGTTTAACCTATGGCCTTTATTGCCCCAAAGGAAGCGAATGATTTTAGCTTGGAATTTCTTAAGAGGTTCCCTGGGAATCGGTACGGGAAGAGACCGGAATAGGTAAAGGAGTCTCGGTAGTAAATTCATCTTAACTGAATTGACTCTGCCCAAACAAGAAATCCCTAGTTTATCCCAAGCCTGCATTTCGAGTCCCAGTTTTTTAAACATGGGGGGTAGTTTGCTGCGTAGAGGTTATCTACAGAAGGCGTCAAGTGGACCCCTAGGTAAGGGAGTGATGTATCTACCCATCCGAAACCAAAGTTGTTTTTGAGAGAGCTAACTAGTTGATCAGGCAAATTTACATTGAGGGCCAAGGATTTGGAGGAGTTCACGAGTTACCCCCGAGATTTTGCCAAACTCATCCAAGGTCCTGCAAATATTTGGTAGAGAGATGTGTGGCTCCGTGACAAAAAGCAAAATGTCGTTGGCATATAAGACACATTTGTGCACCTGAGTGCCACATTTCACCCCGTGAATATCCGGATTAGATCTAAGAGCAATTGCCAGGACCTCAATGACCAGAGCAAAAATCAACGGGGAAAGTGGGCAGACCTAATAGGGAAGGAGGAGGAGTGGAAGCCCTGCAGTTTAATTTAAGCTTCAGGGTTAGAATAAAGGACACCTTTTATGTTAAGGAAGGATTGGCCAAAGCCCCAATGCTGCAGGACAGATATGACCATGATACCGTGTCGAAGGCCTTTGTCATGTCTAGCGAAAGTAGGAACCCCTCCTGGCGCGAGCCAATATCACAGCCTGACCTCAATAGAGAGGTGATGTCAATCGCCTTCCTGATCTGATCTGGGTCTTGCCTCCCTGGTATAAATCCAACCTGGTCCATGTGGACATATTGCCCTATGAAGTTGGAGATCCGGTTTGCAAATATTTTCATCAGGATTTTTAGGTCATTATTAATGAGAGATATAGGGCGGTAGTTCTTGACAGCACTGGGGTGTTTATTAGGTTTGGGTAATATTGTGATGAAGGCGGAGTTTAAGTCAGTGTTTAAATGGTTTCCTGAGCGAAGGTAATTGAAAAATTGGGCCATGTAGGGAGCTAGAGTGTCCGCAAAGTGTTTGTAATAAGGGACCGCAAAGCCGTCGGGGCCTGGGGCAGCGCCGGTCTTTAGGGATTTAATGACAAGCATGATCTCTTCTGGAGATATGGGTTCCTCAAGTTCATCCCTATGTTGTTTTTTAAGTGTGGGGATTGGTAAGGACTGCAGAAATTCATTTAGTCTGTCAGCATATGGAGTCTCCTGTCCTCCATTATATAGCTTCTTATAGAAGTCTTGAACAACTTCCAATGTTTTTGGGGGGTTTTGGGAGAAAGAACCATCCTGCATTCTGATTTTGGGTATGGAGTGAACTTTGGGTTTGGGGGCTAGTCTGTGTGCTAACATGGACCCTATTTTGTCTCTCTGTAAATAGAATCTCCCTCTTTCCCATCTAAGGTGTTTCTTGGCTATAGCCATGAGGGCTAGATTTAAGGCAGTGCGTGCTGCATCAAGTTTGCCTAGGGAGGAGGAGGAAGGGGTATCTTTATGTTGTTTGCTAGCCAATAGGAATTACTGTTTTAAGCGTTCTACGCCAATAGTTCTGGCTTTACGGATCCTGGAGGCCAATTGGATCAACTTCCCTCAGATTGCAGATTTATGAGCAGCCCAAAGGGAGGTTGGAGAGGTGCCGTTTACATCATTCAAGAGGAAGTATTCCTGAATAGCTGTGTTCATTTCTGTGACGTACTAGATTACTAAGAATCGATGCATTCAGCCTCCAGTTAAAGCACTTGAGTGTGGCATATGGCCTGTTTAAGCCTAACAGCAGGGAAGAGTGGTCCGACAAGGCAGAGTCTCTAATGAGGGCTTTGGTAACCAGGGGGAGCTGATTGGTGTGAATAAAGAAATGGTCTATTCTGACGAATGTGTTATGGGGGCTGGAAAAATGAGTATAATCCTGAGCAGAGGGGTTCATTTCCTTCCATACGTCTACCAACCCCTGATTAAAAATTTGCCTAGCTACTTTGAGACTCTACCTTGAGGGGTGAATCAGGTTTCGTCCGGAAGGACGAGATTTGTCTAATCCCACATCAAAGGCCGTATTCGAAACCTGTATATTACAGTCCCTTCTGCTAAAGGGTTAGTAGCTTGAAAAAGGGATTAAAAAAATTTGGATTGACCTTTGTTTGGGGCTTAGTAGGATATGAATGTGTAAAGTTGGTTGTCTATGAGGCCCTTAAGTAGCTGGAAACGACATTCCAGATCCTTCAGTACAGTACTGCATGAGAAGTGAACAATATGAGAGAAGAAGATGCCTACCCCTTTAGTTTTATTGACTGCGCTAGCCAGGTGGAAAGTAATACAACATCTATCTTTTGGGCTGCGTAGTGTTGGAACGTCTTTTTCTGTTTAATTGGGGAATTAAGGTCATGAATGTTGGGAGATGCTATACGTAAAGTGAGCTTGGATGTACTAGGGTCAGCCATGGAGCAGAGAGAGGTGTGCATGCAGCAATCCCCGATCACCTACCTGAGTCCTGGAGAGAGTTGGAGGGATGAGAGCGGGTGGGTGGAGTCCGGTGTAGGCGCACTGGATCCCGAGGGGCGATGAGTCCGATTCCGTCACCAAGGAAGAAGGGCATAGCCTAAGGGAGATGAAGAACAGAGGAAGAGAAGAAAAGAGATACAGAGAAAGAGCAGAGAAAAGTGGGAGTATGGAAAACATACTCCATCTATCAGGCAAAGTGTTTCCCACTATATGTGGGAGCACCCTGTTCCGGAGAACAAAATTGGTCATTCTCCGTGAGCAGGGGGTGGCGCATAACTGCCATTCCAAACATTGCGTCCCCTAAAAATAGAATAAAAAACATCAAACAATAGGAACCTTCAGGCACCATGGGATCCTTGGCAGGATATCCAATATCAGAGGTCGGCTAAGAGTTAATTATATGGCAAGATAATAAGTCATTATTGATGGAGGCCGGGGGGATGGCCTCCAGTTCATTGTGTGATGCCCCTGCCTGCCTGATGGGCAGGAGGAAGCCCGCCAGATATGTGAGCTATGCTAGTGGATCCCTGATTGGGGTCCTGCCAAGGGTCCACACGGAGGGAATACCCCTAGGGGGAGCAACCATTAACGAAAGATCAGAGTCAAGTGTGTCCCATAACCGGTTGAGTGGGACATAATGGCCCATCTCCTGGATAAGAGACGAGAAGAAGGTAAAGGTACAGTCCGTTAACTCCTTTTCAAGGGGGAACCCCTTCCTTGGCCTTCTTAGATTTGGGTTTCTGCCAAAGCGTGGTGTGTGGGCTTGAGGGGGGCTTCCTCTTAGATAGACTGGAGGAGGAGGTTTGCATTGGCAAAGGTGGATCCTTGGAGATGATCCCAAGTTGTTGTAGGAGGGATTCCCCTTCTTGGAATGTGGAAAATCTGTATGTCTTGTTATGAAAGTCAAACTTTAATCCGAAAGGAAATTGCCACCAATATTTAATGTCTTTCTGAGATAAAACTGTGAGTAGTGGTTTCAGGGATCTCCGTTTTTGGATGGTGAAAGGGGAGATATCTACAAAGATTTGCACGGTGTGTCCCAGGACTTGGATTTGGGGGGCAGAACGGGCTCTTTTCGTCACTTCCTCTTTGGTGCTGTAGTAGTGGGGCTTTACTACTATATCTCATGGAAGACCATCAGAGCGAGGGGGACCAAGTGCCCTATGGGCCTGATCCAGTTCCATTTTGTGAGGGCAGATGTCTGGGATAAGGGTTTTGATCAAAGCGTGAACTGCTTCATGTACACCCTTGACGTCCTCTGGAAGACCCCTGATTCTGAAGCTGAGCTTCCTCGATCTATTCTCCAGGTTGTCTATTTTTGCCATAACCCCCTCCAGACGGTTAGGCAGCTCCTGGATTAAATCTGAGTTTTGGTTTACCCAAAAGACAGTGGCGTCCATTTTGGTCTCCACATTATCAATACCAACCCAACCATTTGCAAGTCAGATTTGATTTCAGAAGTGATCTTTGCCGTGGTTTGGACAAGGCCCTTGTCTAGAAGCTCAGCAAATTTCTGAAACATGAGGGACATGTCCTGTTGCTGGGATGGTTGTGGGTCTTTGCCCTGGAGGGTACTGGTGCGAGTGGCTGGTGGTGTGGAGGGTGACATGAAAATGTCATCAATTGTATGGTTAAGCAGAGAAACTGTAGAGGCCGGTGAGAAAGAATCATTTTGGTCTGAAGGGCCGATGTCCACTCCAAAAAGCTCAGAATGGGGGGATTCATGCCAGGAAGGGGAGCCAGGAAGGTCTGACAAGGCCGCTTCAAAGGGCTGATGGTCTGCTGCCATTGTGTGGGCAGAGGTGTTGTCTGGGGATAGGCTGTAGTGAGGTTGCAGATTGCGCTTGACATTCTTGGCCCACATACAGGTTGCTGATGCAGAGATGTGAAGGTACTATGAAATAACTGTGAAATGAGCCCTTTGTAATGAGGCCTTAGGTTCAGAAGAAGACCAACGGAGAGACCAGAGGATAGAAAAGCAAAAATGTAGCAGGGGGGTCCTTGCGGTATGCCCTAGGGGACCGCCGGAAAGTATAGAATGTTCAGGCTGCGTATGGAGGAAAGAGGCACTCTGAAGCACAGCAACTCCCGTGTGGGTCCTTATAGGGTTCAGGCTCTCCTCGGAGAGTGAAGTTGGGTAACACGCAGGAGGGTTAGGCACTGTGATCTGTAGTAGATCTCCCTCTGGATCTATTGTGCACCCCAGGCCCCCAAACAGAATGGGGTAGTCAATATTTAGGGTGGAAGAGTGTCCAGCATAGGGGGGGGGGTCCCGTTTCAGGTCTGTTTCAGGTGATGTACAGGAACCCCTGGCAGGAGGTGGTTGAGGTGTGAGAGAGGCCAAGGGTGTCCCCGAACTGAAGCGATCCTTATCAGGGCTTATAGTGTAACCTGGGTCCCCCTGGAGTGGATGGGGTTGTTGGCGGTACCTGGAGTCCTCTGAGCAGGCTTTGTGCAGAGAACAAGGCAGCGCGCGGACTCTGGGGCTTCACTCCCGCTCCGCCGCCATCTTGGAAAGTGCGGCCCGTGTACCTTGTGGGCCTGGGGTGCCTCAATCCCGGCGGTATGTTGGGTCAGACCCCTCTGGAGTTGTGCTTGGGGGTGAGCTGAAGCTCACTGGCCTGACCGATCACTCCTGGAGCCGTCCAGTTCGCTGCTGGGGACGCCGTTGAGTTGGAATGGCGCGGAGCTCTGCAGTCAGGCGACCATCACAGAGCTCCGCGCATGCGCACTTTGTGATCGTTTTTTTTAACACCATCACCCACCTAATTGTGGATGTGGCTAAATTGTGCTACCATTGGGAGGAGCATGAAGGGGCATGGTTAAATAAAACCTGAGCCTACTCCCCCTATGCACAGCACCCATATGCCACCGTCCGGCCTCTTTTTGGAGTTCGGTGCTTATGAGTTAAAACCAGATTTTTTTGCTATAAAATTACTTAGAACCCCCAAACATTATATATTTTTTTCTAACACCCTAGAGAATAAAATGGCGGCCGTTGCATAACTTTATGTCACACCGTATTTGTGCAGTGGTGTTACAAGCGCGATTTTTTGAGTTAAAAAATAAGACAACAGTAAAGTTAGGCCAATAATTTTCCATATTGTGAAAGATAATGTTATGCCGCGTAAAATGATACCCAACATGTCACGCTTTAAAATTTAGTTCGCTCGCGGTATGGCGACAAACTTTGCAACATAAAAATCTCCATTGGCGACGTTTAAAAAATTCCACAGGTTAGCAATTTTGAGTTACAGAGGAGGTCTAGTGCTAAAATTATTGCTCTCGCCCTAACGATCGCGGTGATACCTTACATGTGTGGTTTGCACACCGTTTTCATATGTGGGCGGGACTTACATATGTGTTCGCTTCTGCGCGCAAGCTCGCGGTGACGGGGCGCTTTAATTTTTTTTTTAATTATTTATTTTACTTTTTAATTTTTATTTTTACACTGTTCTTTTTTTAAACATTCCTTGTAATAGAAAAAAGCATGACATGACCTCTTAAATATGAGATCTGGGGTCAAAAAGACCTCACATCTCATATTTACACTAAAATGCAAAACAAAAAAAATAATTTGAAAAAAATGACAGTACAAAAAAAAATGGGCCCTTTAAGAGCATTGGCCATGTTATAGAGCCGAGTGAACGGCTTCAGCCGCTCACTCGGCTCACGGACAGTGGGGGGGGGAGAGGACCTGATCATCTCCGTTGCTGCCGGTGGGTCCGGTAAGCAGCGGGGATGACCAGAAAGAGGCGGGGGGGCACCTCTCCCGCCGCTGATAAAAGTGATCTTGCGGCAAATCTGCTGCTAAGACCACTTTTATCATGTGCAGAATCGCCTGCAGAAAAAAACAATACTGGGGTTATGGTAGTTATCTGCTACCATAACAACGGTGTTCCACTTCAAACGGCTGCCGTAATATGATGTACATATGATGTAATATGAGTACAGTTACAATACAATTCAATACAGGAGGAATCAGAAGGCCCTGCTCATTAGAGCTTACAATCTAGGAAGAGCAGGTTACAACCCCTGTCAGATCTTTCACCATCTGTGTTTCGCATTGCAGAGATTTACCTTCACTTCCTGTCCCGTATCCAAACAGGAATTGAAAGGAAATCCATGCAAATTAAGGGAATTCCTTAGGGCCCCACAGGTCACCAGAACTAGTGTCCTCATGGGGAGATTTCCCCTCTATTACTTTTGTGGGGACAACCCTAAATTTGGGTTTTTGTTTTGCTTTCACTTTCAATGATGATGGTAAACAGGACACAGAGAGGAGGATTCTCCTTATTGGGGGCACAGACAGCAATAAAAACTCACAGGTATTCTAATCCCTCTCCATTCTATCCAAATCTAAAAAAAAGGTTTTGCCTCTAGTTATACTTTAAATGTTCATTTCTGTCCAGGGGAAAGTAAAAGCAGTTTTAGTTTTCTGATCCTCTGCTCCTCCTGCAGACTGCTCTCCTCCATGCTCCAGTGGTTGACTGTCCCTCACCATCCTCACATCCAATGCAGGGATTTAGTAAGTCAGAGGACCTTAGTCCTACAGTGTGAAGGGGAGAGGAGGCTTAGGGGACCGATCTATAAGTGTAGAGGAGAGGATTGGGTAGGTAAAGTGTGCCTTTCCAAATCCCCTAGACCAGTGGTTCTCAACTCCGGTCCTCAGGACCCACCAACAGGCCAGATTTTAAGTATTACCTGGGGGAGATGCAGACTAGAATACTGCAATCACTGAGCAGCAAATTATATCACCTGTGATGTATTTCAGTTATCCTGACCACTCCCTGTCAGTTGGTGACCTCGTACCTCCTCTCGTCAGACGTCCTCCTCGTCTCCTAGTCTTTTGATTTTGACGAAAA
>BLSH010014884.1:115204-135792 GCA_018402905.1 Glandirana rugosa
GTCATTACACGTTTCTCATTATAGACTAGTAGTTAGTATTAAGTAGAAACTAGTATTTAAAAGTAAGAGTTCAGACTAAATGAGAATGAAAATTTATGATCAAAGATGAATTATGATTGATGATCAGATATTACTCTTTGCACATTACTGTTAACTCCATGTTACTATATATTCCTAAAGGAAGCAACAACTTCGATGTCTGCATTCCCAACACATTTCTGTTGGTGTGTATGTAAGCAGAAGCTTGCCAGATTTATGAAAACCCTGTGACATCCTCAATGTTAGTTCTGACAAGTGTGCAAAATTCCAGTTTTTATTTGCAACACTTTTACTATATATTGTTACAATTTCATAAAGAAACACTGTCATAACCAGGATAAGGAAAGTGTATGAGGCTTCTTTCATGGAGTAAATTGTTGATTGGGTTGCATGTTTGGTTATTGTGCATCATCTCTCCCAACTAGTCAAAATAGCATCTCTGCCTGTAAAACTTCAACACTTCACAGGTCATATGCTTGCCACAGCTCTGAAATGGGACAGATTCATATGCAAACTACCAACACGTATGTGACTCTGTAGAAAGTTCCACCATTTGACGCACTACTGTAAGACAGGTTTCTAAAGAGCTTTTACGTCACTCTATAGCAGGGTTCAAACAGGTGGCAAACGGCCTACCTGCAAGAAAAAGTTACCACTCAGGTCTGTACACACCGTGCCATAACTGCATGCCAACCGCTTCACATGGGGTTTCAGTTCAATATTGCTATGCAAAATCCCTCGTGGGATCAGAAACCCCCCCAAAAAACAGGCATTCAGGAGGTAACAGTATCGCTTCTTGAACACCTACAAACTGCCACTTAACTGTCTCTGAAAAGCAATCCACTGCGCCACCAGTGCAAATAAGGCTTTTATGAATTTTAGGGAGAGTCTTCTAAGCTGACATTTTCTACCTGTACTGTCTGTCTCCATCTTGTTTGCTCTATTGCTTTGCAGGGACCAGTACCAATCCAAACACCATACAAAGCGTACATTATAAATTACTTTTGCAGGTTTCTGTTTGAATTGCTCAATATGCAAAATTACACATCAATATTTATGGCATTAGCAGCACCAATAAAAAAGAACCACACCTCAAATGATCAAAAACTTGTTTTTACAGATCACCTACCGGCAGACCACAAGAGAAAATGTTTTCAAGTTAACAACAGTTAATAATGAAGTAATGGTGAAAAATCTTTTACCAGGGGATGACTACATCTTTGAAGTTGTGACAATTAAAGGACACCATTCCAGTAGGCCTGAACAGATAACAGCAACTACCAGTAAGTAGATGATGCTTTTTGGTAACCTCCAGATCTCTAGGTCAGCGATGAGGTGATAGATAGTGATAGAGTTGTTACAGAAAAGTTATAATCAGTTTTAATGATATCTTAATACTATCATTTTATCTCTAATTTGATTATACTTTTGATTATTTACATTTGAAATTAGTAGCCATTAAAAAAAAAAATCGCAAAAAGCTGAGGAAATGAACATCTATTGTGTCGGAAAAAAATTGGAAAAAAACATTTTAGCAGTTATATGGTTGGGTTTATGGTTTCTATAAATTATACTGCCACAGGCAGAAGTGCAGAGGTGCAGAATGAACCACTTAGTACTGCGGTTGGCTAGCATTTCAATCTTAGGGTTTGATCCTTGGTGTATGGTGGTGAGAAAACAAGTTGGACGCCAGTTATTCTAGTCTTTTTTTTAACTTTTATTGCTTAACTCTATTCTAAGAGAGAGGAGGTAAGTGTGCAAGATACCCAAACATAGGACAGGGTGACAGTAGTAGGTCCTTTAAGAGAAACCACTTGGTAATTGCTGACTCTATGTATGTGAGAGTCCAAGCAAATCTATGACCCTGTAGGAGCAGTCATAGTCTTTATTAAAGGAGATGTAGGGCCAAAGCTCTTTTGGCCCTACTTTTCCTAAGGATCACAGGCGAGTACTTTGTTGTGCATTCCTGTGACCCATATTCAGCTGACAATGGGCTAAAGCCTGCTATCGGCTGACTTCGCTGGTCCAGGCTCTCGAGAGATCCCAAGCTTAATGTTGGTATCCACCTAGATGCTTGGACTGACAGCTGGCTCAGCCTCTCACTGCACTGCTGAGAGTCTGAGCCAGCCTGTCACGTACCTTAGAGCAGAACCTGACGAGCAGAGGAAGGCCTCTCTTACAGCTCCAGTTCAAGGACCACTGAGGTTGCAACAGAGGCCGGGAGAGCACAGTGGGGTAAGAGTGCCTGTGATGTTCTCCATTAAAGTAAGTGGCAGAGGCAGGTGGCAGCATTATTGGCTGCTGCTGGTTGGCTGCGGATGCAGGCACTTTGCGGATGTAGGTATGTGGAGGCTGTGGAAGCTGTGGAGACTGGTGCAGAGTCAGACAAGCCAGGTAATACGTGGAAGATCAGGTACATCAGAGACATCAAGCAGAGAATGGTCAAAGTTCATGCAGAAGTTTGGCAACAGAGAATTAAGCAGATACAGATGAAATTGAGGTCAAGCCGGGGTCAGGGTGGGAGAATATCAGAATGGTCAGAAAGCCGAGTCAGGATCAGATCAAGGACGGATACAGAAGCAGGATACAGGGGAAAGCTTCAGATCAGCAAGGCCCTAGTGCATCTGTCATCCTATTACATGGCATTTGGCGCCAGTGCTAAGGGTCGTGCACGTCTGCGCATGCCCACGCATGCTCCTTGTCCTCTGCCTCAGTCCATCTGCTGCACTATGGCCAGCATTTCACTAACACAGCCGCTCTTGCCCCCTCCACAGCCCAGCACACCAGTGAGTGCTGGAGGGGCAGAGCAAATGGCTGACATTCACCAACTCTCTGCTCACTGAAGACCGAGGACTGAGCAATAAGCTGTCTTTGATCGCTCAGTTTTCAGTGTAGAGGTGGCAGGTGTGGAGGTGTAGACTAAGTGACTACAGGAAATAACCAGAGACTGCGGAGGGACTATAGTAAACTAGAGACTACCGATGCTGCATCCACTTAGTTGAGTATGAATGTTTATTTTTTTATTCTTTCACTTCTCTATAAAGTTGCAGTGAATCTCTCTCTCTCTCTTATAAATGCAGCTATTGACACTTTTAAAGCTGTAAAAGTTATCTTGATTGGTGGGCAATGAATACTTCTCACAATGTCCAGATAGCAGCTTCTACTGAAGAGGGCACAGAGAGGAGTACGCTATCTGAGGTGGGGTGCAAAGAGAGGAATGTGCTGTCTGAGAGGGGCACAGAGATGAGTACACTATGTGAGGTGGGGTGCACAGAGAAGAGTATGCTCTCTGAGGTGGGGTGCACAGAGAGGAGTACGCTATCCGAGATGGGGTGCACAGAGATGAGTATGCTATCTAAAGTGGGGTGGACAGAGAGGAGTATGCTATCTAAGGGCAGCACAGAGAGTAGTGCACTATCTAAGGTGGGTGCACAGAAAGGAGTATGCTATCTAAGGGCAGCACAGAGAGGAGTGCACTATCTGAGGTGGGGTGCACAGAGAGGAGTAGGCTATCTAAGGGCACCAAAGAAAGGAGTGCGCTATCCGAGGTGGGTGCACAGAGAGGAGTATTCTATCTAAGGGGAGCACAGAGAAGATTGTGCTGTCTGAGCGGGGCACAGAGAGGAGTAAGCTATCTGAGGTGGGGAGCACAGAGAAGATTACGCTGTCTGAGAGGGGCACAGAGAGGAGTATGCTATCTGAGGTGGGGTGCACAGAGGGGAGTGTGCTATCTGAAGTGAAGTGCACAGAGAGGAGTGTGCTGTCTGAAGTGGGGTGCATATAGAGGAGTGTGCTATCTAAGGGCAGCACAGAGAGGAGTATGCTATCTGAGGTGGGGTGCACAGAAAGGTGTGTGCTATCTGAGGTAAGGTGCACAGAGAGGCGTGTGTTATCTGAGGTGGGGTGCACAGAGAGGCGTGTGCTATCTGAGGTGGGGTGCATAGAGAGGCGTGTGCTATCTGAGGTGGGGTGCCCAGAGAGGCGTGTGCTATCTGAGGTGGGGTGCACAGAGAGGCGTGTGCTATCTGAAGTTGGGTACACAGAGGGGCGTGTGCTATCTGAGGTAAGGTGCACAGAGAGGAGTGTGCTATCTGAGGTAAGGTGCACAGAGAGGCGTGTGCTATCTGAAGTTGGGTACACAGCGAGGTGTGTGCTATCTGAGGTGGGGTGCACAGAGGGGGCGTGTGCTATCTGAGGTGGGGTGCACAGAGAGGAGTATGCTATCTGAGATGGGGTGCACAGAGAGGAGAATGCTCTATAAGGGGGGCACATAGAAGAGTGTGCTGTCTGAGAGGGGCACAGAGAGGAGTACGCTATATGAGGTGGGGTGCACAGAGAAGAGTATGCTATCTGTGGGGAGCACAGAGGAGATGACGCTGTCTGAGAGGTGCACAGAGAGCAGTATGCTATGTGAAGTGGGGTGCACAGAGAGGAGTATGCTCTCTAAGGGGGGCACAGAGAAGAGTGTGCTGTCTGAGAGGGGCACAGAGGGGAGTACGCTATCTGAGGTGGGGTGCACAGAGAAGAGTATGCTATCTGTGGGGAGCACAGAGGAGATTACGCTGTCTGAGAGGTGCACAGAGAGCAGTATGCTATGTGAAGTGGGGTGCACAGAGAGGAGTATGCTCTCTAAGGGGGGCACAGAGAAGAGTGTGCTGTCTGAGAGGGGCACAGAGGGGAGTACGCTATCTGAGGTGGGGTGCACAGAGAAGAGTATGCTATCTGTGGGGAGCACAGAGGAGATTACGCTGTCTGAGGGGTGCACAGAGAGCAGTATGCTATCTGAAGTGGGGTGCACAGAGAGGAGTATGCTAGCTGAGGTGGGGTGCACATAGAGTAGTGTGCTATCTAAGATTCTTGCTGCTGGCAAAGGTTCTTGTATCTGGGGGTTAAGTTTACTGTATATATCCAAGATAAACGAATTAGGTAGAAATATTCTAAACATGGCTTGTAGTTGTATGAATAATGCTGAAAACTATCTTTGGCACCACTTTCTTTTTTTCCCAGGACCCCCTGGAATTTGCAGCCTTTCAGTGAATCACAGTAATACCACTTCTGTCACTCTGACATGGGACCCAACCACAAACAGTTTTACTCATTATAGAATTCTGTTAACCAATGAGACATCTGCATGGGAGTTTAATATCTCAGGGGGACAAGCGGAGTATACTTTAACACACCTGTTACCTGGTGGAATTTATAACTTCACAATTCAGAGAATGAAAGGATCTGTTACGGGGGATCTGGCATCTGTGCTAGTGGTAGCAGGTTTGTTCTCCTTCTTTTATTTTAATATATAATTGATTTTTTTTTGTTTCTGTATTTGTGTAGAGTTTAATACAGCTGAGGTGTCATCCAATATAGTGTGGTAATGCTTACTGCTCATGAATTGAGCCTAAACAGGCAATCTACTATCCCCTCCTCTCTGTAATTAAACCAACTGATTCGTGAAAAGTAACCATTTCTCTTATAAATCTTGTCTGAGCTACCAACAGCTTTAATTTTAGCTGATTCAGCAGGAATCCCCCAAAATTTAAGCTGTGAATGGCTTGCTTAAATCTAATCCCTACTGAGAAACTGGGTAGTAGTAAACGCCCGATGGTGGTTCTAGCCTCTCACCACTCTATCAAGGAATAATGCAGCTTAAAGTGGTTGTAAAGCTCTGACATGAAAAGTGAACAAAGCATATCCCTCTATAGTGTGTACTTGTTTAAAATAAGAGTACTAAGTGCCATTTCTGTCTGCTGCTTCGTTCCTCTGCTATCAGCATTCATCACTTGTGACCCGTTCTCCTGACACCAAGAGAAAAAAGGTGACAGGGGAGGGATCTCCATCTGATTGACAGCCTCAGCTCTTTTCCTATGTGCTGTGTGAAGGGGGTGTGTCCCTTCCCTCCAATCAGCTGTTGGAGCTCTACTCACTGAGCTCTGCAGAGTGTAACTACAGCTCTCCGCACCTTTTTTTTGCCAACTCAGACAAGCTTTATAAATTCTGCACTTTGAATGGCCGTAGAGGAGAAAGACTGCAGATAAGCAGGTACAACTTATGTAGAAGAATTTATTTAATCTCTGTGTATCATCTGAAGCCAGCCAATTTCACTGGGTATATGTAAGACTTTACAACCACTTTAAATGACACCTAATTCAAATGGTTACCATTAAATTCTTCACTTTCAAGCTATGGCAATAAATGGAATAGCCAAGTGGTATTAAAGCAGTGCTAAACCCAAAACCAGAAATGTATTATATTGCAATCATTAGATGTGGTGGCTGCATCTGTTTTCTTTTCTTTGGCATTTTCCCTGTTTTTACCTGGTCATCTGGCCAGTAACACACCTCCTGTATTAATGGGACGCAATTCAGCAATGTACATAGAAGGCACAGCAGACCGCAGTCAGCATTGTTAGTCGGGGGGGGGGGGGGGGTTACGCAAACAGATGTACTGGCTGGATCACCAGATGAAAATAGAAGAAAAAAAGCCTGAAAAGGAAACTAATACAGCTAATACAACTAATTATTGTTAAGATGCAATATAATCAATATTTGCTTTAAGGTTTAATACTGCTTAACCACTTGCATACTGGGCACTTTCACCCCCTTTCTGCCCATTTTCAGCTTTCAGTGCTGTTGCACTTTGAATGACAATTACACAGTCATGCAACACTGTACCCAAATGAAATGTTTATCATTATTTTGAGACAGATAGTGGTTTCTTTTGGTGGTATTTATTCACCACTGGGTTTTTTTTATTTGGTAAATATACAAAAAAGACAATAATTTCTGAAAAAAAAAGTTTTTCTTAGTTTTTGTTATAAAATTTAGCAAATAAGTAATTTCCTTCTTCACTGATGTGCTGATGAGGTTGCACAGATGGGCACTGATAGGCTGCACTGATGGGCACTGGCGAGGATGCACTGATGGGCACTGATGAGGCTACACTGATGGGCACTGATGTTTACATGTGACCGGCTGTGATTAGACACAACTAATCACATGGTAAAGGGCCGCTGTAATTGGCCGTTTACTCCAATGTGTTATCAGTTGTGTCCAAAGGACACATCGATCACAGAGCGTGTCCGCTGTGTGCCACAGGGGGCAGGGTTCTGGAAAGAGGTCTATGGGCGCCCTCCCAGGACAATAGTACCACACTGTAGCCATATTTTGGCTATAACACGGTACTGTTGTGGTTAAACCTAAAAGCAAACATTTATTATATTGAAGCTTATTAATTCTAAGATGCAATGGTTACATTAGTTTTCTTATTAGGTTTTCTCTCCCTTATTTTTACTTGGTGATGTGTACAGTAGGTTGTTGTTTTTCAAAAGAACAAGCTGTCTTGCAGATGTAGCAGTTATAGGGATGAGACAAACCATTCACCACTGATGGGTGTTTGCAATGATCAGCTTTTATTTATTTATGTAAAGCCTTTATCCTAAAAGAAAAAAAAGGTTGCTGTAACTGCTTATAAAGTGTGAGCTGCAGTTTGGCTTCAGTTAGTTGGTGTATCTTAATCTGCTAGTACATCTAACACTCCTGTCCCCCCAGAATAACAATGCTGCCCCTGTGCTTCTTCACGCAGAATGGGGGCACTTTAATACAGCAGATGTGTTACTGGCCAAATCACCAGGTGAAAACAGAGAGAAAAAAAGACTAAAAAAAACAAAAAAACAAATGTAGACACCACATCTAATGACTGGTAAACTGCAATATTACATTATTGTTTTTGGGATTAATCCGACTTTAATGGCCTCTCAGTATTAAAATGTACAAAATGAACTATTTGCCTTGCAGTTGTCATACAAGGGTACCCTTCGTGATATGCACCATAAATAAAATATATGATAAAACAAAGCATTGCCCTGATGGAAGTAGATTTTAAAATAAACTATATAAATGAAATAAATGAAATGATAAACACACGTAAGAGCAGATGTTAAAAGAGAAATCCGATATATATATATATATATATACATTTTTTAAATGAAAATGTAAATTGTAATTAATATGTAAAGTTAACAGTGCCAACTGTTATTTAGTCATCTGTTTTTTTTTGTTTGTTTTGTGTTCATTAAGATCCTGAACGACCCATAGGATTTAGTGTCTTCAATATTTCAACACACTCCTTTTCAGTACATTGGAGGCAACCATACGGACGGGTAGAAAGATATCAAGTGGATCTCTTTCCTCAGCCAGGCTTTGTTTCTATTAGAGATCTTGGAGGTGGAGAGTATCAGGTATGTTTTTCATTATAGTATGTGGATGGGCAACTTTTGTTTATACTGTGAGCTCATTGGAATATTCTTTGGAAAGCTGACCAACCATGAAGCTAGCTTCTCACCCTCTCTCTCTTTATTTTACATAGAATGCATACAAAATGAAATATGTTAAGTTTGTGAGAACAAATTTCAACACGTGGGGAGTGTTCCTTTAACATCAACTAGATACTTTTAATTTTTTTTATGCTTATATTTTTTTTTTAACTCCTCCATGAAACTTCAGTCAATCACCAAGGAGTTCATGAATAGTTTAACAAAGGAAGGGGAGTGCTATTGAGTAATACAGACTCATTAATTGTGTACTGTGCAGGCAGACCTAGCTTTAAATCATTAATGCAGGCAACATTTCCCTGTTGCCATCAAAAAGACATAGGAACAATTCTAGGTTCTGAAGAGTAAAATAATGATTACCTTTCCTGTTGCTTTTCTTCTGCTTCTATGGAGAAATACAGCTATACAGGTATGCTGGTTTTATTATCTGTTCCAGTTTATGTATGGTTGCTGTTTTTCATTTCTTTTTTTAAGTGAGGGTTGAAGATCTAAAGATGGGCAGCCTAGGAAAGTGAGCTGTGAGTGCCAAGAGAAGCATTTCAGCTCTCTCTTGGATAAACATTTTTTCAACAAGGAAATATTCCATGCTGCATTTTGTTACCTAGCTCCATCCATCACAGTGGGAATTTAAGTCAGGAGCTTGCAAATGCTCTGGGATTCTTTAATGCCAGCAGTTTCTGGGTGGAAGTTCTCAGAGCCTTGAGCAGTCTCTTTCTGCACACTGCACTTAATATTTCATCAAATTCTGTTTTTTTGGCTTTTCAGGCAGATGTCTCCAGTGCTGTTCCTGGTACCACGTACACCGTAACAATTTCCGCAGTATCATCTTCAGCCTACAGCTCCACTGACAGCAAGTCATTGATGACCAACGAAACCAGTAAGTTTGCTTATCGTTCTATCTGTGCACCGGGGAGTTTGGGTGGGAGCACTGAAATTTCATGCCTCTGAATATACACAGAATCTGAAATATTGATAAACAGGTGTACAGTAGAAATAGTTTCTGCCTGGCAAAAGTTTGTGTTTGTTGTCATTTTCACTGGAAATGTGAGGTGCGCAATTGCCTTCTAGGTTTATGAGAATGCCATAGGTACAATTATTAAGTAAATATGGATGTATTTACTTAGGATAGACCTACAATATACAATTTTCTGTAGGTTTACCTTCAACTATGTAGTACAAGGACCTGTGTGATTGCATGCAAAATTGAAAGTGTTTAGGGTTGCCCTTATATTACATGGTTTTGGTAAATCTAAAGGAAAATTGAATAAGGAAACTGTATAGTGTATGGCCAGCCTTATTCTATGTATTTTGCCACCTCCTGAAACCCTATGCACAGTTTTTTACAGCCGGGTTCCATAAACATGATTGTTGGATGATCAGAGAATTGATTTTTATATCTATTCTTCAATGCACACATGAAAATGGTATGCCACCTAAAATAACCCATAATGCTTTTATTTGCCCAATCATGATAGAATTATGATAGAAAAGCTATAGAAGGGCCAGATTACCTAAATATAGTAATAATATTGTAGAATCGTGATAGGGACTGCTGACCATTATTGTCATTAATAATATTATATTACATTGGAGTTGTAAATAATAAAAATGTGCATCACGCATTGAGAGTTCTTATTGTACTATTAAATATAACAGTGTGCTAGTATTTTTCTGACTATAGCCACAGCATTCACTGTAGACATTGGGGTGCTTTTGTAAGTAGGGTGTATTAACTCACAGTAACATATCAAACATCAGCTAATATGTTTTCTGGTTGCCATGGGTTACTGCAATCCATTGCACTTTTCTTTATGATGCTCAGTTTGCCAAAGCTGTTAGTTTATCACAACAGTACAAAAAATAGAAAAATAAAGTACATTGATGTAGAGTTAAGTAAATAAATACCAATTTTCTATGTAAGACAAAACAACAAAAAGAAAAAAAATACGACAACAGATCCAGGTAGTTAAAAATCCCACTCTTCAAATATTTCTTGACTTATTGTTTGTCATATACAAAGGTCATACGAGTGTCAGTGAAATCCTTTCCTGCTTTCAGCATTGCAACTATCAGAGCCAAACTGGCACTGATATGAGGCTATTCTGCATAGTTTTAGAACATCGCATATTTGACATTCTTACTAAAGAATGTTTCTCAGGTTTGTGTATTTAATCATCTTTTGTAACACTGTATTGGGAAGAAAAGCCTAATGTTAACAGTTAATCATTCATACAAATGGCTTTTTCCTGTGTTTTCCAGTTTGTTATACTTCCTATGGTAGACTGTTATGATATTAGCAATTGCTGTTGCATTACAGGCACGTGTCTCTTTTCAATTACAGTTCCAGGACCCCCTGATAATTTAGCTGGAGAAAGAGTGGGCTCTGCTGGAATATTGCTGTCTTGGTCTATACCACGGAGTACAAATGGCAAGATTGTAGCTTACTCTGTCATTTACAGAGAGGTTTGCCCATGGATGCAGTCATCTTACACCCAAGTAGCAACGACAGCTGACAGTCTAGAAGTTCTCTTGACAAGTCTGACCCCTGGAACAACATATGAAATTAAGGTACTTATTCTAAAGTTTTTGATATAATATTATTTATAATTTACATATGATTTATATGATATATTTATATGATATCTAGTACAACGTAGACTAAATATTGGATTTCTTTTTTGTATAATGGCACATTATTTTGAGGTCCTTTAAAGTGTATTTATAATTACAATAATTACAGCTTATAGTAAATTAGCCTTAAGGTACCTATAGACATTACATGATTCAAATAACTGGAGAGAGTAAACCCAATAATAATAATCAATAATAGGTAAGATCACAGAAACCCATTTTCTTAAAAATATGGACATATGGATATAGAACAGAGCTATTAGGTAAAGAAAGGTAAGAAAATGTGACCCAATATAAGCTATTTCTTTATAAGTCCACAAATGCTAAAATTGTTATGTCCACCATCTCTCCATACATATCAGATGGGGAGCCTGGTGGGCAAACCTCAAATAAGTAGAATAGTGAACCACATACAAACTACAGTAAAACCTTGGATTAAGAGTAACTTAGTTTGAGAGCGTTTTGCAAGACAAGCAAAATTTTAAAATAACTTTTGACTTGACATACAAGCGATGTCTTGATATAAGAGTAGCGTCATATCACAACTGAGTTTAAAAGAGAGGAGAAGCCATCGACCATCCTCCGCACTGCCATTGATGTCATCCCTTCAACGAGCGCTTCAAGCCCCGCTTTCAGGATGGTCTATGTGGACAGCTTTACCAGGGATGTCTACATTCTTAGATGTGCCTCTTGTAATCATCAACCATGTGAGTTGCTAAATGTTGTACCTTCTTTAAATGTAACCATATTGCTACACTTGGAGGCGCCTCTCTTCTCTTTTATACTCTGTAGCTCCAGCTGGATTTTGCGTCTAATCCTCTTCTGGAGGCTGCCATTTGTGGATGGACATTGCTATATTTTTTTATATGGACTATAAACTGAAAGATATATGCATAAATGGTTGTTGAAAGAATCATCTGAGTTTCCATGTTTTCTTATGGGGAAATTTGCTTTGATATACAAGTGCTTTGGATTACAAGCATGTTTCCGGAACAAATTATGCTCGCAATCCAAGGTTTTACTGTATAATGGTTTGAAAAATATTGTACGTAGATGTACTGGGAGCCAGTGTAGATAACAATCATAACAAAATTCAGTTGGACACTTTTGGATCGATAAATGCTCTAACTTGGAAGCACAGTTGATCAGATATGTTAAATATGTTTGGCTCAATACTGTTGTCTTCTCTCCGAGATAAGTGTCACCAGGGTTGCCCCTTGTCCATGCATATTCAGGTGAATATACCTTCACATCCAATCACTCTCTTATGTCTTTCATAAGACTTTGTAATTTGTGTTTACTGTATGTCTGAATTGATGTCTGTATTGTATGGTAACAACTAAATTAGTGGTCTGCATTGAATGGTGGTTGCCATGACAGCATCTGCATGTATAGTGGTCTCCAGGATAATTGCTCTGTTGTATAAATACATTTGAAATGTTGTGCACCATGTAGGTGTATCACAAATATTAAAATGCTTGAGCATATTCCAAAGTTTTGCAGTTATGCATCCTGTGCAGAGGTAGGGAAACAGATTCTGCAGAACAATCAATTCTGTAGATTGAACTGAAAGCTTAGGTTGGTAAAAAAAATTATCTATAGGCTATTTTTAAATATAAACTGTATTTTTAAGACGAATTTAATAAATATATATTTGTTGTATTTTGCTAACTTCAGAGCTTCTCTTATGGCTGTAATGATGCTACATCTAAATACATAATAAAACAATGTATTCAGAAATTGTCCCAGTGTAGGAAATACAGCAGGAAAGCAGCTGTGCTGCTTGGTTGCTCAAGAAAGTAATACAAATACCTAGTGTGTTATAACCTACATCAATCAGATTTCAGTTTACTGATGTAGATTCAATAGAATATACATTCTGTATGTTTGCTTATGGTAGTTGCTCTTTACAAAATTGTTCACTACCTTACTGTATAGGTCTGAAAGATAGATTTAGAACTGTTCACTATGAATGGTACCAAAAAAACTTCAGCTTTAAAGACTAACCAGTCAATTCCACTATTTTAGGTTGAAAGGTTGAATCATCCATCTGCTTTATTTATATCCTGAAGATTTTAAATGTGATTTTTTTTTTGTCTGTCTAAGGCTAGTGGAGTTTAGTAATGACTGGCAATATAGATTGCCCCGTGGCCTTGCAGTGCTGAGGTCAAATCATTATCTTCAATCAACTTTTATGTTCTTTCTGTATTTGTGTGGGTTTTCTTTATATCTTTTTTAAATAGTTATTTGTACAGTCTAAAACACCTAAGCCTATGCAAATGTATTCTGCATATTTGGAGATTTAAGTTGAAAGGCACCTGAACTTATTACTTTTTACAATGGATTACTTTGCAGCAAAAAGTAAAAAAGAAAAAGCTCTATATATTTGTAAAAGGGATTTATCTAAATATATATATAAATATATTCCATAATTTACATTTAGGTTACGTCGGTGGTCAGGACCTCTTTGACCTATCTTACTGATTGGTAGCACTTGCAGCCCTAAAAGCTCGGTGAGGTAGCACTGGTGACCAACTCCCTTCTGTATACAGGGCTGGCACATGATGTGAACCCTGTTCTTGATGCTTAAAGTGGAAGGAAAGGCTAAAATGGGCTTTCTTAACAAACTTTCCTCCATACTGTTGATAAAAGAGATCCATGCAAATACCTTTTTTTTTTTATTTAGCTTGGGTGTGGTCAAATGATCCAGAAGCAGTGTTCCTCTTTTCAGTGAGTGGTTACTGCAGGAGATGGGAGGGAACATTGACAACAGAGGGGCAATAAAAGCCAGCAGGTGATGCCACAGGTCAGTGAATTCTGCTCTGTTGTCAAGCGCTCACTGACACAGGGGACATACTGCTTCTGAATCGCATGTCCACACCCAAGCTGAATAAAAAAAATAACAAATACATTGCATGGAGAATGGATAGGAGGGGGAGAGGCAAAATTTTTAAGTGAACTTTACTTCCACTTTAAGTCAGGTGTGGGTACAAGTACAAGCATGCTGCACTGTTTTTTACCTGTGTCAGACTTCCATAGTTGGAGGGAGGAAGGGATTTACAGTACATTACACTAAAAGGTATTCAATTTCTTGCTTCTTTAAGACCCACCTCCACCAAGCCCATCTTCTACAGAAAGAGCCAATAAAAGAGCTTCTCATACACCAAGATGGCCATTATGCATATAAAACAATTTGATTGGCTATTTTGTGGTTAAGCTGTGTGTCGCATATTTTTGCCATATAACAAAGACAGTCTTTCTGGCTAGCAGGGCTGAAGTCACCACACTGCAGAAGAGGTCTACAGGGTAGGGTGACCTGGATCATGTGGGATAACCTACAGAACTACAAGGATAGAGGAAACATTTCAAAACAACAGGACTGTCCAGCAAGATTCATGACACTTGTCTGGGAGACATGAAACTGCTCGCAGACAATTGGTCCCAGATGTGTGTGCTCCTACAGAAGTAAATCAACTGATCTTCTGTACAGTAAAGCCTTAAAGTTTACACATATTCAGAAAGCGCACCATTAAAATGTGTAGTCAACAAACCTGGGCTACTGAAATGTGCTTTAAGTAATTTGAGAAAGACATAGGAAGCTTGTCAAATGTCCAAATGTTCAGTCTCAAAACGATTGAGTACTGTCCACATTGCTTTTTTCCACTAACATCTAAGTTTTCAGGACCAGGTTTTGGGTGTGTCCCCTTCTTCAAGGTCCAAGCAGGACTAATACACAAAGTTTTAGCAGAATGTTAAGTAAGACAATTGCTGAGAAAAGAAAGCAAAAAAAGAAAAAAGTAAAACACAAGCTTATACAGCAATGGTAATTAAACGTAGATAGTTAGTGATATAAGGCAGAGAAAGGGTGAGGGGAAATAACAGAGGTAAGGAGAGGTCATAAAACTGTTGGATAATGATTTAGGAAACTGAGGCCTGCATCATGAACAGTACTCAGTTGTTCTTGTTGCAAGTGTACTAATATGGCTACAATCACCTCAAGCATGATGGGCCCAGAACTGATTTCCATACTGAACAATGCTTGCTGATCTCTGTATGGTGTCTCAGTCACATGACGTGTGAGACAGGTTATGCCCTCAGCCACATAAGTTACACAACGGTGCTCTATGAACATTGTGAAAAAATTCCCAATGAGAACCCACCCCCTCCTCCTTTCACAGATCCTCCTAATATCTATATTATAGGAAGAGGTGTTCTGCAGTCCACAGAAGAGAACTAGGAAGACTGACAACATTGTTTAAAGGAGAAGTATACCCAAAGCTATTCTGGCTATACTTCTCCTATGGATCACAGGAGTTCAGTTCGTTCTGCTCTCCTGTGACCCATTTTCAGCCTACAGTGGCCGCTGTAGGCTGATGTCACTCAGCTGGCCCAGGCTCAGGAAAGATCCCGGATTTACAGTGGGGATCCACCCAATTGCCTGGACCAGCAGCTGGCTTGGCCTCTCAGCATGCCTCTTAGACCCTGAACCAGCCCCTCCCGCCCCCTTCCACAGCTCAGCATTCCAGTCAGTGCAGGAGAGGCAGATCAGAGAGCCGATGACTGAAAGTCACAGCTCTCTTTAGAACAGAGGGGAGAACTGAGCGGTCAGTGGTGTTTGATTGCTCAGTTCTCGGGTAGAGCTGGGGCAGCTGGGATTGGTGCTGCATCCACTACTTCCAGGAACTGGTAATGCATTATAATGCATTTTTGTGTCAAGGTTTAGTTTTATTTTGTTAGACGTAAAGCAAAGGCAATAAACATAGCTTTAACTAGCAACTTTTAACATATGAAACTGGTTCCTCTTATCTGTAGTCTAGAGGTTCTATAAAGGCTGCAAATCATAAGCAACTAGACTATTTAATAAAAGTAAAGTTGCTCTCTGTGAAATTTGGAGAATTGTAACCAATGACTAGGGATGGGCGAATTTGCCTAGGTTTGATTTGCCGGGGTTCAGGTGGTCGAGCTGCATTATCTAGAGCAGTGTTTTTCAACTCCAGTCCTCAAGGCACACCAACAGGTCATGTTTTCAGGATTTCCATGAGTTTGCACAGGTGATTTGATCAGTTTCACTGCCTTAGTAATTACCACAGCTGTTTCATCTGAGGGAAATCCTGAAAACATGACCTGTTGGTGTGCCTTGAGGACTGGAGTTGAAAAACACTGATCTAGAGACAGGGCATATTTGCCTTTTCTATATCAGAGTTTCCATGTTATACAGCCACAGTATGCACAAGAGGTAGTTGAGTGTCTGACAAAGCTTTCCTCTTCTTCCTTACATGCCCAGAGCAGCTGATTGCCTGCAACTGCTGATAACATGCCCTCTTCCTCCTCTTCTGCTAATTCTTCCATAGTCCTCCATACTGGCAATGAGGACTCAGTGGAATTATTTGATAATGCATTGACCATAGAGAGAATGGAGCATTAGACAGGGAGCACCAAGAACCAGTGATGTTCCAGTAGTTGAGAGTTTATTACAAAGTGGAGTAGCAGAAGTGACAGTCTGTTCATGGGTGCCACAAACTGGAGATGAGGAAAGTTCAGGGGGAGAGGCAGAACATCAGCAAAGGAAGATTTTTTCCAGGAGCAAGAGCAGCTTGCCAAAGGACTAGAAGGAGCAGCCACCCTAATCCATCTGGTGGCACTGCCCACAGGTACAAGCTATATACAGGGTCAGTCCACAGAGCTCTGCAGTGTGGGTGTGAGAAACACATGATTCTGCACCCCAGAGCTCTGTAGAAGCAGCACCTCAATGAGACAAGCTGTCAGCAGAAGGACTGCACGTCTCTCTTTTCCGCATCTCCCCTCTCCACAACATTCTGCTATGCCTGCTGCAACAACTATGGCCTCTAGTGACAGAGAAGGAAGTCACACATAGAGTTTCAGAAGCTTAGATATGTTATGTGAAGTGAGAAAGAGAGTCATGGGGTTACACAGGGAAGGATCAACGAAGCTCCAGCATCATCCTTCCCAAGGCATGTGTCAGTTTTACAGCTGCAGTCCTCAAATCACCCCCATGCCCAGCCTCTGGCTTTGCAGCTGCTCCCATTCCAGGTCATTAAATCAGCCCTCTTCCAAAAGTCTATGGTATGTTCTACACCACAGCAGGTACCTAGCTGCCATTATTTTGCCCAAGATACCACCCCTGCCCTACGCCACCATGTGAAAACTAACATCCTTGCATCACTGGGCCATACAGGCTATACTTGTCAACAGACAGATGGTTCAGTTAATTTTCTGGTGGTGGTGGTCTGGTGATGTCTTGTCTGATAGTGACAACTTGGTCACCTGTAACCCCTCCACCTCAATGGCCTCAAACGTTAACTTATCGTAACCAGCACCCCCACCCCCCCCCCATGTGCCCCAGAGCATATACAACATCCCAGGCTAAACATTACCATGCTGTATTGCACGTGGTATGCCTGGGTGACTGAAGTCACAATGGGATAATGGCATTCATTTGGTGGCTGTCCTTTGTCTGCGAAAAATCACACGTGTACCTTGTCTGGCACGTATCCTCAACCTAGTGGTACAGTGGTTCATCACAAAGTACTCATACTTTCAGGAGGTCCTTCATCAAGCCAGAAGGATTTGTGGCCACTTTAGAAAGCTATACCCAGCTATGGCTCACCTGGCAGAAATATAGCACTGACATTAGCTGCCTGCCAATTGCCTCATCTGCATACACACATTGAAATTCAAGATTGGCCATGTTGCAGAGGCTGCATCAGCAGCAGCATGCTATCAATAAGTACTTGTGTGATTATTGAAAGAAAATAGGCTCTAGGAAGATGGGGTTCTTTACACAGCATTATTGGCTTATTATTTGGGATACATGCAGCATTTTGATATCTTTTGCGATTAAACTATGAAGCATGAAAAAGTGCTAAATAGCAACGCAGTCTTTCTCATGTCCTTCCTAGAGCACACAATGCATCACCTTAAAGAGCAGGCACTGGAAGCACAGTAGCAGGCAGATAAGGAGGAAGACTTGTTGCTGTCTAAGAGCCAGCAGGATTCATTGGCTACTGTCTCCATCCCTGTGAGGCTAAGGCAGCGGGAGACCAATATAGAATATGAATAAAAAAACAAGCTGGACACTTACCTATAAATAAATAATCAAATAAATACTAAGAGTTTAGTGGTTGCAGTTCCTATCTAGTGAAATGCCAGAAAATAAACTAAAAGTGACCAAGGGCTCTACCATTCATCAAAAATGAACTAATGTGCAATATGTTCATATGTATACACTTATACCATATATGTAAAATCTATAAATGATCAGAAAAAGCAATAAACTTGATGTGCAAAAATGAATGTGCAAAAATTGTCCAATGCATGTATCAAAGAAATGTCCGCATGTTGGACTCCAACACCAGTGAACGTACAGTGCTCTTGAATATCCAAATAATTATCATGCTGTGCTCCACCACAACCATGCAGATAAAATAATCACCAGAACAATTCAGCCATAAATGACTAACAGGCATATAATGAAAGATATCCAATAACTCTGCGATTCCAATGTAGGATGTGCACACTCAATCGATCAATCCTCTAATGGAGGTGCTGTGTAAAGAGGCTCCAAACAAAAGAGCCACAAAGAGCAATATAGTGTAATACTGTTTTAATTCAATAAAAAAGATCAAAACAAAATCCAATGCGCTCACATGGTATCCATAAAAAGAAAGCATCACATCATATGCAGCTAGGAATAGCTGGAGCAGCTAAAGCTGATAGGAATCCACTGTGACTGTGGTCTCAGCGTGTGTTCCAATCCAACAATGCTAGACTCTCTGGCTCCTTCCTACCTGCATGTCACGCCTCACTCCAATACAGTTCACACTCTGCACATCATCAGGAAGGCACTTATATGGTATAAGTGTATACATATGAACATATTGCACATTTGTTAGTTTTTGATGAATGGTAGCTCCCTTGGTCACTTTTAATTAATATAGAATATGAGACAGAGGGTGGATAGGGTGCTGGGGGTGAAAAGGAAATGGGGCAGGCTTTAAGGGGGAAATTTCAAAACCAGACCAAACCATGGGTGCTATACTTGGGTGGGGTGAGATCAGTGAGGGCAATGTTATCCTTAGCATCATCAAGGAGTTGGGGACCTCTGTTGCAAACAATCTGCCATGAATGGGATCCTTTATGCTCAAATGCCTACTCAAGGCCTGTGGGTTTGGGTAAAGAGAGGGACCACTATTGGGTAACTACCATATTACAACTTTGATTTAAGGGTAAAATGGCCGTTTTGCTGCACCATCCCAAAGGGAGCCCAAAATGCTGCATTTTAAAAAGGTTCTGTGTGCCTCTTTGGCACATTTCCTCTAGTGGTAAGATGTCCTCTGATGACCAACATGCCTCCAATCCTTTGATCACTGAAAGAAGGAGCAGCAATAGCAGTGGCTGACTCAGTGACAATCTTATGAGGTTTTGTAAACCACAGGGGCAAGACTTGGCTGCAGGCAGCACTCACAGGCTGATTGCTGACTATATCAGGCTCAGCATAGATGTGGACACTTATAAGTGAGGACTGTATGCCAATGTGCCAATGTGCTGTTTTAGATGGCCTTCAGCACAGAAGGAGGTTTAGTTACAATGAAATGAATCCGCACATTCCTTGACAGCTTTGACTAGCTCACTTTAATTAAAATGATCCAGTCTTGGATGACCAGTAACTACAAACCCCTATTGCTGATGTTACACAGTATGCTTTTTAATTGCCCCCCCCACCAAAAAAAATGATAATTGCTACCTTTTTAGCTCCTGTCACCTCTTCTGACCTATTCCAGTGTTATAGCACTGTCAAGGCACTACTCAATGTTTCGGGGGAAAACCAGCAGCAAAATTAGGATGTAAATTCTTACAGTCATAGGCTGTTGTCCTTCCCTGAAAAGATGGTCAATCCTAGCCTATTCAAGGCCTATTTTTTGTGTTTGTAAAAGAGGTATTAGCTTAAGTGGTGTATCATCCATGAGTGCAAAATGTACGATGCACACGTGCCCCGAGATGGATCGGGTCCACTGTGCTCTCACACCCTCTACACCCATGGATGAGACACCTCTGAGGAGCTGCAGTCACGCCAGTTACTGCCCACTGTGTTGCTTCTGTCACAGAGGATATGTGTATGACTCGAGTTGCAGTCACACACAGATCCTATTACTGGAGCTGCAGGTGGCTGTACGGACGGGTTCAGCATCTCTGGAGGGAGCGGGTTCGGCATCTCTGGAGGGGGTGGAGCACTGAAGTCATTTGGAGCCCAGGAGAAAGGAAAACCCTCTTGCTGGTCTGTAGGATGTGACATGTGAGTTCTGTGAATTTGAGAGGTGGATTGTACAGATTGAGTCTGTACCCCAGTACAATCCTCTGGGCAGACAAACCTGGGAAGTTTGGAATTGTAGTGTGCACAGATTAACCTGGGGGATGGTAGTGGGCACAGCCTAATCTGCGAGGATTGTAGTAGGGACAGATTAACCTGGGGGGGGGATTGTAGTGGGCACGGATTAACCTGGGGGTGAAGTTGTAGTGGGCACAGACTAATCGGGGGGGGTCCTAGACACACACTGACGTTGAGCTCAGTATG
>BLSH010014884.1:174207-194442 GCA_018402905.1 Glandirana rugosa
CCCCCCCCCCCCCCCGTTCGTTTCGCACCAGAACACTGTGAACAGGCAAAAAGTTCTGGCAAAAATGAGAATCCTATTAAAGTCTATGTCACACGAACATGATAAATCAAAAGTGCTCATTTTAGAGGCTTATATGCAAGTTATTGTCATAAAAAGTGTATAGGGACCTGGGTACTGCCCTAGGGGACATGTATCAATGCAAAAAAAAGTTTTTAAAACAATTGTTTTTTCAGTGAAACAATAAAAATGAAATATTCCTTTAAATATCGTGCCTGGGGGGTCCCCTTGGTCTGCCTGTAAAGTGGCGCATCTGTGCGATGTGTAGAACAGTGCCGCAGCAAAATTGCATTTCTAAAGGAAAAATGTAATTTAAACTTGCTCACGGCTGTAATGTATTGCCGGCTCGTGGCAATATAGATGAAATATCAAGGAAAAAATTGTGTGTGGCCCCCCAAGTCCATACCAGGCCCTACGGGTCTAGTATAGATTTTAAGGGGAACTCCTCGCCAACATTTTAAAAAAAATTGTCGTGGGGTCCCCCTCAAAATCCATACCAGACCCTTATCCGAGCATGCAGCCTGGCAGGGCAGCATAGTGGGAACGAGCAAGTGCCCTCCCTGAACCATACCAGACCACATGCCCTCAACATGGGGGGTGGGTTCTTTGGGGCGGGGGAACTCTGCACACCCCCACCCCAAAACCACCTTCTCGACAACCTTGATCCTGCCCCCTTATGTGAATGGGTATCGGGTACATTGTACCCCTACCCATTCACCAAAAAAGTGTAAAAAAAGTAAAAACCACAGGAAACATAAAAAAAGGGTCCCGCGATGTAATCCACGTCAATCACGGCACTGACGGACCAAAAAAAAAAAAAAATTAAAAGCGTATCGTCCTCTTTCAGAGGCTACTCGCCGAATGGGCTGTCTTCGGTTTGACAGCTCTTATATAGGCAAGGACGGGGCCACTAAGTACGTCACCCGGTGACCCCGCTCCCTTTTGACATCCTGTGACATCAGAGGGGGCGGGGTCACTAAGTTACGTCACTGCCCTTGCCTATATAAGAGCTGTCAAACCGAAGACAGCCCATTCAGTGGGTAGCCCCTGAGAGAGGAGGATGTGCTTTTTATTTTTTTCTTATTTTTCGGGTCCGTTGGGCGGACAGTGGATGTACATCGTGGGACACTTTTTTTAAAAATATTAATAAAGGAATTGTCAAAAACTGTCCATTGTGGTTTTTACTTTGTGACACTTCTTTGGTGAATGGGTAGAGGTACAATGCCCCCTTGTTAAAGTGGGCTTCCAGATTCTGATAAGCCCCCTGCCCGCAGACGACCCCAACAACCACCGGCCAGGGTTGTCGGAAAGAGGCCCTTGTCCCCATCAACATGGGGAGAAGGTGTTTTGCGGGGACCCCAAAGCACCCTCCTCATGTTGAGGGCATGTGGCCTGGTATGGTTCAGGAGGAGGGCATGCTTGCTCGTCCCCCCTATCCTGACCTGCCAGGTTGCATGCTTGAATAAGTGTCTGGTATGGATTTTGGGGGGACCCCACTTGAATTTTGGTGTGGAGTTCCCCTTAAAATCTATGCCAGACCCAAAGGGCCTGGTATGGATTTTGGGGGGGACCCCATGCCGTTTTTTTAAATTTTTGGATATACTCTGAACTGCAATATATTTACTATGCGGACTGCACTATATACTCTGAACTGCAATATAAATGCTATGAGGACTGCACTATATACTCTGAACTGCAATACATATACTATACGGACTGCACTATATACTCTGAACTGCAATATATATACTATGCGGACTGCACTATATACTCTGAACTGCAATATATTTACTATACGGATCCACTCACAACTGATCACAAAATGTAAACACAGAGCGGTAACTAGCTGTTACCAGCTCTTCTCTCCTCACACACCGTTTTCAGAGTGAGGAGAGGAGAGTTACCGATCTCTATGTGTGCTGTACTGCACAAACACCTGCCACATCACCCCTGCCCCCCATTGCACCTGTCACCCAACAGTCACCACATCTGCCCCCCATAAAGTTCACCTGTCATCAGAGACTGCCATGATAAAGTGCCCCGGTCACCCGTCACCCATCAGTGACTGTGGCCTGTCACCCATCACCCATCAGTGACCATGGCCTGTCACCTGTCACCCATCACTGACCGTGACCTGTCACCCATCACCTATCACTGACTGTGGCCTGTCATCTGTCACCCATCTGAGACCACTGCCAGTCACCCGTCACCTATCAGTGACTGTGGCCTGTCATCCATCACCCATCAGTGACCGTGGCCTTTCATCTGTCACCCATCAGTGACCACCGCCAGACACCTATAACCCATCAGAGACCACTGCCAGTCACCAGTCACCCATCAATGACCACTGCCAGTCACCCGTCACCCATCAGTGACCACCGCCAGACACCCATCAACCATCAGTGACCACCGCCAGATACCCATCACCCATCAGTGACCACCACCAGACACCCGTCACACATCAGTGACCACAGCCAGACACCCATTAGTGACCACCACCAATCACCCATCAGTGACCACCACCCGTCACCCATCAGTAACCACCGCCAGACACTCGTCACCCATCAGTCACCACCACCAGTCACCCAAAAGTGACCACCACCAGTCACCCATCAGTGACCATCGCCAATCAATTGTCAGTGACCGTCTTCACCTATCAGTAAACATCACCTTTAAAAGTCTCACACATGTGGTATCACCATACTCAGGAGGAGTAGGAGAATGTATTTTGGGGTGTCATTTTTGCTAAGTACATGCTATGTGTTGGAAATATCTTATAAATTGACAACTTTGTGGAAAAAAAATGCGTTTTTATTTTTTTCCACATTTTCCAAAAACTTCTGGAAAAAAATGACATTTTCAAAAGACTCATTATGCCTCATAGATTATACGTTAGTGTGTTAGCTTTCCAAAATGGGGTCATTTGGTGGGCAATTCCATTGTCCTGATGCTCCAGGACCTTCAAAAGTGTAATAGGTGGTTGAGAAATGAGATGTGTAATTTATGCTTGTAGAACGCCCGAAGGTGCTAGTTCAATATTGGGCCTATGTATGTGGCCAGGCTGTGTAAAAGCCTCACACATATGGTATCACCATACTCAGGAGGAGTAGCAGAATGTATTTTGAGGTGTCATTTTTGCTATGTACATGCTATGTGTTTGAAATATCTTAAAAATGGACAACTTTGTGTAAAAATAATGCATTTTCATTTTCTTTCCACATATTCCAAAAACTTCTGGAAAAAATGAACCATTCAAAAGACTCATCATGCCTCATAGATTATACTTGGGGTGTTTGCTTTCCAAAATGTGGTCAATTTGTGGGCAAGTCCATTGTCCTGGTGCTCCAGGGCCTTCAAAAATGTGATAGGTTGTCATGACATTAGATGTGTAATTTATGCCCCTAGAATACCTGATGGTGCTCCCTGCATGTTGGGCCTCTGTATGTGGCCAGGCTGTGAAAAAGTCTCAGACATGTGATATCGCCATACTCAGGAGGAGTAGCAGAATGTGTTTTGGGGTGTAATTTGTGGTATGCATATGCCATGTGTGAGAAATAACTTGTTAATATGACAATTTTGTAAAAAAAAAAAAATAATAATAATAATAATAATAATAAAATAAAATAATTTTGCAAAGAACTGTGGGAAAAAAATACAACTTTAAAGAACTCACCATGCAACTTACTAAATACCTTGGAATGTCTACTTTCCAAAGAGGGGTCATTTGGGGGGTATTTGTACTTTCCTGACTTGTTAGTGTCTCAAAAAATTAGATAGATCGTCAGTACATCAGGTGTGATCAATTTTCAATGATTGGCACCATAGCTTGTAGACTCTATAACTTACACAAGGACCAAATAATATACACCGATTTGGGTTACTTTTACCAAAGATATGTAGCAGTATAAATTTTGGCCAACATTTATGAAGAAAAATTACTAATTTGCAAAATTTTATGACAGAAACAAAGAAAAGGGCATTTTTTCACAAAATGTTCAGTTTTTATTTTTAGCACAAAAAATAAATAACCTACTAGTGATTAAACACCACCACTGTATGAGTACAGTGTTGCATGACTGAGTAACTGTCATTCAAAGTGTGATAGTGCTGAAAGCTGAAAAATGGCCTGGGCAGGAAGGGGGTTTAAGTGCCCAGTATTGAAGTGGTTAAAGGTATCCACCGCTCTTCCTCTGACCGAACTAAATCTCAGAAACACGCTGTCCAGCACCAAGAAATGGTAACCTCTCAGGGTCTAGACAGCATTACACATACTTTTCTTCAAGGCATCCTGAAGATGTTTGATCCTCTGCTCCCTCTGCGAAGGCAGGATGAGTTCTGCAACTTTACCCTTCTAACGTGGATCAAGAAGGGTTGCCAGCCAGTAATGAACACTCTCCTTGATACCACAAATCATAGGGTCCTTTTGCAGGCTTTGCAGAATCAGGGAGCTCATGCAGTGTAAGTTTGCAGAGGCATGAGATTCTGAGTCCTTTGGGTCACTAAGGATGACATTGTCAGGAACTACCTCCTCCCAGCCATGACAACTCCTTGGGTTTCTGGGGACTGAAAGCCATCCCTTTAAAACTGCTGCATGTTATCCTCTACATCCATGCTGACACAGTCCTTCTCCTCTTCTTCCTGTGTGTTTGGCGGCCCCGCAGGAATGCTATCTGCATAAAGGGGGCCTTGAGAGGAAAGGAAGTCCTCCTCTTGCTGTTCTGCCTCAAGTGCCCTGTCCATGATTCCATGAAGTGTGTGCTCCAGCAGGAAGACTAGAGGGACAGTGTCTCTGATGCATGCATTGTCACTGCTCACCATCCTTGTGGCCTCCTCAAATGATGACAGGAAAGTGCATGCATCCTTGATCATAAGCCAAGCTCCCCTGAGCCTGTCCTGGTGCCATACTCACAGAGGTACTCACTGATGGTCCTCTGCTGTGTGTACAGCCACTGCAGCATTGCCAATGTTGAGTTCCACCTGGTGGGCATGTCACAAATGAGGCGGTTGGAGGGCAGGTTGAATTCCCGTTGGTTGTCAGCCAGCCGAGCACTGGCATTGTATGACCCCGGAAATGACCACAGACTTTTCTGGCCTGTCTCAGAATATCTGGTAAGCCTGGGTACCTGGTCAAGAAACGCTGCACCACCAAATTCAGGACGTGTGCCAAGCATGGAACATGTGGCAAGTGTCCCTGTCGGAGGGCAGAGAGAAGGTTGATGCCATTGTCGCATACAACCATTCCTGGCTCAAGTTGCTGTGGCGTCAACCACCTCTAAGCCTGCCCCTGCAGAGCTGACAGAATATCTGCCCCAGTGTGGCCCCTGTCCCCTAGACAGACTAACTGAAGCACCATATGGCATCCTTTAGCTTGGCTGCTTGCGTAGCCCCTTGAATGCATAGGGAACACTGCTGGTTCAGAGGACAATTCTGCAGAAGAGGCCACAGAGGAAGACAAAGAGGAGGGGGTGGAGCAGACAGATGTGGCAGAATTACCACAAGCTTTTTGGAAACGTGGTGGCGGAACTAGCTCCAACACTGAACCCTGTCCTGCATCTTTCCCAGCTGCCAGCAGAGTTACCCAGTGCGCCATGAAGGAAAGGTAATGTCCCTGACCATGCCTGCTGGATCATGAGTCAGTGGTAATACGAACCATGCTGCTGACCGCCCTGTCCAACGAGGCCAAAACATTGCCTTTTACATGACAGTAGAGAGCTGGAATGGCCTTACGTGAAAAGAAAGTGGAACCTGCCACTGTGGTACAGCACATTCCATAAATTCATGAAAGGGGGCAGAGTCTATCAGCTGAAAAGGCAGCAGTTGTAGTGCTTGGCCAAGCTGGCATTTAGACGCTGAGCATGTGGATGGCTGGAACAGTATTTTTTTTTACAATTCAGCAACTGGGGTAGGGAAATTTGCCTGCTGAAATCAACTGGTGGTCTAGCAGATTGGCTGCAAGTACTTGTGGCACCCATTGCTATACCTTCATTCCTCTCAGTGCGGGTTTTTGAGAAGACTGGAGGTATATTAGGGGTTGAGATCCCAGATGAGGAGCAAGGAGAAGTCTGCCTTGTTTTATGAGGGTCTTTCAGGTGCTGTTGGGAGGGAGACCGCACAAGTGGCCCCATAGCAAGCACTCAGAGAAGAAGAGGAGCCAGGAGCACCAGCTGGGGACCCAAGAGGAGGAGGATCAGGGCTGCTCTGTGCAAAACCATTACACAGAGCAGGTAAGTATAACATGTAAAAAAAAAAATAACCTTTAATATCACTTTAAAGGTGCAGGCAAACACCAGAAGCTCAGTACAACACAATGGCAGCTGAAAATATTCAATGCAGGTTTACAGGTGTAATGCAGTGCTTTTAGGTGGGTGGGGTGGGCCAGTATGTAATACGTAGCCCCTCTGAGGTGTTATAACTTTTCTCCACAGGCGTGGGTTTTTGTACAGGTGTAATATGGTGTTTTTGGATGGGTAGTAAGCTAGATTGTAACATGTGGTTCCTCTTATAGTCGATGATAATAACCTGAAGGTTCCAACCCTTCTCCAATTTACTAAAAAAAGTGTTTTGTTGTAACCTGTCATGTTGTATTGCAGTCTACATTGGATGCCAACATGACAGAGATTTGTCCCCATAGGAGAGAAGGGGATATCCGTCTAGTTGGGACATGCCTGCAATGAAAATGTGATGGGTTCTATGCATTCCCCACTGTGCAAGACTGAAAAACATTGTTGGTTTCAGTTGAGATTTAAGAAATAAGCTCCTCTCATGAGCGAGGATGCTTTGTAGTTAAGTTACTGACAGATATATCAGTGTAACAGATCACATTTTAGTTCTTTGCTGATCCTATTTAATACAGCCACTATTCACATTTTAGAGTTTGACTGACAATACAATGCTAACAGATGTTTGACACACACCATAGTCCTGCTCCCAGGTTTCAGGGTTAAGAGCGGCCAAGAGGAACAATATTTGTTATGCTTATGCTTTGCCAAATTTGAATTAGAATCCCATAAAGCTGATATGTATAAATATTAGTAAGGCAAATGTAATGTTTTACTTGCTAGCACTGTCTTTTGCTAGTAAGACTTATTGAAAATCCCGGCTTTAAGCCAATGCTGTAAATCCTGGTTGTCTTAATTAATCTTATTTTTTAATTAAAGTGTTCATAGATACTACTTCAAATTTTATAATTTATATCATAATTTAATCTTCTACAAAATGCTATATTTTATAACATGTCTTGAAGGTCACACATTAAAGTATTCACAATAAAATATGTCTTCTTTAATATGTGAATTATGATACAGTTATGAAACTGAATATTGCATTCTAATCTCATATCACAAAGCATATCTTTTTGATTCTTCCTTTTAGAATTATGAGTTTCCAAAAACTGTAATTTATTAATATTCACATATTTGAGAAGACCTGTGGGTTAACAGCTTCTACATAGTGTATGTAGCAGTACTCCCGTAGAGGCTGCTGAGTGTTGTGGTCCGTCTGTTACCCTGCCCAGCCAGGCACACAATTTCAAGCAACCAGAGTTATGAAACAGTCCTTGCACTTGTTTTTTTATATTTTTATTGAGGGATATTATACTTGGATAGGATAAAGGAGTATGGGATGCCCACTTGATTGAACATACTGTGCACATGACTCAACGTATATACAACTCAGT
Source organism: Glandirana rugosa (assembly GCA_018402905.1). NCBI lineage: Eukaryota > Metazoa > Chordata > Amphibia > Anura > Ranidae > Glandirana > Glandirana rugosa. The sequence goes on from BLSH010014884.1 coordinate 181,940, forward strand.
ATATAGACTTCCTCTCTTCACCCCAGCACTTAACTTGCTTGCAGACTATCTCTCTTCAACACCTCCAGCACATCACTTGCTTGCACTTCTCAGACCAGCTAGCACTGAATTGCAGGCCTGGCAATGACTCCATCAGCCCTTAGGTGAATGCCTTTTGCAGGCAGGGACCGCGGACCCTTTTAGTGTAGCAAAAATGTAAATAAGTCCCAGTGCTAGCTGTTTATGTGGCTATTGCTCCCAGTACCACCTCTTCAGGCCCTGCCAGCTCTCCAGGCTGCAGCTGTCTCTCTCCACTGCCCATGCCACCACATTCCTCACTTCTGGTTCTGCACCCATCCTAGACTGTGCTCTCCCAGTCTTCTCAGGCATGCCTCCCCAGTCCTCTCTTCTGGTTCAGCACCCATCTCAGACTGCGCTCTCCCAGTCCTCTTAGGTACCCTTCCCAGTCCTCCTGACTGTGCATCACTCACCAGCCCTCCTGGCTGCGACCTGTTGTTCTTCCTTGGAGACTTGCCTGGCAGTGCTCTCTCTTGCTGTCCTCTCCTTGCTTTTGTGCCTTCAGGCAGGACACCTCCACATGTTCTTAGAGGGTCCCAACGGCACCTGAGCCCAGGCCCAAGGTCACACCCCCAGACTGGGGAGCTCCCTCCAAGACCACTGACAGCCAAGCTCTCCAACTCCAGCTTCCTTCCCAAGCAACTCCTCCCCAGTTGGGCTGACCCTAGGTATATAAAAAGAACTGCCCCCTGCCAATCCAAGTTGGGGATTGGTCAGGGCTCCCTAGAATACCCCAGATGGCTCCACCTCTCTTCTCCTGCTTCATTTCTAGAAGATGCTAGAATATTTTAGAAAGCAGTAGGAAGTCCCAGTGATGCTGCCTGTGAGTCACCAGCTCTACCCTGAGTCACACCCAACCCAGATCAAAACAAACAGACCTAGCTACCACTAACACTTTTCTACTTTATCCAAAAAAAGTTTGGATTTTACATATATTTTAGTTTGAGTTACTTAAAAAAAGATAAGTACCAAAATGCCTATAAAATTACGTTTGTAATTGGCAGCTAAAATCCATAATTGCTAATAGTCCTACAAACCTGAGGTCAGTATGGATTGTTCTTGTGAGTTACTAATTGTTGTATGATTTTAAATTCAGATACCTATAATTTGATATTTTGCCACATGATACGTTTTTTTATAATTTTTTTTAAATTTCTTGATAATAATGACATCCTAATCTTTATTAAATTCTTCTGGAATAATATGGACTTGTGCTTTTTTGTTGCAGGAATTTCCTGCTGGCAAACACAATAATACACTCACCAAAGATATGCAATAAGCAAGCCTTGTTTAAAGCCGATCTGGGCATGTGGAGATGTCATTCCCTTGATTCCCTCTCCTGCTTCCAGTAAACTTCCTATCCTTTTTGGGAATTAGCTCAAGTATACAAATAAAAAGGGGAACACTACATAGCGTAATACTGTTTTTATTAATAAAAAACTCCCCCTCCTTTAAAATGTGCTTACAATGTATAAAAGATCAAAAAGCATGTCACTTAAAATCCGAAATAGGCTGAACTGCTGGTCTGCTGACTCTCACCGCTCTGAAGTCTTCTTACTCGGGGTGTTCTCGGGTTGAGTCCGAGACCACTGTCAGTCTGCTGAGAGCCCTGTCATGGAGTTCAGCCTATTTTCGGATTTTAAGTGACATGCTTTTTGATCTTTTATACACATTGTAAGTACATTTTAAAGGAGGGGGAGTTTTTTTTATTAATAAAAACAGTATTACGCTATGTAGTGTCCCCCTTTTTCTTTGTATACTTGAGCTAATTCCCAAAGAGGATAAAGGTCTGGAAGTTTACCGGAAGCGGGAGAGGGAATCAAAGGAATGACATCTCCACATGCCCAGATCGGCTTTAAACAAGGCTTGCTTATTACATACCTTTGGTGAGTGTATTACCATAAGGGGAAGGGGAGCATGCAGTGTATATGGTGGAGGAGTATATCCATGAAAGATATCTTAAAAACATGCATACAACTTTGGGAACGTGCTTGCACTTTGGAGACCTTGTTTGATAGGAATGTCTGTCTAGCGCTGCTAACAACTAAATGAACAGTGGTTCTTTGGCTGTATTGGATTTTAAATGCTTAATATAATGCTTAATTTCCCTTTGTTGCCACACATATGTACATCATATGCTTGACATCTTGAGTCTTGCATCGTAATTACTCCTATAGACTACTGACAAGCATGCCTTAACAGAACATAATCATTGGTTTCTGAGAGCGTTCCCAATTTGTCAATGTGTGGCTGTTCCATTTGGTTCTCTGCTGCTGTCTGTACAACAAAACCATATTCTTTACAAAGCATAAGCGATCTTAACAGGAGCTTATCACTTATTTGTTCTGTTTTTGTTTACCTCTTACACAACACAACATAACCATAAATTATGACAATCCTTGTATACAATCATTACATGATTGAATATACAGTACTGTCAGTATAAAAATAATCATATTCATATGACATTTTTTAAGGACAGTACTATATTTAATACATTTATAAATCACTATGTAGAAGATAGATACCTTTGACAGCTAACAATAGGTAGAGAGAAAAGGAAGGGGGTGCCTCTCCCCTTCTTTTTCTTATATCTTTGCAGAGTTGGACACACTCTTAGGATGGCTGCCACTGCCACATTAACTTTTTAAGGAATTTCTATTGGGACTCTTATTGATGGACTCTTTGGACTGAGTTTCCTTATTCAGTGTAATTATATTCCCCAGAGACTATCTTGTGATTTTGGACACACATGCTCTATGCACCAGAACTTTATGTTTTTCCTTCTAAGAATAGGTTGTGGTAGGAGGATATTGCTGTGAGCCCTAGCTAGAAAGTCTCACCACTAAAATCTTTAGGAGATAACATGTTGGTTTTTGTTACTAAATACTAAGTTATAGTAAAACAGTTGAAGTTTTCATTTTTCTCACAATGTACTTTGCCTTATAGTGAAAGCGTTTTTATTATACTGTCACCCATTTCAAACAATGAAGAGACTTTCTCAAATGTCTTTCATTAAAAGTCCAAGGGTAGAATAAAAAGTCTCCATGTCTATTACTTGTGACTGTTTTAGAATATATCCATTTTCATTATTGACTAATATTCTATCATGGTCCACATTCCATTTTGGCAACCAAGTCCTTACACCATTTTCAGCTTCTTCACTGAATGAGTAGTGATTTCTCAGCTCTTCAATGGATGCCTAGCGATTAATCAGCTTCTTTTCTAGGATCATAGTAATTTCCCAACTCTTTCATTAAATGCGTTGGGATTTGTCAGCTTCTTTATTGGATGCATACAGATTTCTCAGCTTTTTCATTGGGTGCACAGTGATTTCATTGGGTACACAGTGGATGGTAGTGATTTTTTAGCCTCTGCAATGGATGTGCAGTGATTTCTCAGCTTCTTCATCGAATGAGTAGTGATTTCTCAGCTTCTTTAATGGATGCCAAGTGATTAATCAGCTTCTTTACTAGGATCATCGTGATTTCTCAACTCTTTCATTAGATGCATAGGGATTTCTCAGCTTCTATATTGAAAGCATGCAGATTTCTCAGCTTTTTCATTGGATGCGTAGTTATTTTCTAGCTTCGTCAGTGGATGATAGTGATTTTTCAGCTTCTTCATTGGATGTGTAGTGATTTCTCAGCTTCTTCATTCGATGAGTAGTGATTTCCCAGTCTTTTCAATGGATGTGCAATGATTTCTCAGCTTCTGCATTGGATACGTAGTCATTTCTCAACTTCCTTTTTGAATACATAGTCATTTCATAGCTTCTTCACTGGATGGTAGTGATTTTTTCAGCTTCATTCTAAGATGTCAAAGAAACGAGTGTATTATCCCATGCTCCCTAATCTACAAACCAAACAATTGTGTTCCCACAATTTTCAATTTACACTTTTTTGTTCATTATAAGATGCATAGTGATTTTGTGGCTTCTTCATTGGAAGTGTAATCATTTTTCAACTTCTTTACTGGATTCAAAGTAATGCCTCAGCTTCTACTATACAGTCCTAATGTGGTGCACTCGTGACTTCTGACTTTTTACAATTCAAAGGAGACCTTTTAAAGCATTGCTATGCATTTAGAGAAGAAGTTAAGAAATTGCTTTGCATCCAATAAAGAATTTGATGTAAGAAAGATGTTGAGACTCTTGTCTATGACATGTTCATGAAACTTATTTATGGCTGGCAAAAATATATACTATGTATATACTGTATATGTAGTGACTATGTAGACAAATGAATACAGTGGGTATAAGAAAGAATCACGCCATTTAAAATAATCACATTTTCTTGCTTTGCAGCCCGAAATGAAGACAGACACAGTTTTTGTTTTATCCAGCAGTATTTATTTACTGCAACTTATAGCATCCAAATGAAAGATATAACACCCACATGTCAGAAGAAAATAGAAAAAATTCAAAAAGAGAATCGCTGAGTTGGAAAAAGGATCACCCCCTTCCTAAAATTACTTGAAATCGCAATCAGGTGTAGCTAATCACCTTCTCAATGGCACACAAAACCATTTGACTTTCAACTTTGATCATTTTGATTGGCTTAGCATGAAAATAACTTTATTGAAGCATTTCAGTCCCTGGTAGCGCAACTGAAGCAAACAATCAAGTATGAGTGGCAAGGCACTGTCAAAAGATCTCCGGGATAAAGTTGTGGACAGGAACAAGTCGGGAGATGGATACAAAAAAAATTCAAAGGATTGACCAATGCCTAGAAGCACAGTGAAGTCTATTATTAAGAAGTGGGAGATATTTGGCATAACACAGACCCTCCCTGGATCAGGACGTCGCTCCAAACTGGATGAAAGAGCCAGGAGGAAACTGATCACAGAGGCTACCAAGAAGCCTACAACAACATGTGGCAACAATATCACAAATTCTCCACAAATGTGGCTTGTATGGGAGGGGTTTCAAGAAAAAATCCACTCCTCAAGAAAGGCCACAAACAGTCACAACTGAGCTTTGCCAAAATACACCTTGAAGATTCTGAGGCCACATGGAAAATAGTTTTAATGGTCAGATGAGACTAAAATTGAATTGTTTGGGCTCAACATCAAACAATATGTCTGTCAGAAGCATGGACATGGTAATATCCTGTTATGGGGCTGTTTCTCCGCAGAAGGGACTGGAGCAGGATGGAAGGAAAAACTGATGGGGCAAAATACCATCAAATTCTTCAGGAAAATCTGATGCCCTCTGCCAGAAAGTTGCCAATGGGAGGAAGGTTTGCCTTCCAACATGACAATGACCCAGAGAACACAGCATATATGACCACACAGTGGTTGAAGGGGAAAAAGGTGAATGTCTTTGCATGGCCTAGTCAGAGCCTAGACTTAAACCCCATTGAAAATCTGTGGAATGACTTGAAGAATGCAGTCCACAAATGGCCACCATCAAATCTACCTGAAGTTGAGCAGTTCTGCAAAGAAGAATGGGCAAGTATTGCAAAGTCTAGATGTGCAAAGTTAATAGACACATATCCCAACAGACTAAAGACTGTAATTAAAGCAAAAGGTGGTTCAACTAAATACTGACACAAGGTGGTGATCCTTTTTCCAACTCAGTGATTCTGTTTTTGAATTATTTGAATTTTTTTCTGACATGCTAGTGTTATATCTTTTACTTGGATGTTATAAATTGCAATGAGTAAATATAGCTGGATAAAACAAAAACTGTGTCTGTCTTAATTTCAGGCTGCAAAGAAATAAAATGTGATTATTTTAAAGGGGGGTGATTCTTTTCTACTCCCACTGCATATGTAATTAACCACGTGCTGACCGCGCTATAGCCAAATGATGGCTACAGCACGGACGGCTAGGTCTTGATTGGCCATCATATGATGGCCTCCCATGATTGCGCCTGCTGCCGGTGTGGGCATCGCGCTCTGTGATCATAGTGGCTGGAGGACACTGCTGATCCCAGATTGAGGTAAAGAGCCAATCAGCATCTCCTTACCACATGATCAGCTGTGTCCAATCACAGCTGATCACGGATGTAAATAGAAGCTGGCTATCGGCACTCCTTTCCTCATGCTAACAGCATGAGGAGCGGAGAAGAGAGCTGATAACTGGCTTCTCTAAAAGGGACATGCACACTGATTATCAGTTCAGTCCCAACAGTGCTGCCATTCTGTGCCCACCGGTGCTGCCAAAAAGTGACCACCAGTGCTGCCAATCAGTGTCCATTAGTGCCTCCTCATCAGTGTCGCCCATCAATGCCACCTACCAGTGCCCATTAATGCCATCTACCAGTGCCACCTATCAGTGCTCATCAATGCCACCTATCAGTACCTATCAGTGCCACCTATTAGTGCCCATCAGTGCTGCTTATCAGTGCAGCATCATCAGTACCCACCAGTGCCGCCTCATCAGTGCCCACCAGTGCCTCCTCATTAGTGCCCATCAGTACAGCCTATCAGTGCCCATCAATGCCCATCAGTGCCGCCTCATCAGTGCTGCCTCATCAGTGCCCATCAGTGCCGCCTATCAGTACCCATAAGTGTAGCCTCATCAGCGCACATCAGTGTTATTTATTTGTGTGAAAAAATTATAAAAATTTTGTTTGGGTACAGTTTTGCATGACCGCGCAATTGTCATTAAAAGTGCGACATTGCTGAAAGCTGAAAATTGGCCTGGGCAGGAAGGGGGTAAAAGTGCCCAGTAGGCAAGTGGTTAAAGAGCATACTGTAAGAATTATTTTTGCATTTATTTATTATTTTTAATATTCCCATTCAGTCATGAGCAACACATATGGATATTACTTTTTATACAATCCTTGCACTTGTAAATGTAAAAAACATGCTGCATAGACCATATTTTAGGTTTATTAGGCCTTTAAACCAATATGACTTTGAAGAATATGTAGAAATGAGACCTGCTTGCTTTGTGTTATATATTTGCATCTTTAATCATATTGCTTATCCTTAAACTTGTACTTTCAAATTTAAAATTTTTGACACTACTAATAGAGACTTATGTTTTCTGATTATAGCTCCAGGAAAAGTTGTGAATCTAACTGTCGAAGCACTAAATTCATCTGCAGTAAATCTTACCTGGTTTTTACCTCGACAACCACATGGAAAAATTACCAGCTTCAAGATAAGTGTTAAACATGCAAGAACTGGAGCAATAGTGAAGGATACAACTGTAAAAGTGGAAGAAATTTTGAACGGAGCATTGCCAGAGTGTACTGTAAGCGGAGTTCCACTTTACATGTTTTGGGCTGGAATTTATATCAAAATGTGATTACCAAGTAAAAGTAAAACAGTTGACATAGATATCCTGTAATGCTAGATGTTTTTTTTTTCTCTTTGTATTCCATAATGTTACATATCTATATAATTTTAAGAGCCATTTTTCATTTTACTAATTTAATACATACTTAAAGTAGAACCGTGGCCAAGCTATGGATTAAGATGTTTACATATTCTTAGCATGCAATAAATACAGTAAGCTTTAAAACAAACCCATACTAACCTCTGTATCTTCAGGCACTGGTGAGTAATTCAAGCAAGGGACAGGAACTCTTTCAGTTATGCAGGACCTCTCTACATGCTGAGAGACAGTCATCCTTAAAAAATAAGAATACAATTTTTAAGACCATTACAGTAGTAATGTGCCAAGCATAAGTGGTAACATTGATAAATGTTTCATGCTGTGATGGAACTGTTACCATGCGATTAGGCAGTAGAGCAGAATCACCTGTCACCCTGTAAGGGCATGTATTGCCAGCAAACATTTATGTGTGATCTATTAGCTCCACACTAGGCTCTCCTCTCTGCTTTTTCTTTTTTTACAACTGTGTTCAGTTATATAGTGCTTTCATAGCTGGCAGAAGGCTGAGCACATTTTAAAAGCAACAATACATCAATACTGCTTCTTTTTAAATGTATCTCCTAGTTCATTATACCTGAGTACATTGCTTAGGGTACCTGACTCAATGCAGCACTAAAAATAAAATAATACAGTGTAGTGACTTTAGATGTTAGCTTGGAAATAATAAAAAAAGGAAGTACACCTTTTCTGGAAAAAAATTGAACTGTTCCCTATTTATAAAACATTTTTAATCATAATTTTCTTGACTAGGCTGGTAGAATATTGACTAGATGGCAACTAAAGGCATTATCGATATCCAGATGAACACAAAATATAAATACACAAATATAAACTTTGCTGATATAGCAACCATAACTGGAAGCGTTCATTATAATTCCACATCAACATAAAATAGATCACAAATAAGCCCAAGTTAAGTAGGCCTAGGTAGGTATATAACATATCCCCATACATGAGTAAATATTTATTTATAAATGTATGTATATAAAATCTGTGGATCAATATCCAATCAACAGTCACACAATTATTATAATAGCTATGCTCAACAACACACATTTTGGGGTTGATTTACTAAAACTGGAGAGTGCAAAATCTGGTGCGGCTCTGCATAGAAACCAATCAGCTAAACCAATCAGCTTCCAGGTTTTTTTGTCAAAGCTTATTTGAACAAGCTAAAGTAAAGCCTAGTACACACAATTTTTTCTTTTCGTTCAAGGTTGAACGAAAAGAATCTCACAGCTCAGGTCGGAGCTGCTGTACTAACAATCCAATGTTAGTACAGTGATCTCCCCTACTGTGCTATTGTGTTCTGACAGGGGGCGCCCCCCCGCTAGAGCACTCCGGCCAGCGCTGGCAATGCCGGTCAGCGCTGGCAGCCATTGGCCGGTCGGCAGACCATTTTCAGCCATGACTGGCTTCTGTCAGACCGGCTGCTACACACACGGGCCGAATGTTGCCCGACATTTGGCCCGTGTGTACTAGGCTTTAGAACAGTGGTTCTCAACTCCTGTTCTCAGGACCCACTCACAGGCCAGATTTTCAGTATTACCTTGGGGTGATGCAAACTAGAATACTGCAATCACTGAGCAGCAAATTATATCACCTGTGATGTATTTTAGTTATCTTGCAAACCTGGCCTGTTAATGGGTCCCGAGGACAGGGGTTGAGAACCACTGCTTTAGAAGCTGACTGCCATGCAGAGCTGCAACAGATTTCACACTTAGTAAATCAACCCCAGCAAAGGTGAGACTTAAAAAAATGCCCACAACTTAGTACTTTATAATATTTGCAAGGAAGGAAAATGTTGTGTGTCAGGAAAGAAAATAATGTTTTTTGTCAGGAATAGAAGTTTTTAGGTTAATAACATTCAATTACAAAAATACTGATGCAAGAATCATGTATTTTTTTAAATGATAGCAATTCTTGTGTTTTCCTCTGAAGGGACCACTTTACCTAAATCAAATTTTTTCCCCATTAATGTGTTTCCACCCCCTCTGACAAGACCTCGACTTCCTTGACCACTGCATTGTTTATTTATTGTACACCATGACTTTTGACACCATCATTTGGCTTTGTCTCATGGTGGTTGGACAAAAATAGGAATTATGGTGGAAAGCTTTAGCCTTTAATGTCATTTAAAGACATAAGAGATTTAGGAAACTAGCATGTGACTCGATTTACAGTAACCAGGCATAAGTGTATTTTTTGTATATTTTTAAATATACTGTACATATGAGGGTGATACATTTAAAAACATATGTATACTTCAATTTAAAAAAAGCCTCTAAAATTGTTAATTTTTTTTTTTAGGAAAAAAGTGAATCATTTTTATGGCGCACAACTAGTCCTTCCTCAACCAGAGGTCTCTCTACAACCACCGCCTCGTTTGTATCACGAGCAGTAACTTCTAGGACCTTTAATGCCATTTGGAATGAACCAATCACATATATTGTAGGTCAGCTTAGACCATACACAACATACCTATTTGAAGTTTCTGCTGTTACCAATGAACCTGGCTATATTGACAGTACAATTGTCAGGACACCAGAATCAGGTGAGTAAAAAACATATACTGTGTATCACATTATATTTTTTTCAGTTCTGTATGTGAAATTGGTTATCTCATGCCAAAACCTATGTGCTTAAACCATGGTTTCTCAACCAGGATTCCGTGGATCCCTAGGGTTCCTCCAGAGATTGCTAGGGGTTCCTTGAGCAATGAGACATTTTTGCCTCTAAGATAAGTCCCCACTGAAACCATTAATCAATTTAGTTATCTGTAAGGGGGTAATTCTTTCCAATGCCTACAAGTGTAAGGGGCATTCTTCCCACTGACCATCACACTAATGTATCATGAGTTGTAGATAAAGTCATTTTAAGCAGGGGTTCCCTGAGATTGAAAACTTATTTCAAGGGTTCCTCTGTGTTGAAAAGGTCGAGAAAGGCTGACTTAAACTATAAAAAAAATTCAGGTTGATATTTACCATAATGGACCCATGATTTTGTTCCTAGGGCAATCGGGTAAAGAAGAAGCCCTAAAAAAGATACTTCTAGTTATGACGTTTTCCTGATTTGTGGCCAAAATGGAATGTTTGTGGATGTTTCTAGCTGTAGAACAGAGTAGGAAAGGTCATATAGGAGCTTCTTAGAGGAGTCACAGGTTCCTCTATATGCTCAGAAAAAAACACTCACCTGTCTGTACAAGTTGTAGATGGTGGACATTAGTTTATGATACAAATCAATGGATGCTGTCTAAATTCTTACAAACTGTTCACATGCAAGTGACTCTTCTATGCTGTTAAGGCAATGATGTGGGCAAGGATAGGAAGGTATGTTGGGTCTATTTTAGCTACTTGTCCTCATGAATAAAAAACAAGTAATAATAAAAATAATAAAAACTATAAATAAAAAAGCTATTTTCAGGATTTGGCTGGGTTACATCTGGTATCTAAGACTTGTTTGCTATGATGCCTTCAGTAAAGAATAATCTACATAGTTTCTTCAGCTCCATATATGTTAATGCCATGCCAGATCTTTATATATCCTATCAGCCTCTGGCATAATACCTATACTGTATGTTGGGTATGACTTTAGATTGTCCTTCCTGTGAAAAGGGATGACAGTATATTCCCTTCCAATTTGTGTTAGGTGAGCATAAGCTTTTTCTGCATCAGTCACACCACTATGATATTGGGACTACTGTGGGAGGCAAGTTTCTAAGGTTGCTGTTAAGAGCACATGTCACTGCCATTTGCAGATATGTACACTCATTTCCTGTACTGCGTACAAAGGTTTTGCCTGACAGGACAGGAGGGAAATCTGAAACAGGGGCGCAACCTTCCCTTACTCTATTAAAGAAAAGCATTTCATTTGACTAGACATACACTTTAGTGTTAGCCCCTATTGAAACAAACTGTATATTCACCTTTCATTACTCTCCTGGTGCTCTGCTTTTCACAAGGAACAATAAGAAATGCCCCATACTTTCAAGTAAGGGTAGCATGTGAATCACCCTCTTCCTCTCACAACAGTGTTAGTGCTTGGCAATTGGTTGCTTAAATATTAGCAGCATCATATCGGGGTGGGGAGAGAGTAAATTCTGACTAGAGCAATATGAAGCTTACACAGAGCTGTTCTCTTAAAAGAGAAGTATGGCCAAATCTTTTTTGGTTGTACTTCTCTTGTGAGTCACAGGTGTGCTCTGCTATGACCCAGAATCAGTTTATAGTCGTCTATTGCCTGCTATAAACTAAAAGGAACAAAGCTGCATCAGACACTGACAATACTGTCAGGACCCACCTAGCTGCCTTATTGACAGCTGGTTCCACCTCTCAGTGTGTATCTGAGAGCTGGAGCCAGCTGAACTGGCCCCCCTCCAGCCCAGTATGACAGTGAAAACTGAAGGAGCAGAGTGGAGAGCAGTGACTGATAGTCACTGCTCTCCACTCCGAGCAGACTGAGAACTGAGCAATCAGTGGTCATGTGGCCAGTCTTAGAGCCAATATAGGGCAGCTGCAGCATTGAGGTAAGTATGATATTTTTTTAAAAGCCATACTTCTCCATTAAGTTGCTGAGGAATGAAGAGAAGTTAATTATAAGCAGCTGCAGGGGCCGCTTTAAAATTAATCTGTTGCTTAACCCTGCATAAGCAAAGCACATGCTCATTTAACCCCTTCCTTACCGGGCACTTAAACCCCCCTCCTGCCCAGACCAATTTTTGGCTTTCAGCGCTGTCGCATTTTGAATGACAATTGCGCGGTCGTGCGACGTTGTACCCAAATAAAATTTGCGTCCTTTTTTTCCCACAAATAGAGCTTTCTTTTGGTGGTATTTGATCCCCTCTGCGTCATTTCTGATCGCCGCTATAAACAAAAAATGAGCGACAATTTTGCAAAAAAGAACAATATTTTTTACTTTTTGCTAAAGTACAAATCCATTAAAAAAATTATTCATCAGTTTTGGCCGATATTTATTCTCCTACATATTTTTGGTAAAAAAAAAATCGCAATCGGCGTATATTGATTGGTTTGCGCAAAAGTTATCGCGTCTACAAACTGGGAATTGATTTATGGCGTTTTTATGCTGTCGCGACTTTC
>BLSH010014884.1:196818-215924 GCA_018402905.1 Glandirana rugosa
AAGGACATAAACAACCTGATTTCCTTGGACATAAATCGTGACCTATTACTACAGTGGGAGAGAAACCCCCTTAAGGTGGAAGTGTAATCTTGGGAAAATTTGGTCTCGGGGGGAAATGTGGTTTCAGGTGGAAGTGTAGTCTCAAGGAAATAATGTAGTTTCAGGTGGTGATGTAGTCTCAGGTGGGGGAAGTCTAGTCTCAAGTGGGTAGTGTAGATTAAGGGGATAGTGTAATCTCAAGAGTGAAATATAATCTCAGGGGGTCAATGTAGTCTAAGGGGGTAAATGTAGTCTCAAGGTGAAAGAGAAATCTCAGGAGGGTGAAGTAGTCTCTGGGGATAATTTAATCTGAGTCACGAGATGTGTAGCCTCAGGGGGTAGTGTAGAATCAGGAGTAAACATAATCTCGGGTGGACTCTGATGTAGTGGTGGACTTTGATGTAATAAAGGAACTCTGATGTGAAGGTGGACTTTGGTGTAAAGGGGGGCTCTGGTTTAAAAGGGTTCTAATGTGAAGGTGGGATTCCCCCAAAGAGAGGGTGACATCATTATCCAGTGCTAAATACAGGTTCCTTTAGTCCAACAAATACAGGAATAGGGTGCTTCATGGTTTTGTATACTTAAAGGTTTCTGTGACTTAAAAAAAGGTTAAGAAATGCTGCCCTAATACATCAGTTCCTTGCTGGAGTCACATAGAGAAAGAGGGAAGAACCCTTTTTACTCCTGCACTGCCTCTGCACTTCCAGGTTGTGACTCGTGGTACAGAAGCCCAATGAGTGAACAGGAATACCGGTTCTCTGCATGTGTGTCACACAGAGTGACAGACTGTCAGTGTCTCAGACACAGCCAGTGCCAGCAGGGAGAGCTAGAGAGCCTGAAAAAACAGATAACTTGAAAGGATAAAATTGCGTTAAGAATATGCCCCCCCCAACTTTTTTTTACTACAGCCCCAGATCATATAGGCTACATCTGGCCCTGGCACTGAAGCTAATTATGTTATGCAGCCAGTTCAAAATTAACGGGTTTTCAATGCTGACCACATACTTTTTTTCAGCACAGGGCAGTGCAACATATAGAGCTTATATAGCATACAGTATCTCACAAAAGTGAGTACGCCCCTCACATTATTGTAAATATTTTATTATATCTTTTCATTTGACAACACTGAAGAAATGACACTTTGCTACAATGTAAAGTAGTGAGTGTACAGCTTGTATAAAAGTGTAAATTTGCTGTCCCCTCAAAATAACTCAACACACAGCCATTAATAGCTAAACTACTGGCAACATAAGTGAGTACACCCCTAAGTGAAAATGCCCAAATAGGGCCAAAAGTGTCAATATTTTGTGTGGCCACCATTATTTTCCATCACTGCCTTAACCATCTTGGGCATCCACTCCTCCATGATGACATCACGGAGCTGGTGGATGTTAGGCACCTTGCGCTCCTCCACTTGTCATTTGAGGATGCCCCACAGACGCTCAATAGGGTTTAGGTCTGGAGACTTGTTTGGCCAGTCCATCACCTTTACCTTCAGCTTCTTTAGCAAGGCAGTGGTCGTCTTGGAGGTGTGTTTTGGGTTGTTATCATGTAGGAATACTCCCCTATGGCCCAGTCCCTGAAGGGAGGGGATTGTGCTCTGCTTCAGTATGTCACAGTACATGTTGGCATTCATGGTTCCCTGCATGAACTGTAGCTCCCCGGTGCCAGCAGCACTCATGCAGCCCCAGACCATGATACTCCCACCACCATGCTTGACTGTAGGCACACTTTTCTTTGTACTGCTCACCTGATTGTCGCCACACACGCTTGACACCATCTGAACCAAATAAGTTTATCTTGGTCTCATCAGACCACAGGACATGGTTCCAGTAATCCATGTCCTTAGTCTGCTTTTCTTCAACAAACTGTTTGCGGGCTTTCTTGTGCATCATCTTTAGACAAGGCTTCCTTCTGGGACTACAGCCATGCAGACCAATTTGATGCAGTGTGCGGTGTATGGTCTGAGCACTGACAGGCTGACCCCCCACTCCTTCAACCTCTGCAACAATTCTGGCAGCACTCATACGTCTATTTCCCAAAGACAACCTCGTGATATAACACTGAGCCTGTGCACTCAACTTCTTTGGTCAACCATGGCGAGGCCTTTTCTGAGTGAAACCTGTCCTGTTAAACCGCTGTATGGTCTTTGCCACCGTGCTGCAGCTCAGTTTCAGGGTCTTGGCAATCTTCTTATAGCCTAGGCCATCTTTATGTAGAGCAACAATTCTTTTTTTCAGATCCTCAGAGAGTTCTTTGCCATGAGGTGCCATGTTGAACTTCCAGTGACCAGTGAGAGAGTGAGAGAGCAATAACACCAAATTTAACACACATGCTTCCCATTCACACCTAAGACCTTGTAACAGTAATGAGTCACATGATCCCGGGGAGGGAAAATGGCTAATTGAGCCCTATTTGGACATTTTCAGGGGTGTACTCACTTTTGTTGCCAGCGGTTTAGACATTAATGGCTGTGTGTTGAGTTATTTTGAGAGGACAGCAAATTTACACTGTTATACAAGCTGTACACTCACTACTTTACATAGTAGTAAAGTATAATTTCTTCAGTGTTGTCACATGAAAAGATATAATAAAGTATTTACAAAAATGTGAGGGGTGTACTCACTTTTGTGAGATACTGTAGGTAAGTTGCTATGCACTATAGATGTGTGTTGAGCTGAACATTGCAATACACCCTAATGCACATTTACAGTGGCACTCCTTATAAAATGTGTTATTGTGTGAACAAGCTCTTAAACAGACTTAAATTTTACTTTTCTTGTATTTTTATTCATTTTTTTTGTTTTTGTATTTGTACCTATGAAAAAATGTATGATATTTGTCGCAAATTTAAAGTGATTGTGAATTTTGCAAATTTAAAGTGATTGTAAAGTTTTTTTTTTTAAATAAAAACAACAAACCTGTTAAACTTACCTGCTCTGTGCAAGGGTTTTGCACAAAGCAACACCGATCCCCTCTTCTGTGGTGCTACCCCGGACCTCCTGGTTCCTCCCCTTTATCGGGTGCCCCCACAGAGAGCAGCTTTCCATGAGGACACCCGTGCAGTCACTGGATTTGATTGACAGCAGCGGGAGCTAATGGCTCCTATTGCTATCAATCTGTCCAATGAGGACAGAGACAGAGGCTGGAGACGCTGGGCTTGTGCACATCGCTGGATCGGATGGGCTCAGGTAAGGAAAAGGGGAGGTCTAGGGGAAAGATATAGCAAAGAAGGTTTTTCACCTTAATGCATTATGGTGGAAAACCTTGAGACTTTACAATCACTTTAATTGGAAGCCAGCTAAATCAAGCCTTTAACTGAAATTTCACCCAGGTCACCTGGAAATATTTGTATCACCTGCCAAATAATATATTTTCTTCTTGTAATCTAAAGTATATAGTGTATTCTGTTTTCATTTCCTAGTGCCTGAAGACCCCCCTCAGAATCTGATTAAAGGCAATATTACTACAAGGTCATTCTCTGTGACATGGGATGCTCCAACTATTGTGACGGGAAAATTTAGCTACAGGGTTGAACTGTATGGTCCATCTGGTACGTAGAGGTCATTATTTACTTGTACAATAATACCTTTAGCTATTTTTTTAATTATGTGGGCTTTTTCTATTTTTTTCTGTTACAATTGGTTGTATCAAAATACAGATACTGTATCATCACATGTAAATGTGGATTTTGACAGTTTAGCATATCGGAAATTTGAATCTATAAAGCCCTTTTCAGTAAAGTTTTACTAGTTAAGAACAGAATATAGAGAGGCAGTATCCTATCCAACATCATGATGTACAGTATTTTTTTTACCTAATGGACATTTATCTGTAACCTAAATGTCAAGGTAAATGCCAAGGTAATAAGTGTGTATATAACCTTATACTTGTGTAGCACTCACCCTTGAAAGGGCCTGCTAATTTGACACAGGTTCCTTTCCCCACTAGTGCAGTGGCAGCCAGGCGCACAGCAACATTTACTCTTCTGGCTCAATAAACAGTCTAAGGATTGATTTTTTTTATATTTATTGCTGAGCAAGCTTTAATGCTGAGCAGTAATTAGAGGGCATTCTTCAATCTGCAGCTATTTTTGGAGCTGTCTCTTTAATAATAGCCAAGGGAATGCACAACATTGGGACACCATAAGGAATGTCCCTAGCCAGGCAAGGCTTAGTATTAGTGTACAAGGGCTAACAGCAGCAACAGTCTCCCAGATCCTGCACTTAGGTCTGTACTCACAAGGTCCCTAAATACTTGGATAGACCGGCAATAAGGCAACAAGTGCTGCATATTTATAGGAGGAGGGAAACATGCTTCACATACCCAGTATTAAGCTGGATAAACACTACTGCAACTGCAGTGATAAGAACATTCGAAGGAGCAGGATGGAAAAGTTTTCTTGATTGTACCAATTTCTGACAGTGCATATATAAGCCCATCAACTCTAAAATTAAATGTTAAAAGCAAACAAAATCTTGAACTACTTTTGAATGACATTCAGTTGTACTGAGATATTCCTACAAATTTTCCTACAAAATTTTGTATGAATTTTCATTTGAATTTCTTCTAGTGTATACCCAGCTTTAGATATATCACTATTTATCTGGTGGGCATACAGAGTTGTGGGGGAGCAAACAGAAGGTGAATATGAGCCATGGAGAGGGGGCATTTAGGTCAACCTGATACTTTTCCCTGTAACCATAGGTTCAAGTGCATGTAAACCCTAAGCCCAATTCCTGTTTGGTCTGTTAAAGTTATTCTTTTTCCTACAGGAGCCTGAAAAGCGTTGCACCCCTGATCATTGGATCAGTGGTGCAATGTCAGGCTTCTGCAGACAAGCCCTACAGCTTTCTGCCTGTACCACCATACAGGTCGTCAGTTTTAAGGCTACAGGACTTGTGAATGAGCTACGAGATCACTCACCAGCACCCTCACAGTTCATTCAGAACTACAACCCATCAGATATGGTCGCTGATGGTACTTGTAGTTCATTAGTTCACAGGAAACTGTAAATGAATGATGCATCTGTGTGGGTAGAGCCAGGGCTGTCTTAATAACATCATGGGCCCCTGGGCAAAGTAATGCTCTGGGGCCTCCTACCAGCTTGTCCCAATTTACGCACCAACTCTCAAGAATTGGAGTATAAATAGTTGATAGAATTAAGCATATATCAGTACTTTCAACAAAATCTATTTGCCATAAATCCAAATCTAATCAACATAAAGAACATGGTATGGGTGGAGGCAGAAGGGCACAGTACAATGGGAGTAAGGAAGGCCTTAGACAGGTTCTGGGATGCTGCACGGGACATAGCCATCCCGGGACAGCTTAGTAAAAAGTGTGACTGTCCCAGCAAATGCAAGATTATCATGGGGCCCCCATGCACCTGGGGCCCCTGGGCAGTGCCCAGGGGTGCCCATGCATTAAGACAGCCCTGGGTAGAGCCCCGACGGTCAAGCTCTTTTTAAAAAGTGACAGCAGGTGGGGGGAGAAGATTCCCTGTCAAACTGAGGAGGGGATTGGGGGAAACTGGTGGCAGGAGCTGGAACATGTAAAATGTTCCAAAAGGTGAACTTAGCCTTTAGCCACTTGCCGCCCACGCTATAGCCAAAAGATGGCTACAGCGCAGGCTTAAAATAGACATCCTCCCATTCTTGTACTTCTGTGAGACTCGGCTGATCATAGATCGGGTAAAGGGCCAATCACAGCAGGCCCTTTACCACATGATCAGCTTTCAGTCAATGACAGCTGTTCACAGAAATAAACAAATGCCGGTTATCGTTTTCTTTTTCTTCATGCTGTCAGCATGAAGGAAAAAAGCAGTGGCTTCTGTTAAAGGGACATCGGTCCCATTAGCATCCGCATGCACTGCTAATCAGTGCCATCTATCAGCGCCCACCAGTGCCACCTATCAGTGCCCACCATTGCTCCCTATCAGTGCTGTAAATCAGTGCCTCATCATCAGTGACACCTATCAGTGTCCACTAGTGCTACCTATCAGTGCCCATCAGTGCCACCTATCAGTGCCCATCAGTGCCACCTATCAGTGCCCACCAGTGCCACCTATCAGTGGTGTAAATCATTGCCTCATCATCAGTGCTGCCTATTAGTGCCACCTACCAGTACTCATCAGTGCCGCATAATAGTGCCCATCAGTGGCCCCTGTCAGTGCTGTAAATCAGTGCCTCATCATCAGTGCTGCCTATCAGTGCTGCCTACCTGTGCCTATCAGTGCCGCATGATAGTGCCCTTCAGTGCTGAGGCGGCTCTAGGCTTTGTGAGGCTATAGACAAAACCTAGACATGAGGCCCCACGCACACCCATAATGGGAAAAATAATTCAAGCGATAACAAATAACTGTGTGTCCACACACAGCGCTGCCTGCTTCCCTCCTCTTCTCTCCCACTGACTGCTGTGGGGGATCTTCAGGAAAAGGGGCTAGTAAATATGTAATTTACCAGCCCCTTGCTTTTCTAAATGAACACAGTGAGTGATCAGTACTGATTGCTCACTGTGTTCATTCATAACAGAAGCAGAGTAAACTGTGTTTACTCTGCTTTGGTTTATGAGTTAACAGGGGCATCTGTGTCCTGTTCATTCATCTGCAGTGCAGCTGAGGCTACACAGAAAGGGACTGGGGAATGTGTTTCCTCAGTCCCTTTCTCTGTCTCAAAAAAGAGACTGCGACACCTGATATCTCACCAAAGAAACCAAAAAACTCTCACTAAAAAAACGTAAAAAAAATTAAAATTGTAAAACAATAATAAAACAAAGACTAAAATTTCTAATAAGACTAAAAAGCCATGGTGGGGGGTAATATGACATGAGAGGGGTTCAGAGTATACACTGGGGGGTAATATGACATGAGAGGGGTGCGGAGTGTATGGAGGTGGGTGGTATGTATATGAGAGGGGTGCAGAGTGTACGGTGGGGGATAGTATGACATGAGAGGGGTGCGGAGTGTACAGAGGTGGGTAGTATGACATGAGAGGGGTGCGGAGTGTATGGTGGGGGGGTAATATGACATGAGAGGGGTGCAGAGTGTATGGTGGGGGGTAGTATAATATGATATGGGTGCAGATGGTATAAAAGTGGTATATGCTGTGAATGAGCCCTAATCACTGCAGATACCATTTTGTAGTGGCATGCATAGAGTAACTGAAGTTAGCAGCATAGCACAGAATTGGCCTCCCACCCTGCTGCAGACACTGCTCTCACCGCCCCTTCCCCCATCTCAAGCCCCTTCCTCAATCCCGGCATGCAAGTAAAGTCTCAAGTGTTCCCACAAAGCTGCCAGCTCACCTCCCTCCACATCTGACAGAACGAACTCCTGCATGGTATGTCCACCTCTACAATTTGTCTGCAGGCGGCGCTGGAGGACACAGAGGGGCGCTGGAGAGTGCAGAGTGACTTCAGGTTGGCGCGGTGGCACTGTTAATATAGCAGTGCCACTGCTGTATACTAGAGACCGGCCTGGCTCGCTTATCCTGCCAGCTTAGAGACACTGACCAGGGGACATTCACTCCAACTCACACACACACAAGTCAGGCAAATTAGGTGGCCGCGAGGTGAGCACAAGGCCTTAAGCAACCGCCTAATTTGCCTAATTATAGAGCCGCGTCTGCATCAGTGCAACCTATCAGTGCCACATCATCAGTGCCCATCAGTGCCGCCTCATCAGTGCCCATCAGTCCCGCCTCATCAGCGCACATCAGTGAAGGAGAAAAATTGCAAAATGTTATAACAAAATATGAAAATATTATTTTTTTCAGTCTTTTTTTGTTTGTTTAGCAAACAATAAAAACCCAGTGGTGATTAAATACCACCAAAAGAAAGCTCTATTTGTGTGGAAAAAAATGATAAAAATGTCATATAGGTACAGTGTTGCATGACCGCGCAATTGTCATTCAACGTGTGACAGTGCCGAAAGCTGAAAACTGGCCTGGGCAGGAAGGGGGTAAAAGTGCCCAGTAATCAAGTGGTTAAACATATACAACTGAAAGTATTTTGTTATATAATTTCGATAAGTGTCACAAAACATCTGTTGATCCTGCCAAAAATGCTGTGGACCTCTAACTTCCAGTAGTTAGCTGACAATGGTGCACTGAAATCTCAAACATTGCTATGAGCCCTGCCTGAGTTCACAAAACAGAACACATTCTTCTACGTTATGGAGACAAGGAGATGGAGAGATATTTTATAGTTATAACTACTTGCTGTTCTGGGGTGACAACACTGTTCCTCCATAGATACAGTCCAGTAAGCAAATGCTGTTACATGTTAAACTAGGACAGGGAGTATGCTACTGGCATAGGCACCAGGTAAAAATAATGAAAAAAAAATCCAGAAAACAAATGCAGTTACCACATCCGAGGACTGGTAAGCTGCAATAAGTTAAATATTTTCTTGGTTTTGGATACAATTTTATACTTTAAATTTGCAAACTTTCAACTAACTAGTTCTGTTTTTTTTGTTGTTGTTTTTACATTTTAGCAGTCTACATCCCCTACAGCAACCAAGCAAATTTCACCTTTCTTTTTCTGTCCAGGCTGGAATTTGTTTGGCTACTATGGGCCTACACAGACAATTTTGATCTGTCACAACTGGTACCTAAGTCCCAGTATAAGATATATTTTTCTTATTCCATATTCAGAATGTCAGTAAGCTCAGTCATGAGTTACCAAGCATTGGGAGATGATATTACAACAAAAGGAAAACAACATGCTTGTCATCTTAACCACTTCAGCCCCTGAAGAATATCCCATGTTAGGACCAGAGCACTTTTTTGCGATTTGGCACTGCGTTGCTTTAACTGACAATTGCACGGTCGTGCAAAGTTGTACCCAAATAAAATTTGCATCCTTTTTTTCCCACAAATAGTGCTTTCTTTTGGTGGTATTTGATCACCTCTGCGTCATTTCTGATCACCGCTATAAACAAAAGAGTGACAATTTTTTTAAAAAAAACAATATTTCTTACTTTTTGCTAAAATACAAATCCCCAAAAATTATAAAAAAACAAAATTATTCATTCCGGTTTGGCCGATTTATATTCTTCCTCATATTTTTGGTACAAAAAAATCGCAATTGGCGTTTATCCATTGGTTTGCGCAAAAGTTGCCACGTTTACAAACCATGAGAATTAATTTCTGGCGTTTTTACATTTTTTTTTTTAACTGGTAATGGCAGCGATCTGCGATTTTTATTGGGACTTTGATATTGGGGCGGACATGTCGGACATTTTTGACACTTTTTTGGGACCAATGACAGAAGTTTAAATATCCACTGATTACTGTATAAATGTTATTGGCAGTGAAGGGGTTAACCTGGGGGCGCTCTAGGGGTTAACTGTGTCCGTGGGCATGTTCTACCTGTGAGGGGGCTGGGCTGTCAGGGGCATCAGAGATCTAATTGATCCTAGAGATTAGTTAGATCTCTTAGATGCTGCCTGACAGCGCGGGGAACCGCCGTGTTTACATCAGCAGTTCCCCGGTTTTCTTCTGTTGTAAGCAATCGCGGCTTGCCAGCAGACATTGGGTCTGCCCGAGCAGCGGGCACACTCCTGCAGAGTGCGGCGGATTAAAGACGTTACAGACATGGGAAATTGCATTGGGAAGTCATTTTCTGCTGTAAGATCCAGAAAAATAGTGATATGAAATGAATGACACTAATTAAGATGATTACGTGAATCATTTCCTTTGTCTTACCATCTCATGTCTTTTTTTCATCAGGTCGAATTCTAGACAACAGTACAAAAGATCTAAAGTTTACTTTTACTAACCTTACGCCTTTCACAACCTACGATGCATATATCAGTGGAGAAACAAGTGCAGGTGTTGGGCCCAGAGCCAACATATCTGTTTTCACTCCAGCCGAAGGTAACGTGCTTTTTCTTTCACAGTTTATAATGTGCTGCTTAAATATATAACTTGCAGAAATATACAGTTGCCAAAGGAAGTCTGTAAACCCTTTGGAATTACACGGATTTCTGCATGAATGGCTGATAACATGTGGCCTGATTTTCAACTAAGCACAATATTAGACAAAACCAATCTATTTTACCTAATAATACAGAAATAAGTGAGCTCTTTCATGTGTTTATTGAACACATAGGGGGAGATCTACTAAAATTGGTGCACACAGAATCTGGTGCAGTTCTGCATGGTAGCCAATCAGCTTCTAACTTCAGTTTGTTCAATTAAGCCTTGAAAATGAAACCTGTGAGCTGGTTACTATGCTCAGCTGCACCAGATTCTGTGTGCACCAGTTTTAGTATATCTCCCTCATTGTTTAAACAGCCAGTCCAGAAAATGTATGGAACTCTATATTGGATTTTAGAATCTTTGAGAAGCTAATTTTTGCGACCAAACATTTTTGTGTAACTGCAAATCAGGCTTGCTGAATGCTCAGGAGGAATTTGAGACAAGTGCCCCTTATTAAATAATTTGGTAAACTGACGTCTTTATGATTCTTTGTATGAACAACCAGGGCCAGATTAACGTAGGGGCTATTGGAGCTGCAGCTCCAGGCCCCTACCTTAATATAGGCCCAGCTGCCCAAGAACTTTCCCCTGTCACCACGGCGCCACCACTCTGCCCACCACTGCCCAGTGCCCACTGTTGTGAAAATTATTGTTTGCTAGAACCCCCAAGCATTGTAGCAACCAATCAAGTGCAAGCACAGGCCCCAGCAGAGGAGGAGGATGTGACTTCCTCAGCACCAGGTCCATGATGCTCTTAATCCAGCCCTGTGAACAACTGTCTTCGGGTCACGCCACAGCATCTGAACCAAACTGAGGTCTGGATTTGGACTTAGCCCTTCCAGAATATAAAATTTCACCTGGCTAAGCATTTCTGTTGTTGATTGACATTGATTGATACCCCTATGTTTTACATCATTGCTAAATCTCCTAAAGTCTCCTAACCTTCAGGTGTTGTACAGTAGGTTTTCCTGAAGACATTTACCTGTAAAATGTATGTTATTCATTGTTTTCTTTATGATGGCAAGTTCTCTGACCTTTAAGGTAGCATTGCATCCCCAAAGCATGGTGCTTCATGGTGGGGTGAGAGTTTGAGGTTAGTAGTGAAGTTTTTCCTCCAAACATAAGGATTCTTTTATAAAAAAGCAGCAGCAGTATGGCCATACCATGGCCACACAAACACATGCTCACTCACAAAAACACAAACAAGTGAAGCATTAAAGGAATAAGAAAAAAGCCAGGAGCCAGAACTGGATCCAGCCATGGATTCTTTCTGTAGTGGTAAGCAAAGAGTACTCCATAACACACTGCAAGCTTCATACCATGACTATGACATGACTACATCTTATGAATGAGTTGTAAAATGTTGAGTTATACTACAACAGCCTTTCTCAACCTTTTTCAACACAGAGGAACCCTTGAAGTAACTTTCTATATCTACAAGTCATGCTACATTAGTGTGATGGTCAGTGAGAGGAATGCCCCTTACACTTGTGAACATTGTGACATTCATACATATACAAAATAATAATTATACATAAAAAAGTGAAAATACATGTAACTCATGTATATTGCAAGGGATTAGCTCTTATGGGGATCACCTTTCCTGGGAAAAAGGCAGTTGAGACAGCATTTTCTTTAAAATCTGGCTGGCCGCCAGGTTTATTTATAAAAGGTTGCAAGTAAAAATAAACAAAATAGCTAAATAAATCCTTGCCTCTCTGGCTCTAACATCAGTATTCCTTACCGAGCGGTGCAGGGCTTGTCCCCGACACCCACAAAACAAAGCTATTGCAAACCTTTTCTTTTCGTCCAAAGCACAGCGCTCCATGTGTCAGCTCTCTCAGGATGAATACTCTCAAAGTCCCAGGGTACAGCAAACCCATGCTTTCTTCCTGGTCATTTAAACTACACCATAATACTTCAGGGCGTCTAAGGCCCATTTGATGGCTAAGCACTCTTTTTGGACAATGGCAAAATTTCTCTCATGCCTGTTCAGTTTTCTGCTTAGGTAGATAACCGGGTGCTCCTCACCGTCTCTGATCTGGAAAGTACCGTCCCTAGTCCCACATCAGAGGTGTCAGTCTGCATGGCAAACTCCCTTGAGAAATCTGGGGTCACAAGCACCGGTTGTGCACAAAGGGCTTGCTTTAACCTCTGGAATGCCTTTTCGGCCTCAGGATTCCACTTCACCATGACCGACCCTCTTCCTTTCGTCAAATCTGTTAGAGGGACGGCAATGGTGGCAAAGTTGGGTATGAACCGACTGTAGTACCCCGTGATCCCCAGGAAGGCACACACTTGCTTTTTAGCTAGAGGTTGCGGACATTTTTGGATTGCCTATATTTTATTGGTCTGCGGCTTAACTAGTCCAAGACCAATAATGTGGCCAAGGTATTTGGCCTCCTCTAACCCTATGGCACATTCTTTGGGTTGGCCGTGAGTCCTGCTCTCCGAAGGGAAGCCACTACAGCTTGTACCTGGAGCAAATGAGACTCCCAATCGGGACTGTGGATGATAATATCATCCAAATAGGCTGCTGCATAGGGGCGATGTGGTCTTAGTGTTTTCTCCATCGTTCTCTGGAATGATGCCGGAGCCCCATGCAAACCAAATGACATCCGCTTGTACTGAAACAACCCTTCAGGGGTAGAAAAGGCAGTCTTCTCCTTTGCTGACTCTATTACGGGTATCTGCCAATAGCCCTTAGTTAGGTCTAGGGTTGTTATGTACTGGGCACCTCCCAACCGGTCTATAAGTTCATCAACCCCAGGCATCGGGTATGCATCAAACTTGGACACGCTATTCAACTTCCTAAAGTAATTACAGAACCTGATAGTGCCATTGGGCTTTGGAACCAGCACTATGGGGCTTGACCAGTCACTGTGGGAATCCTCTATCACGTCCAACTCTAACATTAACTAAGATTATTCAATCACGTGAAAACAAAATGATTTAATCTGCACATGGTTGAATAATTGAAGTGAATATTCACTAAATGTGTCATGTGAAGATTACCAACTGCCTTAAAAGTGTAGCACTGCCCTCTTGAGGGTCACAAGAAATATCAATACCCCTCTGGTTACCCTGACCCTGTAGGGTCCTCAGCCACCTCTGACACACTGGGTTCAAGCATTGTGCTAGTTTCCTTTAAGTAAAGACACAGTAATGAAATACACCAAATTGAGTTGATTCAGTAATGTTTACTCAAAAGATATATCAAAGAAAGAACCTTGACCCAACTGGGTGGGATTATTCTAACAAAGTAATATTTATAAAGAGGTAAACTATCACACGTTAATAAAATTTCACTCAATGTAGGTTACTTTTGTTTAAACTTAGAAAGTACATATACTGCACATGTAAGTGGGGCACAGGAGAGTAGGGGAATGACTCCTGCTAGTGTCAGACCACTCTCTACTGATTCACTCACATAAGAACAGCAAGGCAGCAGATAAACAAATACAACTCCAGCAAACAGCAATTATAGTACTATTCAACCTGTTCTGATAGTTCTTTGGTGAATGTAGCAATGGTAACTTCAGCAAAGCAATGTACTCCTAAGTGGGGAGAGAAGTAGAAGTAGTCCAGAGTCACTGTTGACACTTCAATAGATCTTCAGCTAGCTCTCTGTAATTTTAGTTGCATGCATACAATATTGGTGAATGGAACAATGGCTAATCCAAGGGGTTGAAGTATAATCAGGAACAGTGCTCTTATATATTAAAAAAAATAGCCGAAACTTTACAGTGATCACTGACTTGCTAAGTTAACTCTGCGGAACTACAAGCAGCAGTAGAAGAATGGATGGCATGGATGTTTGTGTATAGTGTCCAAACTCAGTGTGTAGGCAGACCTTTTGCATCAAAGGATAAGAGCAGATGTAAAGAAAGTAATGCTGTTGATACAGTGTCAAACTGGGTTTTCACCCACTCACCACACTGGAACAGAAGCTGTGGATGCTGTAGATCAAGATGATGAGGGTGAGGATGATGATGATCTCTCCAGTATATGACTCCAGGGATGGTCTCCGGCCTCCACTGCCTCACACCGCAGCTCTCACGGATCTGTCGCCCCTGCAGGGGGAATGGAACATGAGCAGCCCTCCGACTGTTGTAAGGCAGGGAAATCAGGCTGTCGGCTGGTGTCCCTCAGGGTATCCTGGTTGATAAGTCTGTAGAAACAGCCACTACCATCTCCAGCAACAGCTTCCCTGCACACAGATCCCCACCGGTCCAGGGAGAGCGCGCCAGACCCAAAGCCTAGATTCTTATAGTCTCTCCCAGAGTGCTCTTCTCCTCCCATAAATCTCTTCTTTCCATCAGCCCGCTGGTAGTTGTAGTTTCACCCCAGTGCAGCCAGGGGGCAAATCCTTGCAAGTGAACTACATATCCCAAGATGCATTGCTCTCTTATTATTACCAGAGCCATAGGTCAGCTAAACTGGAATGCTAGGGGAAAGCAGCTGCATTATAATAAATAAAACAAAATGTCTTCTGATTGCAGGAGATGTAAATATCCAGCTCCTGGTTACAAAAGCATTGTGGATCAGGAGCTGTTTTGCAAATCTAAGATGTGGCATTGTGTTTTTCCTTGCTAGCACTGTGCCATGCCATTTCGTTTTGGAAGATTCTCACTCCTTGGGAGACTAGCAACCGTACTTTGTTGTGCGGGCAATTTTTCCTGTCCAATGCTAGTCTACATTTGTAGCCGTTTCTAGATATCTTTATGTACTATCCTTCTTAGAAGGTCATCATCTGCTTTTTTGATAGCAGCATGGCTCACATGAGCAAAGCTTTGCTGAAAAGAGCACTGAGGAACACAGCTTAAAAAGAGAGCGCTTGTTTCTCCTATGTGGAGCTGGCATTGCTTCTGTACTCAAAAGGTGACATGTCATAAAAAAAGTTTCTCTGTGGTAGACAGAGGATTCATAGGAATAAAGAAATGTTTTATCCTTATACAATAAACTCTACTCTGTCTACAGCCAAGCATTGTGTTTGCTTTATGAAATATAACTTGTGATTATAGAAGTGAAGCCAGACACACATAGGAAATATGAACCCATACTTTTCAAGCTTTGTTTCCCTTTGCTTCTTGATGAGCATCCACTTTATAGATCTTTATTGTTATTGTAAAAAAAATTCTGTGCAGCAAACATGTAGTAGGTGTTTTATTGCCCCTCCTCTTCACTCCTATTATTCCCGGCTCAAACAAAAAAAAAAAATTCTGTATCTTAAATTTACCTTTACTATTGGTCAAGAAACCTGTGAACCACACTTCTAACCTTATTTATTAAAAAGACATAAAGCCAATTACCTTCTTCTAATATGATGTTATTTTAGAGATTCACATCCTTTTCCATCAAGAACCTTGAATTTCTTAAATGTGTGTGTAATATATTGCGTTTCATGTTACAGTCTTCATTTTTTATTATAAAATGTAACTTAGATAAATATCAGATCACATTTAGGGACCATTCTTGCTCTAATTAATCTCTAAAGGCTTTTATATGTTTTCTTGCAACGGTAGCAATGTACAATTGATGCAAAATTAAACAGTAAATGATCTGTATACATTTTAAAAAAAGTAGGTTTAAAGCTCACCATCTGTTACAATTTGATTGTACAATCTCCTTTATTATTATTATTATTATTATACCTGATTTATATAGCACCAACAGTTTGCGCAGCGCTTTACAACATAAGGGCAGACTGCACAGTTACAATACAATTCAATACAGGAGGAATCAGGAAGCTCGTTAGAGCGTACAATCTAGGAATCTTTAGAGCTACCAAAAACGATGTCAGGGGTCGGCAACCTACGGGCTGCACCTGGTCCACTGCTGTTAAATGTCCGGCTGAATGATGAATTCACGTGCACCTGGCCCGCAGACAAACCCTTCATGCCGACTGTATGCAAATATGTGGCCTTGCACTTGAAAGGGTTGTACCGGGGTGATGCCTGCAGCTGCACACATCGTACCATTTTTTAAAGGCAGCAGTTGGTTTTCTTGGAATAACAACCCATGCAGCTAAGAAGCCGCTTGGCTGTTATCCTAAGCAGTAGGAGAGGATGTCCCACCTCCTGCCGCCTTCTGCGGTTCGACCAGGCTCTCTCATCCCACGGGAGGCACGAGCGACCAGCCAGCACATTCGCCAGCTGGCCGGAGACCCGAACAAAGCCGGAATTGGCTTTAATCGGGTCTAGTAACCTGGAAGCGATGTCTTGACATCACTTCCGGTTTACAGAAGACTTAAAGGCGCCAAATTTAAAGAAATGATAATATTCAAAACAGCCAAACTTGGCGTTTTGAATGCTTTTAAAGTGGATGTAAACCCACCACTCACCCAGTATAAACAAATGGCACAGTATTAATGTATATATACATGCAAGCCCCCTGCATGTATTCCTACCTTGCAAATGTCACCACCTTCAGCAGTAGAAACCCCACAAATCTCTGGAATCAGTGGGTTAGCCTCTTTGCTGGAGCTTGGTGGGGAGAGTTGTGACGTCACAAGACTCCCCACCCACCTCTACACTGTCCTACATTGCTATTCCTGAGTTTTGAGAGACACCACATGACTTCAGCATGCTCAATCATGCTGAGGTGTGGAGTAGCTAATCCTGGGAGAGCTGGAGAAGAAAGGAGGGGGGAGTGTGAAGCTACCTCTGCTCCGTGCATGAGATAAGGAGATTACCTCTCGCTCACACAGCACGGGGAAGGAACATTTCCTATTTCTCAGTTAGACGTCTGGATTAACTCTTTGTGGCAAGACAGGGCACAGATGACATGACATGCTCTACTCTACTTGGTAGAATTATGAATTACATTTTTTTTCGTGCTTACATCAACTTTAAGTGCAAATAAGGGATTTGGGGTGTTATAGAGACGTTTACATTCTTTCTGACAGCAATAAAAGTGATCAGAATTTTTTTTCAAGACATAGAACAGAAAAAGAGCAGTGCCAATCTAAGTGCAGAGGAGAAGGCATGCACGCCTCTAAGTGTAAACCGTAATGTATTATATGGTATAGTTGGTTAGAGATACTCACAGACATGGAGTGGAAAATCGCATGGCAGTGTCAGCCACTGCTGGCTATAACCGGGTGACTGGAAGCGTTCTGTCGGTGGTGGCATCAGCTGTGGAGTGGAAAATGAGAAAGCAGGCGTGCGCCCATCTAAGTGTAAACCTTACATAAAAGTATTTATTAACACTGGTAAAAGGTACTCACAAACAAGAAGGTAAAAATCGCATTGCAGTGTGAGCCACTGCGAGCTGAGTCCGAGTGCTTGAAGCATGAGAATGTCCACAGAAACTCGTCAGGTCCCAGGGGGAGGAGAGGGGGTCACTGGCTGACTGGCTCCGGCTGGTGGTAAGGTGGACGCTGGCGGATTCCAGCGCTCCCTGTGATTCAATCGGAATGGTGTAGCTGAGTGTCCGGGGTCACAGGGAGCACTGGAATCCACCAGAATCCATGTCTGTGAGTATCTCTAACCATTTATCTTTACCATATAAAACATTACTATGCAAACAAGTATATGGCGCAACACCCTGAAAAAACATATAAATCCCATCAAGTCTTTTTAAAATAGTCCATATGTGGCTGGTATAAGAACCAGCATTAGTAAAAAGTCCCAGCACAAAGGTCAGCCTTCTAAGAACCAGAAGCAAAGTCCTTGTAACACTGGAAAAAAAGAAGAAAAGAGGCGCCTCTAAGTGCAGACTTTAAAAACAGTTTATTAAAACCAACAATTGGCAACTCACATGAGACAGAAGATAAAAGGCACATAAGCAGGTCCTCAAAGGGGTAACATCAGTGAGACGTCCATAGGCCAGGATTCATAGCACCATCCTGAACTGTAGCAAGCGTCCCTGTGAGTTGGTAACCGGCCGAAGACAGGGGAATCTTAAATGAGGCTAGAGTCCCAGGATGATGACGTCATTGGACAGCGATGCGTTATCCGAGCCGGCGTGCTGCGATTGGTGTGGCAGCTGCGCTCCTTTATTAAGCCCGCTTGATAAAGGAGCGCCACACCAATCGCCACCCCAATCGCAGCACACCAATCGTACCACACCAACCGCAGCACGCCGGCTCGGATAACGCATCGCTGTCCAGTGACGTCATCATCCTAGGACTCTAGCTTCCATGGAACCAAGCCTCATTTAAGATTCCCCTGTCTTCGGCCGGTTACCAACTCACAGGGACACTTGCTACAGTTCATGATGGTGCTATGAAGGAGCTTGAGGACCTGCTTATGTGCCTTTTATCTTCTGTCTCATGTGAGTTGCCAATTGTTGGTTTTAATAAACTGTTTTTAAAGTCTGCACTTAGAGGCACCTCTTTTCTTCTTTTTTTCCATATAAAACATTACGGTTTACACTTAGAGGCGCGCATGCCTTCTCCTCTACTCTTTCTTATAGAAGATGATTCTGCTTCTAGCATGACACAGCCTCACCAGTGGATAACCTTCTGCATTTTCCTTTTGGACTGCCTCATTCACCGTGAATACACATCCTTGGACTATTATATTTGATAAGTACCCATTGGATCTCATCCATTGCATTATATTCATCAACATTTGCTTACGGTTTATACCATGTTGTTTGCGCTGACAATACTCTCCTCTGCCAATCTAAGTGCAGCATTATAAAAACATCTTTATTAAAAAGACAAATGGCAACTTACAAGATAAAAGCATTGTCAGCGCATGTGTGGCAATAGGCCTTATGTAGAGGTTCATCCACTCCTTTTAGAAGGATGGGCTGCAGGCGGGGAACACTGGTGGCCGGTGGTACTGGCTGAGCTGGTGGCTTCCAGCACTTCCAGAGACTCAGATGGGGCTCAGGAACCGCCGCTGATGTCACTACCGGATGCAGGGTGAAGTGGGAGGTGCTCGCGTTGAATCTAACCGTCTCCTCTCATAACAGTCGCGTTTGTTGTACCATATTTGGCATTCGTTTACAACTACTTATATTACGTTACCTACTCTAGGTTACCCATGAATAGTTTATATTATCAGGTTCCTACACATAAGTGCCACTTACTCCGTCAGGTTTTCCTTTTACGTCTTCCAATAGGTGACCAC
>BLSH010014884.1:215934-226399 GCA_018402905.1 Glandirana rugosa
CCCCCCCCCCCCCCCCCCCCCCCCCCCCCCCCCCCCCCCCCCCCCCCCCCCCCCCCCCCCCCCCCCCCCCCCCCCCCCCCCCCCCCCCCCCCCCTGTGTAATATGCAGGGGTGCTGTGTAATGTAAAGGGGTCCAGAGGTTCAGGGGGCTGTGTAATGTAAAGGGGACCAGAGGTGCAAGGGCTGTTTAATGTAAAGTCGGTCAGAGGTGGTGCTGTGTAATGTAAATATTTCCAGAGGTGCAGGGGGCTGTGTAATGTAAAGGGGGCCAGAGATGGATACAGTTTTATGGGGTCGTTTAGGTAGGTGCTCATATCATATAGTTTTGATAAATCTTTGGTAAAGTTGATACAAAGGTTGTATGATCAGATTGCAACGTGTATGGTGACTGTGACTCTGATAACTTCCTACTCCCCGTTCATACTCATGTCTAAATGCAAAATACCCCTTAGAGTAAAATATAGTCAGTCCGATATCAGTGGTTCCCTAAGAGTTCCATGTTGGGTTATGTCATTTCCATAAGTATTACTGTGCTTCATGGAGAAATTGTTTGTGCAGTACATGTTGTCAACCAAAGATATTTTCCTCTGTCTACAGTACTTTCTGTCTGTTCATATCTTTTTCAGTAACCATCTGTAATCCTATCAAGCAACAGACAAATTATATTTCGCAAACATGCTTTTTATGGGTAACAAAGGAGTTGATTTACAAAAGGCAAATAGACTGTGCACTTTGCAAAGTGCAGTTGCACTCTGCAAGAGCAGTTGTTCCAGAGCTTAATAAATGAGCAGGAGTTCTGCTGACTTCCATCATCCAATCATGTGCAAGCAAAAATGCTATTTAATTTCCTTGCACTTGATTGGGTATTCTTTGCAAAGTGAAGCTTTACATAATTTCCTAAGCTCTGGAGCAACTACTCTTGCAGAGTGCAACTGCACTTTGAAAAGTGCTCAGTCTATATGCCTTTAGTAACTCAACCCCATAGTCTCTTTTGTCCTGTTCATCCTCTTCACTTTAAAGCTGATTTAAAGTCGCAATTCTCATTTATTCCACAAGGTGGTAGTACATAACAGTAAATTTAATTCCTTTAGCTTTGCCTTGGTCTGACTTTAGTGTGGTAGTTTCAGGAAACTAACATATTGGAAGAATACATTTTGGCATATTTATAAATGCATTTTGGAATACTTGCAGACTAAAAATGTACTTGGTTTTCACTTTTTTTTTTAAATAAAAGTGAATTCTGTACTGTACATATACTGTTTATACAATGAATATGTATGTAATATTAATATATGTCCAATGTATTTAGTTGGTAATACACATTTTTAACAATTGAAAGGTGAGTAAACTTGTTATTCAAGATTAAACCCCAACCCCAGCCAAAATATTTTTTATAGTGTTTAACCACTTCAGCCCCGGAAGCATTTCACACTTTAGGACCAGAGCACTTTTTGCGATTCGGCGCTGCGTCACTTTAACTGACAATTGCGCGGTCGTGCAGCGTTATACCCAAACAAAATTTGCGTCCTTTTTTTCCCACAAATAGAGCTTTCTTTTGGTGGTTTTTGATCACCGTTGCGTCATTTCTGATCGCCGCTATAAACAAAAGAGGAGCGACAATTTTGCAAAAAAACCCAAATTTCTTACTTTTTGCTAAAATACAAATCCAAAAAAAAAAATATAAAAAAACATTTTTTTCAACGGTTTTGGGCGATTTTATATTCTTCCTCATATTTGTGATAGAAAAAATCGCAATCGGTGTTTATCGATTGGTTTGCGCAAAAGTTGCCGCGTTTACGAATGATGAGAATTCATTTTTGGGGTTTTTATTTATTTATTTTTTTTACTAGTAATGGCGGCGATCTGCGATTTTTAGCGGTACAGCGATATTGGGGCGGACATGTCGGACCATTTTGACACTTTTTTGGGACCATTGGCATTTATACAGCGATCAGTGCTGAAATGCACTGATTACTGTGTAAATGCCATTGGCAGTGAAGGGGTTAACCTGCAGGGGGCGCTCTAAGGGTTAACTGTGTTCCCTGGGTGTGTTCTAACTGTGTGTGGGCTGCCCTAGCAGGGGAAGGGGAGTGATCACAGCTTCCATATAGAGGAAGGCTGTGATCACAGCACTTCCCCATCTCACAGAACGGAGATCCGTGTTTACTTAAACGGACCTCCGTTCTTTCACTCCGGGGGGGGCATCGCGGGTAGCCGGCAGAGATCGAGTCCGCCGCACCCGCTCCCTGGCCCCCCCCGGACACAGTGAGTGCGCGAGCACAGTGCACGATCTTGCAGCCGCCGTCATATGACGGCGGTTTGCGATATCGAACCACCTTGTCGCCGTCAACCTGCGGTTGGTGGTCGGCAAGTGGTTTTAATAGAGTGGATACTTTTGTCAGGTTTTTATTGTTGTGTCACTTCCTCTTCCTGTGACACCAGTTTAAGAAAGGAGTTTGTGACTGTGACAGAGGTACACAGAAACATATACTAATAAAGTCTTTTCATTGCTGTATGTGTTCCCATTGGAGATGTTGCTGATCATTTCCTGTCCCTGTGACAGTCCTTGATCAAGACAGGAAGTGAGAGACATTTCCCAGCACGGACACAAGAAAAAATAAAAAAAATGACAGGGATCCTTAAAATTTCCCATGCCATCCAAAAAAGTTTCCTAAAGATGGCCCTTTATGATGTTTATGATTTTAACATTCTTGTCATTGCGCAATCTGAAATGTCTTACATTGTATATTTATAAAAGCTGTGATTCTGCCCACCTGCATCTTTTAGCAGTAGGGTTACTAACAGGATGTTTGGACAGTTAAAGGTGTCTTCCCTATGATCACAGCTCAGGTATAGTGCTGTAATATGTAGAATAAAATATAATTATTATTATTTTTTTCTTAAATTATTTTATTGCTTTATTCTCTCCTAAAGTCTTAGTGTTTTCAGCCCTATGTCAAATCATGACTGTCACAGTCACATTAGGAATCATTAGGCTTGCTGTCTGGGAAAATGCTAAATTCATCTCAACATCACAGATTCGGTTCTAAATTCAGTTCTGAAAAATTAAAATTGAGCATCTACGATGTGCAAATGTACTAAATTTGGAGGAAAAAATGTGTATCTGCACTACCTGCATAATTATATGTGCATAGCAGAAAATATGTACCTGTGAATATATGCACAGCTCTTCAACCACATGCACACATGGTAGAGTCAGTTTTTTTTTTCCAAGAAATTATTGTAATCCCCCCAAAAAGTATGTATTCTTTGAAAGCAGAGACCCTAAAAAATAAAATGGTGGTAGTTGCAAATTTTTTTATGCTGTACAAAATGGGCAAAGTTATTGCAATGCATATTTTTAGGAGGCATACACTAACATTAATTTTAGTGCAAACAAACACTTTATACTCAACTTTTTGATAAAATATAAAAGATGGGATTGCGTCATGTAAACAGATACTTAACATGTCAAGTCTTAAAATAAAGCATTAGAAAGGAAAAAGGAACAGAGGGCGTACCAGCCTTGCGTATTACCTTTGCGACACTTTAACCTCCCTGGCGGTATGATTATTTCAGATTTTTGGTGCTGAAAGCGGTATAATTATTTTGCATGGAAATTTGGCGTTTTATATTGTAGGCCTGTAATTCTTAGTAATAACTCACTTAAATCTGTCCAAACAAGAGTCTAGTAGACATCCCGGGTATGATAAAGTTTGAAACACAAAATAAATTATAATATAAATAACTATAATTATCAAAAATAATAACATAGTAGTAATAAAATGTATTCAATAATGTAATCAAATCAAAAACACTGAAATTTGCTCAGTTGCAGAATTGTCGCTGTCGTCACTTTCAGTGTCTGATGATAAATTTCCCCAAAAATCAGTATCACTCAATTCTGCAAATGATTCTTATTTACTTTCACTTTCTAGCTGATCAAAAACCACTTTTGACGTAAAGGGACACTTTTTGGTTGCCATGGACATTCTCAAGTTTCCAGGCAGAAAGAATGGCATATATAATATAAAAGTGCATGCAGGGCACTGGGCAAACCACTAGGGACAAAGGGGATGTGAAATGATTTCATACAGTAATGTAATCTTACTGATTACAGTGTACTGTATGTTCACTGTGTGTTTCACTTTTTGAATTTGCCACTGGTCTACGCCCCTGTGCGATGCTCGCAGGGAACGGAGCCCGGCACACAGAGGCATCAGGCAGAGGACACAGCCCACAGACACAGCGGGGGACATCGCTGGATCAAGGGGACAAGGTGAGTAACGCTGCCTTGGATCCAGCGATGCAATCCCGAGTGTGGCTCGGGGTTACCGCTAATGGTACTGAAATTCCACCCCGAGCCACACTCGGGAAAACCGCCAGGGAGGTTAATATTGTAAAAGGTAAAAACATACAAACAAGTGATGAAATCAAGCAATGAAAAAAAGTCCACCATCGTTCCCATCCAGCGAAATCTGCTGCCCAGTAACAAATTGTGGGATGTAGAGTCCAAAGAAACCTGTTGCATTTCGAGGGTGATCCCTCTTCTTCAGAGCTTTGAAGAAGAGGGGACACCCTTGAAATGCATCAGCTTGTATTCATTGATTGATTTTATCACTTGTTTGTGAGTATGTTTTTTTTTACCATTTACTATATCGACGTGTCGCAAAGGTAATGCACAAGGCTGGTGCGCCCTCTGTTTCTTTTTCCTTTCTAGAGTCTCCTCTGGGTTTCCCCTGACCTGTTGAGAGTGGCAGCACAGCCGATGTGGTGATTGTTAAAGATCTACATTCTCAGTCTACCGCACAGTAAACTCTTGAGCACAGGAGCATATGTTTTTCTTTGAAATAAAGCATGCCTGTGCAATCGCAAAAAAATATATTGGAACCCAAAATTCTGCTTTAAAAGCCTTTGTAGGTCATCCGTTTAACGTTAATTAAGAACTATGGCTCTAAAATTATTGCTTTCACTCTGACATTCGCAACAATAACTCACACATGCAGCACAATTGATGCTACAATCACATGCGTGGGTTTGGGAGGGGGGTGACAGGGGTGCTTTCATTTTTTTCCCTTTTTTATAATTTTATTTATTTTATACAATTTTTTTGTACACTTTTTAAAATTTTTTTCACTTTATTGCCATCACAAGGGAGCTAAGGAGCCCCCTAGGTGATATCATGGGTAAGTAGGTACTCTTTATGGAGACATTGGAGAACAATTAGAACCACAGAGTCTATCCTGCCCTCCGTTGCAACTATTCAAACACAGATCACCTTTGAAAACCTGTATCCTTGGCTACACGGGCTGAGGAAAATCAGATGTGGCTCTAGAATTGACACAATACACACTACTTCTGGATCATAAGTCGCAGGAGGAATCAGGAAATGAGTTGCAGGAGGGATCAAGATGTTCCTACTGCTTTTCCAGGGAGGCCGTGCTCTATGTTCCCGGGCTCCCCAGTGGAACAAGAGCGCCGGGGAAGGGAGGTATGCCAGGCAGGAAAGGGAATGCCAAGTGCGTGCAGCCCCTCCCATACCATACCAGATCATATGCTTTTCAACATTGGGAAGGTAGCTTGTAAAGCTTCCCCCATTCAAAGTACACATGTCCCAATGTTGAAGGACAAGGGCTTCTTCCCCATCTCCCTGTGACTCTTAACCACTTCAGCCCCGGAAGGATTTCCAGCTTTAGGACCAGAGCCCTTTTTGCGATTCTGCGCTGCGTCGCTTTAACTGACAATTGCGCGGTCGTGCGACGTTGTACCCAAACGAAATTTACGTCCTTTTTTCCCCACAAATAGAGCTTTCTTTTGGTGGTATTTGCTCACCTCTGCATTATTTCTGATCGCCGCTATAAACAAAAGAAGAGCAACAATTTTGCAAAAAAAAAACTAATTTCTTACTTTTTGCTAAAATACAAATCCAAAAAAAAAAAATAAAAAAACATTAAAAAAAACGTTTTAACAACGAGAAGAAAACAAATATCGCCGCTAGTCTTTATTACGTCTCCACTCGTTTATGGTGGTTTTCTTTCGAGATAAACACCCCTTTTTTCCTGCATTTAAAGCAAACCCATGTTGCAGCGTGCTGGCGCGTTAACAGTCAATTTCGCTGCGTCGCGTCTTAGCGTTTTTCCCGAGACCAGGATTTCGACCTTTAGGAAGGCCCCGACTTCACCAATTCTCAGTGTCCCTCTACCCCTTCTTCGGGAACAGGAAGTTGTAACCCTGTACACATGAAACTTACCCCCTTCGAAATGTTCGTTTGCTCACCTCTGCATTATTTCTGATCGCCGCTATAAACAAAAGAAGAGCAACAATTTTGCAAAAAAAAACAAATTTCTTACTTTTTGCTAAAATACAAATCCAAAAAAAAAATATAAAAAAACATTTTTTTCACCGTTTTTGGCCGATTTATATTCTTCCTCATATTTGTGATAAAAAAAATTGCAATCGGCGTTTATTGATTGGTTTGCGCAAAAGTGGCCACGTTTACGAATGATTACAATTAATTTCTGGGGTTTTTATTTTTTTTTTATTTTTTACTAGTAATGGCAGCAATCTGCGATTTTTAGCGATACTGCGATATTTCAGCGGACATGTTGGACCATTTTGACACTTTTTTGGGACCATTGGCATTTATACAGCGATCAGTGCTATAAAAATGCACTGATTACTGTGTAAATGCCATTGGCAGTGAAGGGGTTAACCTGCAGGGGGTGCTCTAAGGGTTAACTGTGTTCCCTGGGCGTGTTCTAACTGTGTGGGGAAGGGAAGTGGTCACAGCCTCCATGTAGAGGAAGGCTGTGATCACAGCCCTTCCCCCTTCACAGAACTGAGGTCCGTGTTTACTTACACGGACCTCCGTTCTTTCACTCCGGGGGGGGGGGCATCGCGGGTGGCCGGCGGAGATCGACTCCGCCGCACCCGCTCCCTGGCCCTCCCCGAACAAAGTGAGCACGCGGGCGCGCCTCCGGCGGCGTACGCACTCACTAGGCTTGATCTCGCGGCCGCCGTCGTATGACGGCGTTACAGAGCCACTTTGTCGCCGTCATTTGCCGATCAGCCGTCGGCAAGTGGTTAAAGAAGGTAGGGGTAATAGCAAAATGGAGGGGGCTTACAACTGGAATCTGGTAGCCCCCTTTATTGGAGGTGACCAGATATCCGCCCCACACCAGGGGAATGAATACATGGGTACAATAGTACCCCTTACTTGTTCAGACAAAGAGTTAAAAGTAGAAAAAAAAACAACACCATGAAAAAATATTTTATTATATAAAACACAAATAAATACCTACATTTAATAGGGGTTGATTTACCAAAACTGGAGAGTGCAAAATCCGGTGCAGCTGTACATTGTAGCCAGTCAGCCTCTAACTTCAGCTTGTTCAATTAAGCTTTGACAAAAAAAAAAATGCAGAGCTGCCCCAGATTTTACACATTCCAGCTTTGGTAAATCAACCCCATAGCATCTAGCAATGTATCCATCAATCAAGTCAAGTCATGTAAATCCATCAATCACGATGATGCCTCTCTGCCAATCTGTACATGATGAAATCCTAACATTAAATGACAGATTGCACTATAGGTAACCAGTAACAACAGAGTGAAGGTTCTCAGTCCCTGTCCTGGCCCATTGAGCCCCCCTATTATCCCTTCCCCCTCTACTGTAAATTCCCCTAGACCAGGATTACACTTTATGTAACCAACATGGCTATCTCTGATTAATGTATTCTAAATATAAATATATGACTACATTAATTACTAGACGGGTTCCTGGTGACCAGTGTGTTGTAATAAACCATATAAAATATAAAATTGTTGTTCAAAGCAGAAACCTGCAGAAAGGTTCATTTAAACTGAAAATCCCCATCGGGGGATTATATACAACTTCCTGTCCATGTAATATCCATACAAGAAATGGTGTATGTGGACACTGATCAATAAAAAAATACATTGCCCAGCAATACAATTATTGTCAGGAATTTTAATCTGTAAATAAAAAGATACATTGCATTGTGACAAGCACCACCAATGTTTACTAAGGAATAATCTGCGCATATGGTAAGCAAAGCAGCAGGCCCAAAAGCTGTTGAAACAAAGATGACAGTGTACGTATGGGTATTTATTATTGTAACCTTTGTTCCAACAATGTGTGAAATCAAGTACACATCTGTAAAAAAAAACAGTACAAGTAAACAAAAAAAAACCCCACTTTGATAAAAAAAATAACTGTGATACACAGAGCACAATGCTTTTTAACTTTAACCACTTGCAAAGCAGCCGCCGCCATTTGACAGCGACAGGTTGGCTCTCCTGCGCAAATCGGCGTAGCTGTACGGTGGTTTGTGCACGAGCGATCGGGGGCGCGCACGCGCCGTGGGAGCATGCCCGCTGCTTGGGCAGACTCGATATCCGGCGGCGTCCGTGATTGCCTGGTGCAGAGGCAGATCTACTGTAATCAGGAACAGTGAGATCTGTTATGTCCTTGCTAGCCCATCCCCCTACAGTTAGAAAACGCTGAGGGAACACAGTTAACCCCTTGATTGCCCCCTAGAATTAACCCCTTCCCTGCCAGTTTCATTTTTACATTAATCACTGCATTTTGTATAGCACTGATCAATGTAATAATGTCACTGGTCCCCAAAAAGTGTCATTTGGGGTCAGATTTGTCCGCCGCAATGTCGTAGTCCCGCTACAAATCACAGATTGCCGCCATTACCAGGCAAAAAAATAAATAAATAAAAGTCCCTAAGTCTATCCCATAGTTTGTAGATGTGATAACTTTTGCGCAAACCAATCAATATACGCCTATTGTGATTTTTTTTACCAAAAAAATGTAGAAGAATATATATCAGCCTAACTGATGAATGAATTTGTTTTTTTTTGGTTTTTTTTGCATATGTATTATAGCAGAAAGTAAAATAAATAGTTTTTTCTTCAAAATTGTCGCAATTTTTTGTGTTTATAGCGAAAAAATAAAAACCGCAGAGGTGATCAAATACCACCAAAAGAAAGCTCTATTTGTGGGAAAAAAAGAATGTCAATTTAGCTTGGGTACAACATCACACGACCGCGCAATTGTCAGTTAAAGTGACGCAGTGCCATATTACAAAAAATGGCCTGGTCAGGAAGGGGGTAAATCCTTCCTGGGCTGAAGTGGTTAAGGGCCCATTCACACTGTTTGTGGTTAATGCCATTTTTCTACACCTTATCAATGCCAGTCACTGCAAGGGTACAAAGAAAACAATAGATTTCTCTATCATATGTTTACACCGCTGGTGTGATGCCAATGTAGAAAAGTGCAGACATGCTACATTGTTACGCAGCACATCAGATGACATTGCAGGTCATCGCAGCACAATACATCACACCAGACTACTGTGCAGAGACTTGAATAAAGTGTACATTTGTACAATCTCAAAATAGTTAAAAAAAAGTAGATCATACCACCCAGCAAAATTTCGTTTTTTAGCATGTGGGTAGTGTGAATGGCCCCTTATTGTTTTATTACAGATGGCTTTAATGATATCAGTATAGACTTCATGTAGTTTTGTTACTAATTAATGCAAAAATCCCTAAGAGCAGCTAAACTGAGAAACACTAGGGAAAGTCACATTTCTATTTTAGGCACACCACCACTTCGCTGGCATATGTTCAGGTACTAGATCATACACTCCATAATGAAACAGACCTATGAGTAAGTTCACAATTTATATGCTGTAGCCTTGTGTGTATGCATCCACTGGCAGCACGGACGCATAGTAAATATTGTGAGGCTATAATTTGGTTGTCTACATGTTATCAATGTGCTGGAGTGCATGCAAAAGTTTTAGTAAATCAAGCCAGTTTGGCTTGTGGTTGCAGAACGGTCCCATTGACTTGAACGTGCCAGGTTTACAGCTGGTGCTGCCTGTCACCCCGACAGGCCACGTTAAATTTGCCTTGGTTGCGACATAAAGCTTTGTAGCATGTGTACAGTCTCCTCCGGCTGTATGCTACTTTAGTTGGGTGGTGGGTAGAGTTGAGCGAACACCTGGAAGTTCGGGTTCTGCTGGTCCGTCCGAACTTCGGGACAAAGTCCGGGTCCGGGTCCGGACGGAACCCGAACGATCGCACGGAAAACATCCCGCGAACGGGATGGGAATGGGGGTAAAATGAAGGAAAACGTCGGGAGACCCCGAAAGGTCCTGAAAGGATGTCGGTAAAAACACGGATTTTCAAGCCCAGGGGTAACTAAAGTTACCCCAAGCAACAGGCACGCTAGCAAGCCCAAGGCAGGCCTGGGCCTGGGCCTGAAACAGGGCTTCAAGCCTGCCTGGTCGTCTTGGGCTTGAAGGTCCACAAGCGAGTTGAGATGGGTGGTGGGTTGATTTCATCGTATGTCGGCCTCCTCTGACATGTGTACGATGTTTCGAAATACAGCGTTGGTTCCGTTTAAATTGCACCGGACAGCCCCACTG
>BLSH010014884.1:235577-265668 GCA_018402905.1 Glandirana rugosa
ATTTTATCGAAATTTTTGGTGAGAGTGTGGGGGGGGGGGGGGTGTAGGCAAAGCATTTGCCTTTTAAAGCTATTTTAACAGTTTTGTTGGATGGATAAATAAAGAGTTTCAGAAAGGTTGAAATACTTTTCTTGGAGAAAATGCTGCTTCAAGCACCTATTAGCGCTGACCAGATCCCATATTTGAAAGCCTAGGCTCTTGGTCATGTTATTTTTGTTAAAGGGTAAGGTTAGCCAGTCTAAACTCCGATGATTCCTTTTAGTGAAAGTCACAAAACCAAGTGCCTACGCCATGGGTAGGCAACCTGCGGCCCTCCAGCTGTTGCAGAACTACAAGTCCCATCATGCCTCTGGGAGTAATTGTAACTGCCAGCCTTGCAATGCCTCATGGGAAATGTAGTTTCACAACAGCTGGAGGGCCGAAGGTTGCCTACCCCTGGCCTACGCTTTTGATTGTTGGCCAGCACTATTGAGACTCTTCAGCATTTTTTACAGAAAATATAACAATGGCAGTCTAGCATTGCTCTTTATCACTCCCATATAAAGATTGCATTTGAGTATAGGTGGAACCCTAAA
This sequence comes from Glandirana rugosa, assembly GCA_018402905.1. Classification (NCBI taxonomy): domain Eukaryota; kingdom Metazoa; phylum Chordata; class Amphibia; order Anura; family Ranidae; genus Glandirana; species Glandirana rugosa. The sequence goes on from BLSH010014884.1 coordinate 236,153, forward strand.
TAAGTTCTGTGGGGCAAGGGAGGAGGAGGTTATATGGAGCATAGTGGTGATGGTGGTACCTGAGGACCGTACAAAAAAAACTTGTAGATGCGATTTCCACAATCTTTTTTCCCCATCTCATTTCTTCTCTCTTAGTGTAGCCTAATAACATTACAACTAACTGATACTGATATTCATTTTAGTATATACACTATATTCTTAGGATCGGGTGAGGGTAGTTGTACTGTATCATTTTAAATGATTACTTTACAGTTTCCATGGAAAGCTTTACAAATGGTTTTATAAATATGTAAAAAAAAGATTAATCTATGTAGTGCTTGTAATAGGACTATTTTTAAATCTTCTTTTTGGCTGTTTTTCTCCATTAAAGCACCCAGCGCTGTATCTGATTTAAATGCCAAAGAAGTGGAAGCCAATTTTATAACTGTTAGCTGGCGACGGCCATCACAGCCAAATGGCATCATCACACAGTACAGAGTCAGAGCTTTTGTTAAGGAAACAGGAATGGCCATTGAGAATACAATTCTCACAGGAAAATATAAGGTACTCTGCTAGACTTTGAAATCTGTGTTTATCTTTTGCATTGAACAATTAGTAATCACTTATTGCTTTGCAGGTGTTTTCACACGTTGCTTGATCTACAAGTTCTCTGTGGTATTAAAAAGAGCTTCATCTTCTGTCTTTTACACCTACTGAGTGCAGCTCAACACCTACAAGTGTTTCCTGTTATTGTCTCCAATTAAAGGAGTGCTGAAGAGAGTGTTGTGTTTGGGGGACAAATGTAGAAAAGAGTAAGACAGGGAAAAGCCACATAGTACAGCCTAGTAATAGTTTTGTAGTAGTGTACTATAAATTGGGACATTATGCAATATTTGGAAATAGTGGGGCCATACACTATATATATAATACTAGTATGTGGATGACAACAAACTGTGTGATATTTGTAGACAGAGCAGCCAACCTTTCATATCATATGGGTGTATGAATCTCAACACAATAAGTTCTGAGCTCTGGGGATCTGGTTTGACTTTCTCTTTTCCCACAAGGCAAAAGAACAATCATTTTGTTAGAAACATGCACAGAAAACAAAAATATCTCACCACAGTAATAGAGAGCAATGGGCTTTTTGCAATAGGCAGAACTTTTAGTCAATTCTGAAATCTGTCTGTTTAAGGCAAACTTGCATAACGATATTGTATATGGTTATGTTTTAACATATAAAAAATGCAAAATAATTATCAAAGTGGAGCTGCTAGTCAAAACTTTGTTCATTTGCTTAAACCGGAGAAGGTTTAGAAATCTGGGGGTTATTCGGTGCCTTCTGTGTCCACAGTAGGGAATGTTGCTCACACTTCCTGTCCTGGGGATACAATAGAAAGTGTTTTGGAACCTCCCTTATAAGAGGGGAAATCGCATTTGTTACATTGATGCCTGGACAGAGATGCTCATTTGGAGATTTGCTCTGACTTTCTGTCCCAGAAACAGCTGCAAGTGAGAGGAAATCTCCCTAACAGGGGTGCATACTACAACAAAAGTGGATAGAGATTTTAAAGTCTAGCAATTCCCAACTCTAAGCAAAACCAAAATATATATATTAAAAAACCTGCTTTAGTTGGAGTTTTACTTTAAAGAGTCAGACCAGTAGCGGAATATTGTGTTGATGAGTATACCAGTTAGCAGATCTCTGTATCTCTTATGCTCTTATGGACAAAAGGCATAACATAAAATACAAATGAATGAGAATTATTCCACAAGAAATAATTGGAAAAAAAATCTTTGGACACATTTTTTGTAATAAATGAACAATAATCTAATGAAAACTAGTTTACCTATTATTCTGCTCTTATGTCTGTGCTAAGGTCCTATGAGAAATTGTAAGCCGGCGGGAAATAGGAGTTGCCATTACTATGTGCCTTTCCCTACATCCTATCCTAGTTATGTGGGTTCTGATTGGTTAGGTAGTGTGTGTCTGGGCATCTACTACCTCCTCTTTCTATTCTATGACTGTGTCTGTACATTTCTCTTGCTTTGCTCCCTAGCTCCATAATTTATTAATTTTCTATCTTGTGCGGCCTCTCATGACTTCCCTCGCTGGTGGACTGTCTCTCTGCAGTGTGCACCCTTTTCTCTGCTTTTTGTTTATTACTCTACAGACTCTCTTATTCTCTTTTCCTGTGTGGCTGTATCTTTGCTGCATCATCCTGTCTTAAAAACATCTGAAAAATTACATATACAGTACTGTGAAAAAGTTTTAGGCAGGTGGCAAGAAATGCTGTTAGAATATTTTCCAAAATATCTATTGTAATTGTTTATTTTTATCACTTTGCAAAATGCAAAGTGAGCGAACAGAAGTAAAATCTAAATCAAATCAATATTTGGTGTGCAAAATAACAGAAAAATGATTGCTCAAACGGTGGGTAAAGCAGCAAACAGCATTAGACCATATAATGCAAATATATTATAACAAACAAATAACGTGTTGCACTAAAGAATAAATATATAAGTGAACAGAAGTGAAGAGTGGACCGACTACTCCCAATATCCTCAGACAAAATAAAAATATAAAAATGATAAATGTGAAATTAATTTTATAAATGTGAAATCATGCCCATAGGGCAATAAAAGTCTAAACTATCCCAAATAAAGTGGTCAGAATACACAGTGAAAACGAGATATCTCCAATCTCGATGAATGAGGTGGAATCAGTCCAAATCTAGGGGTGACAATCTCTCCAATCATACAAAGAATAAGGTGGGTTCTTACCAGAATAGTTGGGTTCACGTGGTCATATGACCAGTGAACCAATAATGCTTGTGTGGAAACCTCCACGATAGGTGATGGTGAAATCCTCCACGATATCCACGATGATGGGGCTCCTCCTCCACTGAACAGGCAATTCACTACACTCAAGACCGGTAAGGGCTCTTATTGCAGTATCAGATGCGGTGGACCCCCCATTACAGGGATCAAATTCACCTTACTGTTGCACAAACTCGGCTGGATGATGCTTCCTTAGGTGCTGTATATTACTGGGAGATTTGGGCTCAGATATCGTGGAGGATTTCACCATCACCTATCGTGGAGGTTTCCACACAAGCATTATTGGTTCACTGGTCATATGACCATGTGAACCCAACTATTCTGGTAAAAACCCACCTAATTCTTTGTATGATTGGAGAGATTGTCACCCCTAGATTTGGACTGATTTGGACTGATTCTACCTCGTCCATCAAGATTGGAGATATCTGGTTTTCACAGTGTATTCTGACCACTTTATTTGGACTATTTTGGACTTTTATTTCCCTATGGGCATGATTTAATATTTAGTGTGACTATCCTTTGGATTCAAACCAGCATCAGTTCTTACACTTGCAGGCTTCGTATACTTGCACGAATCCAGGGATTCTCTAGGAATAATCTCAGGTGTATGATTAGCCAATTACACCAAGCTGGTGCTAATGATCATCATTTTTTTATGTAGGTTCATACACAGTCATTAACTAAAACAGAAACAGCTGTGTAGGAACAGCCAAACTCTGCTACTAAGGTGAGGTTGTGGATGACAGTTTCATGTCACAGGTCATACACCATGGCAAGACACTGTTCAGCAGTGCAAACAGCACAGAACTGGCAGAAACTAGTAGGATCCAGGTACACCCATCTACTGTCCTGGGAAGTCTGGCCAGAAGTGGTCTTCATGGAAGAATTGCGTCCAAAAAGCCATTCTATGGAAACAAGGCTAAGCAATTCTACTATGCATAAAACATAGGAACTGGGTTGCAGAAAAATGACAGTAGGTGCTCCAAAGTGTCAAAATTTGAAATATTTGGCTGTAGCAGGAGGCATTTTGTTTGCTGAGGATCTGGAGAGTGGTACAATAATGGGTGTCTGCAGGCAACAGTGAAACATGATGGATGTTCCTTGCAAGTTTGTTGCTGCATATCTGCAAATGGAGTTGGAGATTTGGTTAGGACTAGTGTTGGGCGAAAGGTTTGGGCTGAGTAAAAGTTCGGCCCAAACACCGCCCGTTTGGGTGTTCGCCTGAACACCGAATTTTCTGTGTGTTCAGCTGGATATTTGGTCACCAAGTGCACAGTCAATATGTTGTTAAGGAGCGGGGTCAGGAAGCCAGCCATCACATCCTTAACAACATCTGAAAGAAAAAAAATAATTGCAATACAAAATAAAAAAATGGTCACCTGGTGCCCCCCTTACCTATATAAAGTGGTATTCCAGTCATTTTTAAGTTTATTAATCATCAGCAGCTACAAAAAATGTAGCTGCTGACTTTTAATAAACACACACTCACCTGTCCCACGATCCAGCGATTTGGCCACCCAAAGCCTCGCTCCTCTCCAGAGGTGCCCTTGCCCCAAACCACCCACCCCCCACATTGAGGGCATGTGGTATGGTATGGTTACAGGAGGGGGGCACTCGCTCATCCCCCCCTTCCTGGAGTGCCAGGCTGCATGCTCGGATAAGAGTCTGGTATGGATATTGGGGGGGACCCCACACATTGTTTTTTAAATTTTGGTGTGTGGTTTCCCTTAAAATCCATACCAGACCCAAATGGCCTGATATGTATTGGGGGTGGGGGGGGGGGACCTCACACCGTTTTTTAAATTTTTTTTTGTTTTGCCGGCAAAAGCTTGCCGCTACTAAGTACATTTAAATACATTTATTTTTCTTTAGAAATGTCAGTTTTGCTGCAGCAGGCTCTATACACTGTGCAAATGCACCACTTTACAGGCAGACTAAGGGGACTCCCCAGGCACCATATTTAGAGGCATTTTTCATTTTTATTGTTTCACTGAAAGCATAATTAAAATCACTGGTCCTTTAAAACTGATAATTAAAATGATTACATTTATTTATTTAACATTGTTTTTGCATTGATACATGTACCCCAGGGCAGTAGCCAGGCCCCCATACCATTTTTATGCCCAATAACTTGCATATTAGCCTTTTGTTTTGCCGGCAAAAGCTTGCCGCTACTAAGTACATTTAAATATATTTATTTTTCTTTAGAAATGTCAGTTTTGCTGCAGCAGGCTCTATACACTGTGCAAATGCACCACTTTACAGGCAGACTAAGGGGACTCCCCAGGCACTATATTTAAAGGCATTTTTCATTTTTATTGTTTCACTGAAAGCATAATTAAAATCACTGGTCCTTTAAAACTGATAATTAAAATGATTAAATTTATTTATTTAACATTGTTTTTGCATTGATACATGTACCCCAGGGCAGTAGCCAGGCCCCCATACCATTTTTATGCCCAATAACTTGCATATTAGCCTTCAAAATTGGCACTTTTGACTTTTTCAAGTTTGAGTCCCATAGACTTCAATGAGGTTCGGTGTTTGGGTCTGAATGTTTTACGATGTTCGGCTGTTCTGGTGCGAACCGAACAGGGGGGTGTTCGGCCCATCTCTGATCAGACTCATCACCAATGGTGTCCTCAATGCTGAGAAACACAGGTAGATACTTATTCATCATGCCATACCATCAGGGAGGCGTATGAGTAGCCCCAAATTTATTCTGCAGCAGTAAAATGATCCCAAACATACAACCAAAGGCATTAAGAACTATCCTGAGTACAAAGAAGAACAAGGATTCCCGGAAGTGATGATTTAGCCCCCACAGAGCCCTGATTTCATCATAATGGAGTCTATCCCGGATTACAGAAGGATTTGATACATCCTATATCCACAGAAGATCTGTGGTTAGTTCTCCAAGATAAAACAAAATAAATGACAGCGCATTTCTAATCCCTAATGCATGTAGGGCAGGTTTTTTTTGTGTTATATTAGTTCTCTAATATGTCTGAAACAACCTACTTGCTGAGTTCCTTAAAAAAAAAAAAAATTGTGTGCAAGTGTACCTAGAAGAATTGATGTTGTTTTGAAGGGAAAGGGTGGTCACATCAAATATTGATTTGATTTGGTTTTCCTCTTCTGTTAATTTACTTTTCATTTTGCTTATTGATAAAAATAAACTATTAACACTTCTAGTTCTGAAAGCATTCTAAATTTACTGCATTTTTCACATCTGCCTAAAATGTTTGCCTGTATATGTTCATATTTACTACCAAATTAAAGCCGTGTCTGTCCTGAAAAAATTGAGATGTATACAATATAGGAACAAAAAAAGTTAAAAATGAACCACAAATCTGACACCCAAAGATAGTCAAAGACCTCAGCGCAATCACTATGGTGTGAGTGTAGTGATATCTGCTTATACACCCGAATACTGCTGCATGCACTCCATGTGTTCCCACATGTGACAAGCAATATAGTGCCTCACACTATTAGATAAAACAAACAATTAACAAACTTATATAATGCCACAAATCATATATCTGAAAAAAACAAAATCAAAATCAACTGTGCAAGTCCACAATAATTCTGAAATAAAAGCCCTTTGATTATCAATGTACAGTATGTGTCCATTATTCATTTCTGCAATAAGTACTGTACTCTGTCTGCAATGTCTGCAATGTTTTTGTAAATCACTCCAACTTGTATTGTGCAAAACCCATAAACTCAAACCCATCACCAACATTTCAATACTCTCACCTGGTGGTTTGACAGCCATTGTTTAACCACTTGATGTCCGCGCTATAGCCGAAAGATGGCTACAGCGTGGACCTCAAATGCCGGGTGGGTGTCCATGTATTCTCGCACCGCCCGCGCTCCCCCTGTGGTCTCTCTATGATCGCCGAGTTCTTCGGACATGGCTGATCACAGAGCATGGTAAAAGGCCAATCATAGCGGACCCTTTACCATGTGATCAGCTGTCAGTCAATGACAGCTGATCACGGAAGTAAACAGAAGCCGGTTACTGGCTTTTTTTCCCTTTATGCTGTCAGCGCAAAGAAAAGCATAAAGCCGGTAGCCAGCTTCTGTTAGAGGGATATCGGTCCCCTAAGTGCCAACCAGTGCTGCTAATCAGAGTCCTCCAGTGCTGCAAATCCACAGATCTGTCTTTTTTTTGTTTATTTAGCAAAAATAAAAAACGCAGTTGTGATTAAATACTACCAAAAGAAAGCTCTATTTGTGTGAAAAAAATGATAACAATTTAATTTGGGTACAGTGTTGCATGACCACGCAATTATCATTGAAAGTGTGAGAGCCCTGAAGGCTGGAGATTGGCCTGGGCAGGAAGCGGGTATAAGTGCCCAGTAAACAACTGGTTAGCAAAAAAATAAATGAAAGGACATTCCCTGCAGTTTATTTATGAAGCAGCACCTTCGTTATGCTTTGCTTAATGGTGTGGGTATTAACCACTTCAGCCCCGGAAGGATCTCACACTTTAGGACCAGAGCACTTTTTGCGATTCGGCACTGTGTTGCTCTAACTGACAATTGCGCAGTCTTGCGACGTTGTACCCAAACAAAATTTGCGTCCTTTTTTCCCCACAAATAGAGCTTTCTTTTGGTGGTATTTGATCACCACTGCGTCATTTCTGATCGCTGCTATAAACAAAAGAAGAGCGACAATTTTGCAAAAAAACCCAAATTTCTTACTTTTTGCTAAAATACAAATCCAAAAAAATATATAAAAAAACATTTTTTTCAACGGTTTTGGGTGATTTTATATTCTTCATCATATTTGTGATAAAAAGAAATCGCAATCGGCGTTTATTGATTGGTTTGTGCACAAGTTGCTGTGTTTACGGATGATGAGAATTCATTTTTGGGGTTTTTATTTATTTATTTTTTTTTACAAGTAATGGCGGTGATCTGCGATTTTTAGCGGTACTGCGATATTGGGGCGGACATGTCGGACCATTTTGACACTTTTTTTGGACCATTGGCATTTATACAGCGATCAGTGCTATAAAAATGCACTGATTACTGTGTAAATGCCATTGGCAGTGAAGGGGTTAACCTGGGGGGGGCGCTCTAAGGGTTAACTGTGTTCCCTGGGCGTGTTCTAACTGTGTGTGGGCTGCCCTAGCAGGGGAAGGGAAGTGATCACAGCTACCATATAGAGAAAGGCTGTGATCACAGCCCTTCCCCCTCTCACAGAACGGAGATCCGTGTTTACATACACGGACCTCTGTTCTTTCACTCCGGGGGGGCATCGCGGGTAGCCGGCGGAGATAGATTCCACCGCACCCGCTCCCTGCCCCCCCCGGACACAGTGAGCGAGCAAGAGTGCCTCCGGCGGCGCGCGTGCGCTCACAGTGCATGATCTCGCAGCCGCCGTCGTATGACAGCGGTTTGCGATTTCGAACCACCTTGTCGCCGTCAACCTGCGGTTGGCGGTCGGCAAGTAAACTAGATGAGAAGCATTTTAAGGTTCTGCAAAGGCTAAAGAGGAAGTAACCCTGATGGGTTTTACTTCCTCTTTAGTTTCCTGCAAAGTAAAAGCATAATAGACTAGTATGCACCGCCACTTACCTGCAGAGGAATCCCGCGATGTCCCTGCTGCAGGCCACGTGCATGACTGCCCCTCTTCCTTCCGGGGCTGCGGACTCCAGCACTGTGACTGAGCCACATGCGTGCGGGAGCTGCCAGTCACGGCACAGTGTTAGTGGAGAAACGGCACAGAGTCCGTTTCTTTACTGCGCATGCACCGATGACGTTGATGCACCCGAATACACTGCATATATCCTAACCTGTGCAAGTTTAGGAGATATGCAGGGTACCTACAGGTAAGCCCTAATATAGGCTTACCTGTAGGTTAAAGTGGTTGTAATGTGTTTACAAACACTTTAAATAGAAGCAATCCAGAGAATACGTGTTTTTTGGAAAACAAAAAATACAATTTAGGGGAAAAAAGTCCCCCCCCCCACAAAAAATAACATTATAGGTTTATTTTTTTGGGGGGGGGGCGACTATACTGTTTATTTTTTCTCAGAATGCAGAGCTAGGTTAGTGATTAGGATGTTAGTCCTATGTGTTGATACATATTAGCAGAAATGTGATAAAGATAAGGCACTACTTGAATAATCTATTACTTCTTCAGTGCTTGAAATACACATCTGAAAGATTTTTGGTAGGCCAGTGTTGTAGTCCACCCTAGCATTTTATTTTGTAACCTTTGCTATGGGTAATTGAAGGCCTGGTAATTACAACCCTCATATTTAATTGTATGGCACATGGTAACGTTATAATCTGAAGGCATGGAACGTCACACTGCAATATGCTGTTTCATTGTCTTTAAATTAGACTTTGTCAGACAGTGACATTGAAATTCTTTAGTGGTGCAGGATTAAATCCAGATGTCAAATGATACTTACTTTCGGTATAAATGTTCCTAGCATAAAAAGTACAGTGTAAACCCAGCATTAGTCTTACTGCACCTGTACTTGCATTATTATGTGGGCACTGAAGCCATGCTAATATTGTGAGAGAGGAATAGAGGAATGAATAAGATTTTATTGTAACGTATGCTATAAAGCCTTTTATTTAATTTAAAAAAATAACATATTTTTTTAAACATTACTGTATGTTGCTTTAGATTAACATGGCACTCCTTATGTATCTGCAGTACATCACTAACACCGATTATGAGATTTCAACTGCAGTAAATGAATATACCAAATCGTTATTTTTTGGCCATGCAAAGGAAGCTATGACTGGAACATATGAAGGATCAGCTGACATTTTTTCCACAGTCCAAACGATGCCCTCTGTGGCATTCTACAACAATGCAAATGGAGACACAGGTAATGGGTAGCCCAAGTTTTCAAGTAGCTAAAAAAAACTCCTTGAAATAGCAAATTTTGTAAAGTTGTCAATAACATTTGATTGCTCTTTTTTTTGTTATTGCATCCTAAAAATGTTTTACAGCATATGGCATTGCCACCCACAAAGGTTACACCATTTTGTCACACTGCTGACCTCCTGTATTAGAAAAAGTCACACCCTATAGGTCCCAGGCAAGCTGCATAGACAATCAGTTATTACAGTTGCCACAGCAGGTGTGACTGTAAGGGATTAGCGTATCACCTACTGCAGCATACAGAGCTTCAGCAGGGGAACATTTGACTAATGGCTCTTCAAGTGTCACTATTACAGTCAAGTAGGTCAAAGTGTTACAAGACCAGCGTGTGTGGAGTCAAACAGGTGCAGCTGACCTCTCTGACATGACAATACTACTATGACATGGCTGCAGCCAATAAAAGAGCTCGCCCCCCCTTCGGAGAGATGCACTTTATGTGTATACAAACATTGTTGGCTTGACAGATATATGTTTAAAAAATATTGCAACAGTATTAGGTGAATGAAAAGTGACACTTTAAATGCCTCTTTTTGTTAAAGGACATTAAGCTGGTCAATGACTTGGCAATTTTAGAAGCTTTCTATCGGCTTTTAATCACATTCGCAACCTATGGTTTTGGCCATTTCAGGTTTTGAGAACATTTTGGTTTTAAGTAAAGGTACCACTTAAGCGGCATGTGTTGATCAATTTCTTTTTTTTTTCCAATAAGAGTTTTATTAGAAATAATGGGTTACAAAGGTGGTACAGAGTAAGGAAATATCGGCGGTAGGTAGCGTCTTACATCGGGACCTTATATCTTAGGATCCAACAATAACTGAAGATAATGATACAGTAGGTAAATAGGATCAAACAAGATTTTAGGAGAGAGAAGCGGTATACTTATGGTCGACTAACACGATAACAAATATATCACTTATTACCTGAACGTCTCGCAGTCACCTGAACTCACATCCTCAGACCACGAGTCGTCCGAGTAGATCAAATTTAAATTCATGTATATTAAAGGAGTTAGAGTTAGTCTCTTGTTAGATGTTTGATTGGGGTGTTAAGATGTAGGAGTGAACTGAGCCTGTAATGTCATCTATCTCTTTTCCCTTAGCGAGAAAAGTGTACTTTAGGGTGATTTTATGTTTAGTGGTGTTGATCAATTTCAACTGTAAATTCAATCATTTTGTCCATTCATGTTCATGTTGAATTTTCCCAGCTAATCATTTTTATTCCCATGTGACAAGGCTGGAGCCAGGTATACATAAATATGCAATTGTTGTCATTTGCAGGGTGTTTATGCATTTGTAGGAAAAACAGTTGCTCAGAGGATGAATAGTGGAATTATCTAACACAATTCTTATGTTTAAAGCCAGCTTTATAGGGCATGGGTTTTATATAAAGCAAACACTCCCATGGGTACTTGTTAAATATTTGTTAATATAAAGGGATACATAATACAAGAAAGATGAGACTTACAGATGTAGCTTATCAAATCTGTTTGGTGTGTGTATGGTGAGCTCCATTTTTAAGCTTCCATAGTTTCTGCTTTTTCCAAATATTCTGGCTTTTTGTAGAAACCCTTTCCCTTTCCCCATATACTGTGTCACATACTGTACCATAAAACAAAGTGCAGCGCTATGCAGTATGCACCGATCTGCAGACGCGAGTAGTGGAGAGCCAATCGGCTGCTCTCCTGACGGGGGGGGGGGGTCTGTGCTGAGTGTTATTCAGTGCAGCTCCCCCCTAGGATCCCCACCCGAGACCACCAGGGATGCCACCAGGACCACCAGGGAGAGCCCACCCAGGGAGACCACCAGGGAGCCGATCAAGACCAACAGGGAGCCCACCCTAGACCACCAGGGAGCCCATCCTAGACCACCAGGTAAGGGGCACAGTGCCCGACATGGATGGCACTCAGTGCTAACCTCAGATGCCACCCTAGACTAGCAGGTAATGGGCCCCTATTAGTGCATCTGTCATTGCCGCCCACCAGTGCCCACCAGTGTCACCTATCAGTGCCCACCAGTGCCACCTACCAGTGCCACCTATCAGTGCCCACCAGTGCCGCCTATGAGTGCCCATCAGTGCTCCATATCATTGCCCGTCAGTGTTGTTTATCAGTGCCGCCTATCAGTTCCCATCATTGTTGCATATAAGTGCCTCATCATCAGTGCCTGTCAGTGCCACCTCATCAGTGCCAATCAGTACTGCCACATCAGTGCCCGTCAGTGTAGCCTCATCAGTTCCCATCTGTGAAGGAGAAAACTTACTTATTTACAAAGTTTTGTGACAGACACAGAGAAAAAACGTTTTTTTTTTCAAAATTTTCGGTCTTCTTTTATTTGTAGCACAAAAAATAAAAATCGGTGATAAAATACCACTAAAAGAAAGCTCTATTTGTGGAAACAAAATGATGAAAATTTTGTTTGGTTACAACGTCGCACGACCGTGCAATTGTAATTCAAAGAGCAACAGCACTGAAACCTGAAAAATGGTCTGGTAGGGTAGTGTTCTAAGTGCCTGGTATTGAAGTGGTTAATTTAAAGATTTGTAGATTTCTGTGTAGTTGCAGCATGACTCAATGCACCTAGCAATGTGTTGTAAATGGGCACTTGTTATGTCCTTGGTGAGCTGTGATGTCATTCATTCATGGCACCCAAAACACTTCCACAATGCACGCCTGTTGCAACACAAAGGACCAAATAAGGAAAACAAAGACTCATATGCACACCTTAACTTATACATACCTCACAACTTTCTGAAATGCCAAAGAGTGGCAAAGGCAAAGAACATGTCCCTGCTACGGTTAAGGTTACGGTGGACCACAAAGATCTAATATGCAGAAAATTATTGACTAAACCACACACCTCTACTTTGCCTTTATATTGACTTTTCAAAATAACAAATGCTGTCATATAAAAAAAGTTTAGATAAAAGTTGGATGAAAAACTTTTGGTATTAAAATAGTACCTTTTCTGTAGAGATGTACACATCAGACCAAAAGAAGGACAACTAAGGCTGCACAGGGGACAGAGAGATGCGGTCTCACATGAGTGTAAAAGCTTTATGTATTTAAAGCAGTACAAATATTGTAGCTGCTAATTTTTAATAATAAGACACCTGTCCAGGGATCCAGCGCTGTACTCACCTGGGCAGGTTCTTCACCAGTCTTTGGGTCCCCAACGCCACCATACTGAGTGTGGGAAGTCGGCTGTGACTCCTCACAGTTTCACAGCTGGCTCCCCATTGCACATGTGGGAGCAGCGCTGTGCATTGTGAATGGATCCGCAGCTTATTGGGACCTGTGACGTGTCCCAGAAGGGAGGGATGGGGGTGAACTTCCAGTGGAATCACGTAGGCGATTTCAACGGAAGTTAGGAGTTGGAACCTGTCAAAACTAGGTACCTGCTCTCCAAAAAGAAAAAAATATGTTTCAAAAGTAGAGGAGGAGGGGGAGGAAGACCAAAACTTCTGTTTTTCTGTGAAATTCCACTTTGGCTGGATTCACAGCTATGGATTTTGTAGTACTTTTTGCATTTTGCTGATTTGCACTGCAGTCCATTTAACCTCCCTGGCGGTAATCCCGAGTGTGGCTCGGGTGGATTTTCAGTACCATTAGCGGTAACCCTGAGCCACACTCGGGATTGCATTGCTGGATCCAGGCAGTGCTACTCACCTTGTCCCCTGGATCCAGCTATGTCCCCCGCCGTGTCTGCGAGCTGTGTCCGCCGCCAGATGACTCCTGTGTGCCGGGCTCCGTTCCCTGCGAGTGTCGCGTTGCACGGGGACGGAGACCGGCGGGAAATTCAAAAAGTGAAACACACAGTACACATACAGTACACTGTAATCTTATAGATTACATTACTGTATGAAATCATTACACATCCCCTTTGTCCCTAGTGGTTTGCCCAGTGCCCTGCATGCACTTTTATATTATTTATGTCATTCTTTCTGCCTGGAAACATGAGAATGTCCATGTCAGCCAAAAAGTGTCCCTTTACTTCAAAAGTGGTTTTTGATCAGCTAGAAAACAGCGATAGTAAATAAGAATCATTTGCAGAATTGAGTGATACTGATTTTTGGGGAAATTTATCATCAGAAACTGAAAGTGACGACAGCGACAATTCTGCAACTGAGCAAATTTCAGTGTTTTTGGTTTGATTACATTATTGAATAAATGGTATTACTATTATATTATTATTTTTTATGATTATTTTTAGTTATTTATTATATTATAATTTATGATTTCATTTTTCAAACTTTATCATACCCAGGATGTCTACTAGACTCTTGTTTGGACAGATTTAAGTTAGTTATTCCTAAGATTTACAGGCCTACAATATAAAACGCCAAATTTTTATGCAAAAAAATCGTACCAATTTCAACACCAAAAATCTGAAATAATCATACCGCCAGGGAGGTTAACATAGTTTCGTATGGAACACATTCTGCAGTGCAAATCTGCAAAAAGCACTAAAAATGCATAGGTGTGAATCCAGCCTTAAGCCTTTGAACCCAGAAGAATAGCAGCCTGGTGCATATCTTGACTATTTTGTGAAGCTACTATATTTATAATACATTGTTGCTAATTATATCACTTGCTAGTATTATTCATTCTGTTTTTCATTAATATATATTTTTTTATTTTAGCAGTTTTATAATGAGTTCTAATTTACCAGTTAATAGATAAATTATTTTCCACTAAATTAAAAGTAGTTAAAAAATCCATGGGGTTGGGAGTTTTCTAAGCAGTTAAGTACACAACTGTAGCATAACACTAAACATTTAATAGAGAGAGTTGTACCAGGACAGCAGAGAAATGTGTTTGAGCTATTAGTGGCAGTGTGAGCATGTGTGAGGCAGAAACATAGGGCTTTATTTACTCACCTGCTGACACTGAGCCCAAACAGAAATCACATCGATCACTGAGAATCATATTGTACAGCACCCATCAATGAACACATTGAAATTAGAACAGAAGTATTCTGCTTTGGCACTGGTTTCATTTTTTTATAAAAATGTCAAAAAAGTTCTCATTTTATTGAAAAGTCATGTCTGTCTAAAAGTGACATAACTGGTCTTATTGTGACGACCAACCCAAACTTCACTTTAGTTTTGGATACAGTAAGGAAGGATTACAGCCAGTAAGGAAGGATTAGGTTGTCAGGTTTTCACTGCTATCTGGGTCCCTGTAAGGCTACTTTCACACTGGGGCTGGTGGGCGGTAGCGGTAAATCCCCACTAGTCTCAGCGGGGATTTAGCGATGTAATAGCAGCGCTACGGCGCCGCTATGCAGGCGGGTGCGCGCCACTTTTAACCCCCCACAAGGGGTTAAAATGGGGTTAAAAGTGCCGGCGCTCAGCGCTACTGAGGCAGTGTGCAGCCGCTTCGGCAGCGCTTGCCATTCATTTCAATGGCAGGGGCGGTAGAGGAGCGGTATATTACCGCTCCCCTCACCGCCTCAAAGATGCTGCTTGCAGGACTTTTTGTAACGTCCTGCTAGCGCACCGCCCCAGTGTGAAAGCACTCAGGGCTTTCACATTGGGGTGGATGGGGGGGACTTTTGAGGCGCTTTACAGACGCTATTTTTAGCTAAATAGCATCTGTAAAACGCTCCAGGGTGAAAGTAGCCTTAGAGAGGTTTCCCATCACTTATTGTTAAGGTGACAGCGGTTTTACCTGACAGGAAGAAAAAGGGAAATCTCCAATACAACCGATTAAGAAATAAAAAGTTGATGGGTGATTTAGCTCTCCCCTACACATATTTTACTTTATGTTGTAAGCGGAGATTTTTAATTAATTTACTGCCTGGTGAAACCATTGTCAGTGCAACTGGATGTGAGCAGAGACCTCTCCAACTGATAGCAGTAAAAGCAAAACCTAAGTCCAATTATTTCTCCAGTCTATCCAGGGATATGTGACGGGATACATCTTTAACTGATCCATGGATAGCAGTAAAACCATAGGTGTGCAGAGCCCATTGCATTAGGGTGGGCACCCCAAAGCTCAAACACACATGCTTTTCTCTGCAGCTTCAGCTGCATGGGCAGGGCCGAGACAAGAGGTGGGCAGGAGGGGTGGCTGCTCTGGGTGCAATGGTTTATTGCAGGGATGGGGGAGCCCTGTGCCAGATGATTCTGATACAAGGCTGACAGGAGTAGTGACAGCGACATCACTGCTAACCCTAACCCAAAGGGGGGGGGGGTGCAGTTTGGTATCTTTGCACTGGGTGCGGGATTGCCCTGTCCGGGCACTGTGCACGGGGCAGTAAATGAATGGGAAGTGCTCTGCGCTGAGCGGCTTCCTGTTCATTCACCTACTGAAGCATAGTAAACATCATTTCCCTATGCTTCAGTTATGAATGAACACAGTAAATGAGTATATTCACTGTGTTCATTTATAAAAGGAAGGCACTGGTAAATTATAGATTTACTAGCCTCTTCCTCCACTCTCCATTCAGAAACATCCCCCTCAGCAACTGGGAAATAGCAGAGGAGGGTAGCCAGCAGCACTGCAAGGCAGAGGGCAACTAGGGGAAATTGGCACTGCACGTAGGGATTAGGGTGAGCCCAGGCACACCTGGCACACCCCCTGCGCACGCCTATGAGTAAAACGCAACCAATGTTAAGTCCTTCCCTCCTTTATCCAATATGTAAAAATGTTTTGGCTTAACATACACTTTAATAAGTCAATAAAAAGCAGTGGTAGTTAACCTTTTCCTACACTGAACTGTTAAAATCTTGACATTGCTTTGTACAAATTTAGTAAATAATTCTCAGTAAGGCAATTACCATGATTTACATATAAATTTGAAGTAGAAAACATGTCACTGATAATGTCAAAGGGTAGGTAAAATTAGCCTGCTTCAACTAACTGTACAGGAGAGTCATTAAAAATGTACACATTGGAATCCTAAGACCAGAACCAGAATGCTACTGAACTCCTTATACATGATTTAACAATTTATTCACATATGTATTACTGTATTGTATAAAAATTGTTTTTTTTTTCCTTTCAAGCATATGTTATATATTATAACATACTGTCTTCTCTGTTACTAGCTAATGAGAATGTGCAATATGGAATCAACATTGAGGCTGAACAGCTGTCCTACACTGTTGAGAAGCTTGCACCTTTTACTGACTATACAATTAGTGTGTCTGCTTTTACAACCGTTGGAGAAGGACCACCAACAGATATAGTCATAAGGACAAGTGAACAAGGTAGTATTTAGTCTCCAAGGGTTAATAAAAAAATGATTCATTTCTATTTGCCAAATATTACTTTAACATTGTAAATTTTCATCCTTAGTTCCAAGTTCGGTAAATAACATAAGCTATTATAACATAAGTTCAACATCAGTTATGGTGTACTGGGATCCACCTCTGGAGCCCAATGGGATGATAACCCACTATACAGTCTATGCAATGGATCTATATACAAGAGAGGCCTTTCACGTGATAACCAGCAACACAAGCATCCTCATACAAGGTATCAGTTCTTATAAAATTGTTTCATTCTGTTTTTTTTATTTCACAAATTATTCAGCACTTACAGAAATCATATAAGGCATATGGACCAATTCATTTAAAGCGTTTGTTAACCCCCCAAATAAATGCTGTTCCTGTCTCTTAATGTGCAATTAGCAACATGGTGCTTTTGCTTTTTAAATTATCTCTCTGTATCCCCTAAAATTCCTGTGTGATAATGCCAGGTCATGACTTCCCCCCTGAGTGCTGACTCCCCTATCATATTAGCTGATCCTGAGAGCCCGTGGTCTGTGCAGTCTGTGTCATTAGCAGCTCTCCTATTCTCCTCTGCCTGTCTTCAGCTCCCCCCTCCTCCCCCTCCCTCTCCCTGTCAGTACGTAGAGTCTCTTCTCTGCTCTCATAATTAACTTTTAAAGCCCCTATGCCCTCTGTATTAGAACAAGAACTTCCCCTGGGTCCCTCTTATATCATAAATATTCTAATCTATATAGATAACACACTGGCTTCCTACACATGGCTCTCTCTCCTCTCCTCTCCAGCTGACCTCAGCAGCAGTGCTCAGTCCCACCCTCAGGAACTCTTTGCTGAGCAGAGAAGAGAGAAAAATGACAACCGATCCTAGGAAGCCTGTGTCTTATCTATACAGATAAGTATGTATATGTTATAACACAGGCACAGGGGAACTTATTGTGAAATTACAGAGGGAATGGGAGCATTTTAGATAAGTGGCTTAACAATCACTTTAAGTGTATGTATACAGATGACTGTACAGAAAAAGGTTAGAATTAGAGAAAGAAAAAACAACAACAAAATATCACCTTCAGTATCAGCCATAACAATATAATTGTGTTTGCCATCCACATTTTTGGTGTCATTCATTTTTCTTTGTGATAAAATGGCATTAAAAGCACCTTGGCATTTTTTTTTTCATTTTAATTATATTCTCTGTCTTTTAAGAATATGTTTAGATTTTACATTCACTTTGTTGCTTCAGCTAGACATAGACTGTTTGAATCTCGGCCGGTTCAGCAGGAACCAGGCAAGATTCGAACCAAGTATGGGCAGGCTTAATGTACCCACATTGAACGATCTATCAACTTGGATACAACCAGCCTGTTGGATTTTACATGTGATTATTGCTAGTGGCTATAGCCACTAGCAATAATCACTGGGTACCCCCCCCCCCCACCACCACCACCAGGAGAATACAATGGCTCTGCGGGAAAGTTATATCTAGGGATACTGGATCTTTCGGCTTAGGGGATGGATTTATATAATTGATATGTTCCTCTTAAATTAAGCTTAATAGTTAGTTTATGGGTTAAGGGTTCACTACAGGTTTAGAGTTTGGTTCAGGATAGGTACTATAGTAAATAACAATTACCTTCTGGATTTGATACAATGTTTTTTCAGATGAAAAATGTTACCTTTTTTGGTAGATTTCAGTTTTTTTGTGTATGAATTTTGCTGCTACTAGAACTACTCTGTTCCACTAAAACATAGAATATTGATCTTTAACTGATGAAAAATGTGAGCAGTATGCTGTGTTGCTAGGAATGGTTTTATTTTTTGACACATAGCTAAAAATATTATATATATCTCTTGTATTAGCCAGTAAACAGTGTGAATTTGGCTCCAAGCTTTCTAAAGCAAAGGGGCTAAGAGGTTTCTAGTAGAGCTGGACCAATCAATGGCCATACAAGGTGCCTGCCTTGGGTTTATGACAAGAAGACTCGTGAGGAACCCTTCAGCAGCAGCCTTATGGCAATAGTACTTACAGTGTTGCCTTTTTCTGAACATTTTGTTGGGGCATGGCACATACTGGTCTTCAGTGTGCTAATGATACGGAAATGGTGACAATGGTGGTGTTGCAGCAGTGGTGGAGTTGCAATAGCTTTTACCTCAAGATCTCTGGGAGTGAGTGGCTATGCTGGCACTTGGAGTTCCACACTAGGGTGACAGTTTTGGCTTGTTTGGCTCTGTGTTAGGTACATAGCTGGCTGACAATATGGTTACTATGCCAAAATGTGTTTGTTTCTGTTTTACAGACAACTGCTCAGACTAATTGTGAACAGCTGAAAGTGTTTACAGACGTAGAGCCAGAATAACACTGAACTGGCTTCAGGGATAGTATAAGCTATTTTTGTCAATGGTAATACTTTGTAATGGCATTATCAGTTAACGTGTAACTATTGTGTGCGGCAGAAATAAAACTTGGTCAGATTTAACAAGGTTTAGGTTGAAAAAAAGATCATGTAAGCGACATTTGTGCAAGCCTGAGGGTGCCAGGCTACAGCTTTTACCAACAACCTCTGCTGCCAGAGGCATAATTAGAACCTTCAGGGCCCCGGTGCAAGTAATTACGAAGGGCCCCCCTGACCCCTGGCCAAGGCCCTTCCCTCTTCTCACTGATCCTGGGGCCCTCTACTCCCATCACGGGTCCCTTTATTACGGTTCTGCAGTGACACCCTTTCACAAGTTCTGCAGCGGGCCCCCTTACTGCCATCTTTGGGCCTCCCTATGGTGGAGAAATGCCAGGGCCCTGTTGCAATTGCAACCTTTGCAATACTGATAGTTCCCTCACTGGTGTCAGTAGTTTTTAATCTTTATTTTAATTTTATTTTTTTACCATTTCATTTTATTTCTTTTACAATTTTATTTTTATTATTTTTTTTACAATTTTTTTTATTAGAAGCTCTGTTGGTTGGGCTTTAATGAGATATCAGGGGTCTAAACAAACCTCGGCCCTCAATCTCCATCAGTGTAACCACAGAATGAATGGACAGGAATAGTTGAGTACCGAGCCTCCCATTCATTCAGAAATGGAAGTATAGTAAAACCAGTTTACTATGCTTCATTTATGAATGAACCAATTAGTACCGATCACTGACTCTGTCCATTCAGAAAAGAAAGGAGCCGGTAAATGACAAATTTACCGACCTGTTCCCATCTCTCCATCATGACACATCTTCTAGAGCAGCTGGCAGGAGAGAGGAGGGGGAAAGACAGCAGCTCTGTGGGGGGGGGGGGCACACAGGGACCCTGGGAACAGCAGAAGACAAGTAAACTGGATAGGAAGGGAGGCGCTGCCAGCATATAGAGGAACCAATCTCCTCCATTAGGAGGAAAATGTAGGAGATTGGTGCCTCTAAATGCCGGCCACGCCATCCCTCCTATCCTGGTGTACAGGGGAGGCACATGGGCCCCCTGGAGCATGGGACCCGGTTGCAATCACAACCACTGCAACCCCTATCGTTACGCCCCTGTCTGCTGCTTGCTCCATGGCTTAGTTAATTAGGCTTTTTACTGCAGCATTTGTCAGACTGTTTTAGAATGTCCTTAGTCTTTGGCAGTCTCCTGAAGCATTTCTGCAGCCTCTGACAAACTGTTGCAGCGTGTTTTCAGTCTCTAACCATCTTACTGTTACATATCTGCATCCTCTGAATGGGTTCTGTAGAAGGTCCTTAGCCTCTGCCAGTCTCCTGTAGCATGTTTGCAGCATATGACACACTACTGTAGCATTTTCAGTTTCTGAAAGTCTGCTGTAACATGTCTGCAGTCTCTAGCAGTCTTCTGTAGCATTTCTCCAGCCTTCTAACAACCTGCTGTCTAAAATATCTGGCAGTCTCATATAGCTTTTCTACAGCCTTTAACAACCCACTGTAGCATGCCTGAAGTCTCTAGCAGCCATTGGTAGCATTTGTGTAGCCTTTGACAACCTGCTTCAGCATTTTTTCCGCCTCTGACGTCATGCCTTATTATATCTGCAGCTTCTGTTAATGTTTTGTAATATATGAGCAGTATCTTGAAACATGGCAGCAGTAGAAAGTAGTTACAGGTAGGATGTTTTGTTACTGAAATACTGAACAAAAAGGTTTGTGATCAAAAGATGTTTTTCCCAAAAAGTCCATATTTTACCATGCTCAATATGACAAAACGGTATACCTATTTAGCCATACATTATAATGTATTAAATAATTATGATAGATTATTTCAATTCATTGTGGCATGCTCAGCGAGGACTTGTTTCATTTCTTTCCTTCTAACCACCCAGACCCACGTGATGGGAACCTGCCTGCACAACTTTACAGAATCTCACCAGCTGAGCTGGCCCACCTTATTGGGTGGGGGTAATGTGATTGCACCCACTGGAGGGGAAGAGGAGGGGAATCGCTGGCTAGCAGCAATATTGTCAGATGCTGCTGACTAAGGGGATGTGGATGAATTGATAACATGCTTGGAAGGGGGCACATCTGGCTTCTTCACATGGGTGCCAGGGGTCTCATGTGAGCCCATGCAGGCTAACTTTACATTTATTGATTTGAGATTGCGGGAATACACTAAATTGTACAGGAAGTAAAGATTTATGTACACGACCATCTTGTACACTATAAAGGACAGAAACAAGATAATAGAAGCTATTTCGCTACATTTTCATACGATAGGCAGATCATTGTAATTCCTCTTTTTTCTAGTAGCACATAACTAGAAGACAATTGATATCAGCGTGAGGACTGCAGATGGAGCCTGCATTTTAATGCACTTCGCACTGCATGTATTGTAGAAAAAAAACAGATGTCAGCAGCATCCAAACTGCTGAAGTTTTTTTTTTTACAAAGAAATGGAAATGCAAAGGCACATGTGTAATTCTTCTGTTCATGTTTCTAAACATATAGATAACAGAAGACGTGTATTATGCTCCAGTTTCCTTCCTGTTTTAGAAAGAAAAGAATCAAAAATGGATTAAAAACTAAAGTAAAATATACCCATGGGCATATAGGATTTTATGGCTAACATGACAACAGGGGGAAAATGTGAAGTTTTATATTAGTAAAGGATCTTGTGAAATCACCAAGAAAGGACACAATATTTCTTGCATTATTGTGAAAGGTATGTATGTATGTACTGTATAGGCTTGCTTACTTATGTCAGCTACTTTATTTGTTAGGCTTAAGGAAGTACACAGATTACAAGATGCGTGTTGCAGCCTCAAACACAGCAGGTGAAAGTTCCCTTTCTGAAGAAAATGATATTTTTGTAAGAACTTTAGAAGATGGTAAGTATACATGTTCTGTTTAATTCAGGCAGGTTGGTTGTATGGGGCCTTATGTACATGTATTGGATTTCCTAAGCAGAGAGTCACCATTGGGTTTTTATTCCCATTCACAATCCTAATTGTGAATAGGAAATAAAGCAAAAGGGTTTACAGAGCTCAATAGCTTAAGCTAAAAAATTATACACCCCGGAGAGTGACTTAACCATGCTGTACAGACTTTTGACTAAAGAGATGGTACAAAAACAGTCTCTGCTGAGCTCTTTCTTTAGAACATCCATATTGTTTGGTGCATCCTGAATTGAATAGT
Organism: Glandirana rugosa; assembly: GCA_018402905.1. Taxonomy (NCBI): domain Eukaryota; kingdom Metazoa; phylum Chordata; class Amphibia; order Anura; family Ranidae; genus Glandirana; species Glandirana rugosa. The sequence goes on from BLSH010014884.1 coordinate 258,730, forward strand.
TATTTGTAAAACAGATTTTTTTTTATTATTGGTTTATTTGCAATACCATTAATATAAAATAAGTAAGCATTCAAAATGACACTGGAAAAAACAAACAAAGCCTAACTCTGATCTCCGCCTGATCTAGTTAAGCTCTTGCAAGCAGTGGGATTGGACAGCAATCATCTTCCCTTGTCAGAAAATCTGTGCTTGCTTGTTCAAGCATATTTGTACACATGTTTGACACGCTCAGTGGTCTTTCACAGGGATACAGCTTAGTATGGGTGAACAAATAACATGTGAATAATATGAAAGGAATAATGAATTTAGAATACTTTACACCACAAGACAGTTACCAAAATATGAATGAATAGGAGTGTCTTAAAAGTGGTTGCACAGTATCAAATGAAAATGTTGATGTATAAACTTTCAGAAATAAATCATTTCATGTCCAGTACTTAACAATTTACTGTATACTTTGTTTATAAAATTATAAGCAATGCTAGAAGAAATTAGTACCCTTAAAATGATGAAACACTCTAAAATTAAATTTCATTGAACTGATTTGAATGCCTGCTGTCCAATTTATTTCATTTTGTGAAATCAGATTTTTTAGATGGTATGCAGACATTTGCAATTTTTTAACACTCTTCTTGTATACCAAAGGAAGATAGATGGAGATTTAAAATTACCCTGTCTGGGGAAAAGTAATTCAAACAAAGTTGCCCTGCAGAAGGTGATATACTTGCCCCTCCAATATGTCTCCCCCCTTTTCTTTATGGGTGCTGTAGTCACCACCAGTGTTTTTAGCATTTGACACATCAGGAGTTGTCAGATAGCTGTATCTCCTACCATTTTTTTGACACATACATAATTACAGAACTCAGCAGTGACATATGATCTGGAGGATGGAACCATGGTGCACACTAGTGGACACACCTCTTAAAGAGGGGAAAAGTTATGCTTGTGCGTCACAAGATATTTGATTATGTATTTATTAATTAATGTGTACTATTTATCTCTATTTACAGTTCCAGGATCACCACCTCAGAATTTGGTTTCAACTGGTGTAAATGCAACCTCCATTAGTTTGGAGTGGTCCCCACCTTTAGAACCCAATGGAATTATTACACTTTATGAAATCATCTACACAAACTCAACAGTTATACTCTCACAAAACACCTCCTCAACAAGTTGCACTTTGATTGATTTAAATCCATTCACCCTTTATAGAATTTCTGTTCGTGCTTACACTATGTTAGGACATGGAAACCAGTCCACACCAGTTCTTCCTTTAAAAACCTCAGAAACTGGTAGGTGTAAATACTTTTGCATTTTGTTGGCGCCAACTTGTTGATGTTAAAATGTACTTACTGTAGATTAGCCAATGCAAGTTCCGATATTCCACAACTGCAAACTCTTGATTAATGCATTGAAAGTTTTCCTTGGTGATTTTATCAGCAGGCTGCAGAAACTCTCATTATTTGTGTTATCTGTACAGATAACTCTATATTTGTAAAGTGGGCGAGAACTCAAAATTTTAAGGTAATAGGGAACATTTAAAAATGTTATTTGTGCCTAAGATGCACACTGAAATTTCTACACCTTATCTTAAAGTCTTCCTTTAAAATAGCAGTTTACTTCATGGTATGGGGGTTCCTAAATACTTCTGTGCCTACAGCTTCATACCTGTAAATCTTCTGTGTGATATCTAAGGCACTGCTGCTTCTGACTGCTTGGAGATTTTTAGTGAAATTTGTTGATGTTACTACTGTGTGACTCACTATTCTCCTGGCTGGAGGTTCTGACATTTCTAACAAAATGGCTACCTCCACACAGAGAAACAATGCAGAGCTAGCTGCACAGAGACCATAGGCAATATTGGTGACCAAGCGTTTGCCCTCTGCCTGCCTTTTGTATGGGCTTAGCTTCCATAGACACTTCCTGCTTAACAAGCAATGAATGAGCTTCAAGCCAACCACTCACTGGCCTCTGTAGCTGCAGACACTGTTGTGCAATTTATCCTGAAAAATCACAAGAAAAGCACTGTAATAGTCCTGGTATACATATGGACTTAAAGTGGTTCTAAAGGCAGAACTTTTTTATACCTTATTGCATTCTATACATTAAGGTAATAAAAACCTTCTAAAAGAAACTTCCCGTCCAGATCCCCTCTTATACTTACCTGACCCCTATCTCAATCCAGCAATATTCACGAGAGTCAAGGCTCTCTCAGCTCTCTCGCTCCTCATTGGCCCAGACACAGCAGTGGGAGCCATTTGCTCTTGTTGCTGTCAATCACAGCCAGTGAATAGGCAGTGGGCACACACAGAGTCAGCTGGGGAGTAAGCACGCATGAGTGCCCCCATAGCAAATGACTTGCTATAGGGGCAATTGGCGAGGGGGAGGAGCCAGGAGCGCTGGCGGGGACACGAAAATAGGAGGATCGGGGAAGCTCTGTGCAATCGTTAAGGTAAGTATAACATGATTGTTAATTTTAGAAAAAAAATGTAATCCTTTGCATTCACTTTAAGTGTGTTAGATTATTAACCACTTGCTTACTGGGCACTTAAACCCCCCTCCTGCCCAGACCAATTTTCGGCATTCAGCACTGTCACATTTTGAATGACAATTGTGCAGTCCTGCGATGTTGTACCCAAACAACATTTTTATCATTTTTTTCCCCAAAAATAGAGCTTTCTTTTGGTGGTATTGGATCACCTCTGCGGTTTTTATTTTTTGAGCTATTAACAAACAAAAAGCAATGATTTTGAAAAAAGAACAATATTTTTTACTTTTTGCTATAATAAATATCCAAAAAATATATATAAAAAAAAAATATTCATCAGTTTTGGGCGATATGTATTATTCTATATATTTTTGGTAAAATAACCCGCAATCAGCGTATATTGATTGGTTTGCACAAAAGTTATCGCGTCTACAAACTATGGTAATTGATTCATGACATGTTTATTATTATTTTTTTTTTAACTAGTAATGGTGGCGATCGGGACTGCGATATTGCAGCAGACATGAAGGACATTTTTGACACTTTTTTGGGACATTTATACAGCGATCAGAAATTTAAATAGCCACTGATTACTGTATAAATGTCATTGGCAGTGAATGGGTTAACACTAAGGGGGCAGTGAAGGGGTTAACTGTGTTCCCTGTATGTGATCTAACTGTATGGGGGCTGGGCTGCCAGGGACATAACAGATCTAACTGATCCTGATCACAGGGATCAGTAGATCTGTTATGTCCCCCCTCACAGAACGGAGAACTGCCGTGTTTACATTGGCTGTTCCCCGTTCTGCCACTCTAACAGAGGATTGCGGGTCTCCAGTGGACATCAAGTCCGCCTGACCCGCGGGCATGCCCACGCATGAGTGCCCACGCGGGGAGCACGCAAAGGGGCAGACGTCCATGGACGTCCCGCCAGCAATTCAGATCCGCGCTGTAGCTGTCTTTCGGCTATAGCCTGGATCTTTACTGGTTAAGAATATTTAAATACTTGGACATCCATATCTGGGGCTCATGTGTATGTTAAATCTGACCTGTTTATTTCATTTAATCCCTGAAAATAGCTAAATTATGTATACCTAGAGCTACGGTTCTAGCTATAAATCTAGCTCTCTGTAACAGGTGGAATAATTATCTATATAGATGGCCAAAGAGGCCTTGAAAGTCCCACCATAAACAGGATTTACTAGGCAGTGCTACATAATACATATAGCAATAACACCATCAGGGAGGTGTCATGTAATCATTGCCTTATGGAAGCTCTTTGGTGATAAATTACACACTGTCTAGGTGCACATATGCAGCAGGAATCATTCGTGTACAGGAAGCGTTTCTTTTCAGAAAACTGTGTTTGTTGTAAACATATTTTTGTAGAAGCATTTTATTATGTTAGTAGCATTTGTTATGACAGCCATTGGAATTATTGCATAATCTATCTCTGCATTCTGCAACAGACAAAATGAAACAAGAAATGAGGATTTGATTAGCTCCACAGAGTATAAAAGATACATAACTACAAACAGAATTTATTTGCGATATGATCCTTAAAGGGCCAGCCCTTTCAAAGTGTTATTTAGGATATAGGTGAGGTTTGCTAGGCTTAGTCACCCATTGGTTTTATTAAAGACCCCAGACTTATCTGCTATAGCTATTGGTTCTGTTTCTGACCACCTTTGTGTGTTCCCACTCCCCCTTTTGTATTCTTCATTGAATAATAATAACAATAATGTTAATTATCAGGGAGACCAGAACCCCCTTTGTCTTTGTGTGGTGGTGTGCAGGTCTAGGAACTCAAGTGCAAAGATCTTTTCAACATCAATCAAAAGCAAAAATATCAGTTTTGGGTGGAATGATCCATATATGGTTTTCTATAAAAACCTATAATAGTAATCCAGCTGTGGCAAGGGTAGAATTATAAAGAAGAATGCCATAAAGCTTACAGTGATGATCTGAATGTCTTCAGTCTGTAGGCACACAGCTTTGACATCCAAAATGTTCACTCTTTCTTAGCCTTAGCATCACCTCTTTCGCTCTATTCTTTATTAGTTCTTACCAGGCGTAGAATATTATAACAATATGTCAGTAAACCTACAGTATATGAGATGACTAACATTTTGGGGAGGTGAAAAAAACCCCCCCAAGGTCCGCACTCACCCCTCCACTGTTTCGGCGCTGTGGCTTCCTCTGCTTCTCCTCCTGGCCAACCTGATCCACCTCCTGTTCTGATTGGCAGGGAGGAGAAGCCAGAAGACAATAGCAAATATTGATTCACTAGTATCACAAGTGCGTGGGTTTGAGGTGCAGTGCTCTGCGCCCAAGCTCAACCTTTTTCAAGCCAATTAGAGCATCAGGCTCTAATGATGTGGTTTGAAAAAAAAAATCTCATAGAATTCTATGAGTCCGTTGCCTCACATGCATCCCCGCATGCAAACTAGGGGGCAGCGCCCGTGCGCTCCTTATGGACCGGCCACTCCTGATTTTTATGTATGATCATAGGAGAAATGTGTGCACAAGGTGACGCTACATCTTTGGCTCAGTCAAGTATAGGGCAGGTCTGCTGTGGCTAATGGTAAATTCCACTACAGTATTTGAAAAAGTTGTTTTTAATCTCCTTTGGTTCTATAATACACATTTTGTTATTCATTTTCAGCTCCAGGTAGTCCACCATATGATTTGCTCTACAGAAATCTCTCTTCCACCAGAGTATTACTTACATGGCAGCCTCCTGTTCAAGCCAATGGAATTATATTGTTTTATAAAATCATCTACTGGAACTCCTCTCATACTCTTACAAGCAATAGTAGCGAGGCTTTAATTGTTTTGTCAGATCTTAAGAAATATTCCCAGTATCAGGTTATTGTATCTGGTTATACAATACATGGGGATGGAAACCAGTCAAGTGAAATGCTACACATCACCACCATGGAAGATGGTAAGCTCACATAATTTGTTTATATGACTTTACCTATATAAGTGGATTCATTGATGTTGTTTAGTTGCTAATTCATCTATGTACAAAATAATTTACATACATAAAAGGTATACATATTTTAAATTGACAGCCAGCTCCTTCTTAATGTAAAGGACAGTGCTTGTACTTTCTAAAGGGAACAGTAAAAAATGGTGATATATATTTTTATATTTTAGCATTGCAGAATAACCTAACAGGTTATCTTTGCAACAATGCTTACCAAAATTTTGACATCGGATATATTCAAAATGATGTCGGAAAGATTATTTTCTAAGCTATAGCTCATTGATATTGTAGATTTAAATGCTCGTGCTATGTTTACATGTTTTTTCTGTTTCCTGTGTTCTTTCTTTTTCTAGTTCCTGATGATCCACCTCATAATCTGTCCTACCGAACTTTAAACTCCACCTCCATTCAGCTGTTTTACTCTCCACCTTCTTCCCCCAATGGTGTTATTAAATATTACTCAATCATGTGTCTTGCTGGTGCAGGGAAAGCTCAGTATTTCAATAGTAGTGGATGTTCTATAATCCTTAGCAACCTGCAAAAGTTTACTGAATATGTTGTCACTATTAAAGCCAGCACATCTGTGGGATCTGGATCAAGATCAAGTAGTCCACTCTTTGTAAGAACTGGGGAAGATGGTAATTTGTACACACAATTTTTTCACCTTGAAAAGCATGCTCATATTTTTTATAATTAGTTATTAACTCATTTATGTTCCCTATACATTTGGCTACTAACATGCAGAGTGAAGAAAAAACTAATACATTAATAACTTATCATTTCTCCAGTTACAGTTTTTCCTATCCAAATTTTAACATCATACAATAATATTTAAAAAGCACATAGAGAAACATGCACATAGTTGTAATTACCGATACCGAGCATTTGCACGAGTACTTGTACTCGTGAAAATGCTCCCGATGCCTCATCCAATACTTAGTAGTAGCACAGATGACACAGAGGGGAGGATACAGGGACACTTAAGGATGATCGGTGCAGCGGTTAGGGAAATTACAATCAGCGATCTCCCCTCCGCGGCATTCAGCTGCTTCATTGAAAGCCGCACAGGCAGAGTGTCCCTGTATCCTCCTCTGTGCTACTCCGCCCCTCCCCCTCCTCCAGTTCTTATGTCCAGCTCTGTGTTCTGGCCTCCTCCTGTCTAGTCCTGGCCTCCCTCCCCGCCTCCTCCTGTCTAGCCCTGACCTCCCCCCCGTCTCCTCTTGTGTCTCGACCTGTATTCTTGACCTCCTCCCCCTCCCCGCCTCATCGTGTCTCCTCCTATGTCCCTGTGAGACGGACACGCCGAAAGTTACTTCGTCGACTTACGGCGCCTCCCCTCTAGCGACTAACATTAAAGGGATTGGCGACGTGGCTAGTAGGAATTCACAGGGACATAGGAGGGGAGACACAGTAGACACGATGATGATTCATAACCTACTCCGTAGCCCTCGTAAAAGTGC
>BLSH010014884.1:266519-279930 GCA_018402905.1 Glandirana rugosa
TCAGAGCTTTCTTTTGGTGGTATTTGATCACCTCTGCGTCATTTCTGATCGCCGCTATAAACAAAAGAAAAGCGACAATTTTGCAAAAAAACCCAAATTTCTTACTTTTTGCTAACATACAAATCCAAAAAAAAAATCTAAAAAAACATTTTTTTTCACCGTTTTTGGCCGATTTATATTCTTCATCATATTTGCGATAAAAAAAAATCGCAATCGGCGTTTATTGATTGGTTTGCGCAAAAGTGGTCGCGTTTACGGATGATGAGAATTCATTTTTGGGGTTTTTATTTTTTTTTATTTTTTACTAGTAATGGCGGCGATCTGCGATTTTTAGCGGTAATGCGATATTGGGGCGGACATGTCGGAACGTTTTGACACTTTTTTGGGACCATTGACATTTATACAGCGATCAGTGCTATAAAAATGCTGTGTAAATGCCATTGGCAGTGAAGGGGTTAACCTGCAGGGGGCGCGCTAAGGGTTAAGTATGTTCCCTGGGCGTGTTCTAACTGTATGGGGGCTGCCCTAGCTGGGGAAGGGAAGTGGAAGGGAAGTGGTCAGAGCCTTCATGTACAGGAAGGCTGTGATCACAGCCCTTCCCCCTCACACAGAGCGGAGGTCCGTGTTTACTTACACGGACCTTACACGGGCATCGCGGGTGGCCGGCGGCAATCGAAGCCGCCGCACCCGCTCCCTGGCCCCCCCCGAACACAGTGCGCGCTCACAGTGGCTCTGTATCGCGCCCGCCGTCGTATGACGGCGATTTGCGTTACAGAGCCACTTTGTCGCCGTCAATTGCCGACCAGCGGTCGGCAAGCGGTTAAGTAAACGCAGATTCAATTTGTAAAATGAACACACGCTTTACACTTTCAACAGCTTTCTTAAGTAAATCCACCCTATTGTATCTAGTTAAAGATATCTTAAAAATACAGCAGTTCACTAATTTGATAAATTTGAAGCAATCACAGATAGAAAAATTGTCTCCCGTGTAATAGAAATTAGCTCAACAATCAGTATGCCTTGTAAAATAAGTTAGAATTCCATGTAGAAATTTACAAAGATTTTGAGTTTTTTTAAATTAGTCAAAAAAAATTTGAATGTAATTTTTGGGGCTGCCAAATAATACATTTGACGTACACATAAATAAAAAGAAAAGAGATCAACATGTTACCTGTCCAATCATCTGATTTATGACTGTAACATTACATGTGGAAATAGTTTGTGGAGTATAAAGTTGTGAACTGTGAAGAGATGTTTCTCACAGGAAAATTCATTTATGAGGAAACAAGGAAACTCTCTAAAGTGGATGGTTATGATGAATGGAGGAAAGGAAGTACAGAATTATACTAAGAACAGTATTTCTTATTTCAGTGTAATACATATTTGCACACAGGATACTGGAAAAAAAAACTTAATTGAATCGTATTCTCAAGATAAAAAAAAGCACAAATGTATTTATTAAAGCAAATGGTTAGGTTGACTAACAGATATCTATTTACTTTCATTTTGCTTTAAAAGTTCTGTAGAGCCCCTCACTCATTCATTTTACTAATTTTGAAAGAAGGGCTTCAATTTGGTAAGTTTTATCTTCAGGAACTATGTAACAGCTGGGATCTTGAAAAATCTAATAAAAGAACAAGGTAGCAATCAAATCAATGATTATTGCACATGTTAAGTGTTATGGTACGTTCCAGTACCTAGACCATAGCTTGACCCACACAATTCTAGATTGCTTCTTCTGCTATGTTATAATTGGGATGAGGGATGAGCTGATTGTTCAGTCCAAGTGTAAGTTTAAGGCCTGGTACACACCACTATTTTTTTTTTTCGTGCAATCTAGTGGGTTGAACGGAAAAAAACTGACAGCTCTGGTTGGAGTTGCTGTACTAATGATCCAGCATTAGGGCAGCAATCTCCCCTGCTGTACTTTTGTATTCTCACAGGGGGATGGCCTACCCGCCAGAACACTCCAGTCAGTGCTCTCAGCCATTGGCTGATCGGGAGCTGGTTGGCTGCTGGTTTTCCAGCCTACTTGTCTGACAGAAGCCCTCCAAATGGCCTGCTTATTTTGGACCAGCTACCATACACAGGGGCCGAATGTCAGCTGGCTTCTATTGAACCAGCAGATGTCGCCCGGCATTTGGCCCATGTGTGCTAGGCTTAAGTCTTTCTATCAGGGGCGTAATGATAGGGGTTGCAGCGGTTGCAATTGCAACAGGGGCCCCATGGTCCGGGGGGCCCGTGTGCCTCCCTTGTACACCTGAATAGGAGGGATGGCGGGGTGGCATTTAGAGGACCCAATCTCCTCCATTTTCCTCTATCAAGTTTACTTGTCTTCTGCTGTTCCCAGGGTCCCTGTGTGCTTCCCTGGTCCCCCCCACAGAGCTGCTGTCTTCCACCCTCCTCTCTCCTGTCAACTGCTGTAGAAGATGTGTCATGATGGAGAGATGGGAGCGGGTCGGTAAATTTGTCATTTACTGGCACCTGCCTTTTCTGAATGGACAGAGCCAGTGATTGGTACCAATTGGTTCATCCATAACCTGAAGCATAGTAAACTGATTTTACTATACTTCAGTTTCTGAATGAATAGGAGGCTCGGTGCACAGCTATTCCTGTCTATTTATTGTGTGCAGCTGAGGCTACACAGGTGGAAATTGAGAGCTGAGATGTTTTTTAAACCCCTGATATCTCATCAAAGCCCCCCAACAGAGCTCCTAAAAAAATTGTAAAAATAAAATTCTAAAAGAAATAAAATGAAATGGTAAAAAAAAAAAAAAAAAAAATTAAAATTAAAAACTACTGACACCAATGAGGGAACTATCAGGATTGCAAAGGTTGCAGTTGTGACCGGTACCTGGCATTTCACCACCATGGGAAGGCCCAAAGATGGCAGAAAGGGGGCCTGCTGCAGAACTTGTGAAAGGGCCCCACTGCCATACTGTAATAAAAGGACCCGCAATAGGAGTAAAGGGCCCCAGAATTAGTGGAAAGAGGGAAGGGCCCTGGCCGGGGGTCAGGGGGGCCTTTTTATAATTTCTTGCACCGGGGCCCTGAAGGTTCTAGTTACACCTCTGCTTTCAATGTAGATGAACATGACAGTTTCGTACTGTAAATGGTTGCTAAGGAACATGGGAATAACACGTATTTACATGGGAATAACATTACTTCCATGGGATACCATCTTTACCTAAATATAGCCACGTGACTGTATTTTAGCAACGATATCACCACTTTTTGGTGATGGCAGCTGTCATTCAGCGAATGGCTGTCATCAAGTTAGGGCCATCTTTTTTTTTTCTTTTAGCATCTGGATTTACGTTGTGGGACATTTTTCTTGATTAAAAAACTTTTTCATTACCCTTTACTTATTCACATGGAGGCCCCCTTAAAGTTCATACCAGACCTGAAGGGCCTGGTAAAAATTATGGGGGAAACCCCCCATGCCGATGAAGCAATGTACACCCTCATGTTGACAGCATGTGGCTTGATAGGGTTTGGGGGCACATGTTTGTCCCCCTTTTCTTGGCCTGTCATACTACATGTTGGCGCTGGAGTTAATTTGTGCAGGGGATCTCATACCTGCATGAGGTCTCTCTTAAAATTCATACTACACCTGAAGATGGTCCTCCATTAACATCTACACTGGACCCTCATCTAGGATTAAGTTCTGGTATAGTTGAAGGGAATTCCTGTGTACTTCGTTTACAAATAGAATGAAGCTTCCCCGAGTTGTCATATCGCCAGCAATTTAGACACTTTTTTCTTTGTCAGTGTGAGTGCTGCTGTAGTAACTTTGTATAAATTACACAGATATTTATTTTTGCATTTTTAATGTTTCACTTTAAACATTGCTAAAATTATTGCTCTCTGCCAAACAGAATAAAAAAAAATGTTAATTAGGCCAGTGCTCAGCCCTCATGCCATTTATTTGACAATCCCTTGACTATTAGTCTGGAATTTGGCCATTACTGTTTTTTTGTCTTAAAGGCTGATATGAGGGCAGCAATCACTTTTTGCACTTTTTGTTCTATCTCCTCCCTTTAAAAAAAAAAGGGGGGCTTTTGTTTCAATGGATTATAGCTTATTGTTTTCACTCCTTTTGGAAATTTATGCTAAATACTGTATATGGTAACGTCTTTTTTCCAAGTTTGGGGTGCTCAAAGTAGTGAATTTACTTGTTGCTGAACAAAAGATAGGAGCACAGCTCAGCCGCTTTTTCTGATTCTCCAGCAAGAAGCACATAAACGCAAGTTAATTACTTAGCAAGCGGTACTGTAAGAGTCAAGTCTTTCTTAAGGTATGATGACAAGAGGCATAGTGTGCTTCACCTCTAGAAGCCACCATTTGAGAGCAGTTTATGTGTATTGCTGGTACCTGGGTGTTCCAGGAATTAAGCACCAGATATCAGAGCATCAGTTTGTCTCTAGTACATTTAGTCCTCCCTCGCTTATTAAAACTGTGCTGCTGTCGGACAATTTTACATTGTACTGTCATCTGCACTCCCCTAACTCTTGATGAGATTTTAATGGAAATTGTCCAGCTGCAGCACAGTTTTTCATTGAGAACAGAGACAGTATTAATGTGCCTCCTGCCAGTTGATGCAGGCTCATCCAAGCCGCAAAGTCTACTTCTAAAGCCTCGTACACACGGGACGACGATCGTGCTTACGACCGTGTTGAATCGTACGTTGACGGTCGTATGTAGCCTACTGACATGCACACGACGGTCGTACCTACAACTTGCGGCCGGCCGAACGTGATGACGCGAACGAGCGTATAATGAGGAAGTAGCGTAACCTTTTGGGCTCCTTTCTAATTTCATGTTAGTTGAAAGTGGACTTGGCGCATGCGTGTTTAGCACAATACAACTTTGTTGAACACAGCTGCTCTACACACGACTCAACAGTCGTATGCGAGCTTGTTGACACGACCAAGTTTTCTAGTCTGCACATACAACTCCCACGAACGACCGTCGTACGTTCAACTGTTGAAAGCACCGCCACAGACGGTCAATTCTGCATGCAACGGTCGTGAGTACGACGTGTTGAACACGATCGTCGTCCCGTGTGTACGAGGCATTAGATAGTGGAAATTGACTGGAAACCCTTGTGGTCCTGGTTTTCTATGCTGCTAACTGGCACTAGGTCACACCCTCCAGGATCATCCTATCATGTGGTTGGTTGGACAGAAGGGCTGTGATGCACAGTGTGTTAACAATGGGGTAGATAGTAGTTAAGTCTAGGTAGATGTCATGGCATGGGGCAGGCAAAAGAATAGTCAGGTCTAGGCAGGGTTCAAGGCAAGTGGCATGCAATAGACTAGCCAGGTCAATCCAGGTTGGCATCAAACAGGCAAATGGCAGGCAAGTATTATAGTTTTTTGTAGCTCTCAGTTAACTGGCTATAAGACACAGCACTATTCAAAATAAAAAATAAATGGTTGGACCTTTGAGGCACATATTAATTCAGAATAATTTTTATTTTAATTATAAATCATACTATTGGGTGTATAGAAACATCCATTAAAACTTTATATATCTGTGGTGGCTCACTAGTAACCACATGCCTTATCTCCAGTTATAATTACTTTAAGCATAAAAAAAATTGATAAATACTTGAAATTGATTTTTATCAAACTAGCAACAAACGGTATCAGAAAGGCAAGCTAACTGTAAGCCTAGGATCACATTGGTGCGGGAATGAAATCGTGTGAGTTCAGCTGAACTCGCACCATTTGATTTTCGCATGCCAGTCCCGACTACAGGTGCGATTTCAGAGACATCTGTGTGGGTTGCTGCACAGATGTCAATGGAAATCACACCTGAAATAGCCAAAAGTAGTACAGAAACAGAAAAGTAGTACAGAAATCGGTGCGGCGCCAAAAATGCAACAATGCCAAAACGCACCAATGTGAACCAAGGCTAAAAGAAAAAATTAAATTCACAGCCAATAATGCTTGCCAGACCAGGCTGTCCATGAAACATGTACTCTTCTACCATGCTGTAACTTACAAATCAACCCATCCAGATTACTTTATATACAATGGGCTTGAAAGACTTAAAGTGATACTAAAGGTCGCTTTTTTCCCCTAAAATAACAAACATGTTATACTTACCTCCTCTGTTCAAGGGTTTTGCACAGAGTGGCACTAATCCTCCTTTTCTGGGGTCCCTCGACGGAGCTCCTGGCTCCTCCTCTTCTCGAGTGACCCGTCAGGGTAGCGCTGTCCCTGGGGTCACTCGTGCGGACGCGCTCCCATGTCCTGTTGCTGCATCCATTAACACAGACAACAGGACTTGGCCCCACTCCCCGGCTCCCGCGTCACTGGACTTGACTGACAGCAGCGGGAGCCAATGGCTCCCCTGCTATCAATCTATCCAATGAGGACCGGAGCCCACGGCTGGAACTGCTAGGCTCGTCCCCGGCATGGGAACGATCGGGCTCAGGTAAGTAAATGGGGGGTCTGGGGGGCTGCTGCAAAAGAAAAAGTTTTGCACCTTAATGCATAGAATGCATTATAGTGAAAAAACGGGAGGGTTTACAACCACTTTAAAGTAAATATGTTCCCAAAAAACATAAAGGCTACTGTTTTGGATTCTACTTTTGAAAATACTAATTCCCTAGCTGTCATTGTGATCTTATATGTTCAGTACTGTTTAAATCACTGACTTAGGACATGCTTGCAGATTAGAAGAAAAAAAGCATGAAAAAAATAATTAAAAAAAAATTAAAAAGTACGTTTTCCAAGGAAAAAAATTGTGTTTTATTGTACATTCCCATCTTGAAAGAACACATTACACACCATCTTAAACAATATATAGGTGAGCATCATAATTGGTAAGGATGGGCCCACGGTTCGAGTAAAATGTAAGTTCGACTCGAACATCGTTCATCGAATTAAGAACATTAAGGGGCATTTGCAGCGACTTCGCCGCTGTGGAGTGCCCCATAATGCATTGCCGCAGACGGCACACACAGCTCCTCCTCCATGGGAGGGCTGCCACCGTCTGCTCTGGCTTTGTGTTACCATTTTATTTATAGTGCAGGGCGGGGCCACTGGGTGACATACGGGTGAGCCCACCCCCTTATGACGTCATGTGACGTCAGAGGGGCGGGTCACTCAATTACATTACTGGGTGGCCCCAACCTTCACTATAAATAAAATGTCAAAACAAACAGAGCTCAGTCGGCGGGAGCCCTCCCATGGAGGAAGAGCTTTTTTTTTTGTTTTTTTTTTTCGGGTCCGTTGCTCGCCGTGATTGATGATGGATTACAACGAGGGGCACTTATTTTTATTTTTTAATAAAGGACTTGTCCCTAATTGTCTCCTCTGTTTTTTTTTTACACTTTTGGTGAAGTAGTAGGGGTACGATGTACCTGATGCTAATTCACATGAGGGGTGGGTCGGGATCTGGGGGCCCCCTTATTAAAGGGGGCTTCCAGATTCCAATAAGCCCCCTGCCCGCACACCCCCACAAACACAGCCCAGGGTTGTGGGGAAGAGAGTCCCCATCAACATGAGGGCAAGGTGCTTTGGGGTGGGGCGGGGTACAGAGCCCCCCTGCCCCAAAGCACCCATACTCCCCATGTTGAGGGCATGTAGCTTGGTACGATTCAGGAGGGAGGCGCTCGCTCGTCCCTCCCCTATCCTGGTCGGCCAGGTTGCATGCTTGGATAAGGGTCTGGTTTGGATTTTAGGGGGGACCCCACATCAATTTTTTTTACAATTTTGGCGCAGTACAGACTAGGGGGGACCCCACGCAAATTTTATTTGTGTTTTTTCTGTATTTTGCCGGAAACCGGCAATATATTACAACCACGATAATAAATGACAATTTTTCCTTCACAAGTTTAATTTTGCTCTGACTATGTTCTAAACATCACAGAGGTGCACCCTTTTACAGGCAGACCAAGGGGCCTCCCCAGGCACGATATTTAAAGGAATATTTCATTTTTATTGTTTCACTTTAAGCATTATTAAAATCACTGCTCCTGAAAAAACGATTGATTTAAAAACTTTTTTTTTTCATTGATACATGTCCCCTAGGGCAGGACCCGTATCCCCATGCACTTTTTAGGGCAACAACTTGCATATAAACCTTTAAAATGAGCATTTTTGATTTTTCATGTTCGGGTCCCATAGACTTTAATGGTGTTTGAATGTTCGCACAAATTTTTTGCCTGTTCGTATGTTCTAGTGCGAACCGAACCGGGGGGTGTTCGGCCCATCCCTAATCATTGGCAGTGGACGACATACAGTGAACAATGTAATAAACCTCACTATGAAAATAATAATAAATAAATGAACCATTCTGCATTCCTTAAACCTTTGAAGAGGCCAATATCAGTAGCTCCATTATGGCATACCCATGGCGTTCTTTTAACCCTTCCTTAAACAGCTCCATTTTCAACACATAAAGTGATAATTTTTTCTTTTTGCTGGTGAAAATTCAGAGGCTGATATGAAAACATCTTACCTACATCCGAAAACAAAAGAAAAATTCACATAACATAAAAATATGGGAAAAAATTAGGAAGTCATTCTTCTCAGGAATATGCCTATGTCTGTTTGTCTTTGAGGTGGCTCAAAAATAATTAGAGTAAAATTCTGCTCAAATGTAGCACTGTGTAACCTTTTTCTCTATTCAGAGGAGTGATGGTTGGGTGTTTGGGATATTAAGAAAAGTGCCCTATTTGCTACTGCTCTAACAGAGAAATCCTACAGTATATAATAGCACTGCTGTGCTTTTATAATAGTACTTATTTTCTGGTATCCTGGTCAGTAGGTTGGGAGGGCAATGCTACATTTGAGGAGCATTTTAGTAAGTACATTACTTTTTTTGGCAGCTGTTGAGTTAATGTGCTGAAATCTGGTGTCAGATGCAACATCCAAATTTTGCATACTTCCTGCAGTCACTTAGGGTGTATTAATGGCCTATAGAAAGGTTCCCTTTGGATAGGGGATTGGCAAGGGCATGATAAGGTTAAAGGAAATGTAGAGTCTGATAGCTCTGCTGTCTTGAAGTGTGCTGCTCTTTCAGTATCGGTATATTGCAAGTTTTCTGGTGTGGCTCTTCCCCTAAAATCACATTTTGGGGAAGTTAACTTATGTAAATGATCATATATATATATACACAGTATCTCACAAAATTGACAGTTCACAGCTTGAATAACAGTGTAAATTTGCTGTCCCCTCAAAATAACTCAACACACAGCCATTAATGTTTAAACCGCTGGCAACAAAAGTGAGTACACCCCTATGTGAAAATGTCCAAATTTGGCCCAAAGTGTCAATATTTTTTGTGGCCACCATTATTATCTAGCACTGCCTTAACCCTCTTGGGCATGGAGTTCACCAGAGCTTTACAGGTTGCTACTGAGATCCTCTTCCACTCCTCGATGACAACATCACAGAGCTGGTGGATGTTAGAGACCTAACGCTCCTCCACCTTCCATTTGAGAATGCCCCACAGATACTCAATAGGTTTTAGCTCTGGAGACATGCTTGGCCAGTCCATCACCTTTACCCTCAGCTTCTTTAGCAAGGCAGTGGTTGTCTTGGAGCTGTGTTTTTGGTCGTTAACATGTTGGAATACTGCCCCGTGGCCCAGTCTCTGAAGGGAGGAGATCATGCTCTGCTTCAGTATGCCACAGTACATGTTGGCATTCATGGTTCCCTCAATGAACTGTAGCTCCCCAGTGTCAGCAGCACTCATGCAGCCCCAGACCATGACACGCCCACCACCATTCTTGACTGTAGGCAAGACAGACTTGTCTTTGTACGCCTCACCTGGTTGCCGCCACACACGCTTGACACCATCTGAACCAAATAAGTTTATCTTGGTCTCATCAGACCACAGGGCATGGTTCCAGTAATCCATTTCCTTAGTCTGCTTATCTTCAGCAAACTGTTTGCAGGCTTTCTTGTGCATCATCTTTAGAAGAGGCTTCCTTCTGGGATGACAGCCATGCAGACCAATTTGATGCAGTGTGCGGCATATAGTCTGAGCACTGACAGGCTGACCCCCCACTTCTTCAACCTCTGCAGCAATGTTGGCAGCACTCATACATATATTTCCCAAAACAACCTCTGGATATGACGCTGAGCACGTGCACTCAATGTCTTTGGTTGACCATGGCAAGGCCTGTCCTGAGTGGAATCTGTCCTGTTAAACCACTGTATGGTCTTGGCCACAGTGCTGCAACTCAGTTTCAGGGTATTGGCAAACTTCTGATAGCCTAGGCCATCTATATGTAGAGCAACAATTCTTTTTTTCATATCCTCAGAGAGTTCTTTGCCATAAGGTGCCATGTTGAACTTCCAGTGATCAGTATGAGAGAGTGAGAGTGATAACACCAAATTTAACACACCTGCTCCCATTCACACCTGAGACCTTGTAACACTAACAAGTCACATGACAACGGGGAGGGAAAATGGCTAATTGGGCCAATTTGGACATTTTCTCTTAGGGATGTACTCACTTTTGTTGCCAGTGGTTTACACATTAATGGCTGTGTGTTGATTTACTTTGAGGGGACAGCAAATTTACACTGTTATACAAGCTGTGCACTCACTACTTTACATTGTAGCAAAGTTTCATTTCCTCAGTGTTGTCACATGAAAAGATATAATAGACTATTTACAAAAATGTGAGAGGTGTATTCACTTTTGTGAGATACTGTATGTATATATATATATATATATATATATATATATATATATATATATGTATATATATATATATATATATATAAAATCATTTACATAAGTTAACTTTCCCAAAATGTGATTTTAGGGGAAGAGCCAGACCAGAAATAAATTAGACAGTCAACACAGAAATAGCACTCCTCAAAACTACATATGTTATTATGTATATATACATATACAGTATATATTAAAAGGCATGTCAGTTCAGAGATCACATTAAATACAGTATATACAAATTCCAAATGAATTTAATTGCCATGTTTACGTTTTCATTTAATGTACTTAGGGCAGCAAAAACCTTCAATAGAGCCCTGTATCTATGGTTCATTATTACACCTTTTACCAGGAATGTCTATAAATTCACAAAACTGGTCACTTTGAAAATAGAGGAAATACTATCTGCTACTGGTAACAGTAAACAATATTTTCTTACTTTCAAACTTGAGGAAATGGGAAAAAGGTACACCTTTTAGCACAAAGCGTGTCGACAAAAGACACACCTGTGCCACACCTCCAGTTATGCAGACCATGAAAAATAATATGCCATAAAAGACTAGTAAAACACACACATGCATGTTTTACCACTTCTTTTCCTTTATTCTGACAAAATAACAAATACAAAACTACAGAGATTGGGTGAAGAGTTGTGTATAACAGTTTTAGTGCTTAAAAAGTACATTGTTACAGGGATTTATACATCAGACGAAAAAGAGAGACAGCTGACAAGGAAGAAGGGACAAAGGGATTTGATACCAAAACATGGACAGTTCCTCTAAATGAGGGACAGCTGGGAGCTAGGTATTTTCTTCTATTGTGATATACATATAAAACCATTCTCGTCATAAATTGCTGGAAAAATATTTTAAAATTGATGATCTCTCTGGTTTGTGATATCATGCAGTTTATATAATCTCAACATATCACTTACAAAAAAAAAACTGCATGCATCTCTTGTTCTGCCTGAATAATTCATTCTTTCACTGCATTTTTTTTACATTATCTCACTCTATTTTACCTAAAAGGCAGGCAAAAGATCAAGGAATTGTATATCTAAATGTTTTTTTCTGTGTTTCTTTTGTTTTAGTACCTGATAGTGCTCCAGAAAATATAACATACAGGAATGTTTCATCAACGGAAATAATTGTTTCCTATTCCCCACCGTCTATACCAAATGGAATAATAATATATTACACAGTGTACATAACATGGCAGAATGGAACAGTAGAGAGTGCAACAGACACGCCTCATCTAACACACAGCATCTCAGGTATTTTTTTTTTATTTGTTCATATTCAGTGTTTCCAGGCCAATATTTTTATAAATACAGAATTGACAGGAGACTACGAAGGCAGGAGTTCAGTGGAGGGCAGATTATTCCCTGCACCATCACTGTTTCTACAATTCTTTCTTATGCAAGTCTTCTGGTGGAAATTATTAAACAGCTAACACACACACAGATTGCAATCATGTACATTGTTCGAGGTGCATACAAAGATCTCCTATAATAGCACAGGCATAATAAAAGTTGCATGGGGGAGGCACATAGCTAAAATCAGGTTCTGTGAGTTATGTGAAAACAGAAACAGAAAAATCGTCTTTTTTTAATATTAATATAAATCTCTAAAGACAAATTGCCTATATGCATAAAAAGGCTGCTGAAATCAGCAGTAAACAGCTGTCATAAAAAGCCACAGGATATACTGTAGATAAGAATTTGTTTTGACATATACTATTCCATAATTTATTCTTACAAATGATAGAAAATGGTGTTAAATTCAATGTGAGGCATTAACGCTTATATACATTAATAATCAGAAATCCTAGACACTGATATTTATATTTGATCAAATTAACTAATATTTGTGTGATGCAGGGTTTAAAAAATGTCTGTGCAAGGTATGATTCATGGCACAATAAGCAGACATTTTTGCAACCTAAATGGAAGCACCAAGACATTTAAGGGATTCTACTGATCCTGTTAACACCTGAATTCCTACTTGGAATCCATGGCAGTTCAAGAGTGACATTGCTAGATATCCATAGGCTGATGTATCTCAGAAGCTTACAAGTAAAAATGAAGACCATATTCTAGAAATGGCAATGTTCTTGTTTCTATACAGTAAATTACATACATTTCTGTTTAAAGCAGACATTTTCTAGGAGAAATGTGGGAGATGCCACATACACAAAGGGGTACATTTAACATTGATTTGACTAGAAATGTGGCCGCTATTTGCCCATTTTTCAACCAAGGTTAGATTTTTCACCTTCACATTTATCACAGCGATTCACACTAACATCTTTAAGGAAGCTTGGAATAAGTCCAAATATGGACAGGGTTAGTGATATCTTTGTTAACTGCTTCCTCAGAATTTCCTAGGCACTTAATACCAGGGCATGAGCAATGAAGAAGTGGAATACTGTGCTTCCTTTTCTTCTCACCTGCTGTCACATGAAGTACACCATAGGACACATTAATGTTGCATGTGCTTTTATTTATTTATTTATTTTATTCCCATACATATTAATACACCGTTTAGTGTTCTGAGGGACCCCCAAAACCGGTTTATTGGGTAGGGAACAACCACCTACTTGCCCTCCCATCAATAAAAGGGTAGGTAGGTAGTACCTAAGAGTCAGGTGTCCATCAGCATCAGGTTAGGGTGCTTTAGTTGGGCTCCTGTTTTGGGGGGGGGGGGGGGGGA
>BLSH010014884.1:289020-310051 GCA_018402905.1 Glandirana rugosa
CAGGAAGCATGAAGTGCTCTAAAACTTCCTGGTATACGGCTGCATTGACCTTGGACCTCAGAAAACACAGTGGACCAACACCAGCAGATGACATGGCACCCCAAACCATCACTGACTGTGGAAACTTTACACTGGACCTCAAGCAACATGGATTGTGTGCCTCTCCTCTCTTCCTCCAGACTCTGGGACCATGATTTCCAAAGGAAATGCTAAATTTACTTTCATCAGAGAACATAACTTTGGACCACTCAGCAGCAGTCCAGTCCTTTTTGTCTTTAGCCCAGGCGAGACGCTTATGATGCTGTCTGTTGTTCACGAGTGGCTTGACACAAGGAATGCGACAGCTGAAACCCATGTCTTGCATACGTCTGTGCGTAGTGGTTCTTGAAGCACTGACTCCAGCTGCAGTCCACTCTTTGTGAATCTCCCCCACATTTTTGAATGGGTCTTGTTTCACAATCCTCTCCAGGGTGCGGTTATCCTTATTGCTTGTACACTTTTTTCTACCACATCTTTTCCTTCCCTTGGCCTCTCTATTAATGTGCTTGGACACAGAGCTCTGTGAACAGCCAGCCTCTTTTGCAATGACCTTTTGTGTCTTGCCATCCTTGTGCCCAGGTGTCAATGGTCATCTTTTGGACAATTGTCAAGTCAGAAGTCTTCCCCATGATTGTGTAGCTTACAGAACTAGACTCAGAGACCATTTAAAGGCCTTTGCAGGTGTTTTGAGTTAATTAGCTGGTCAGAGTGTGGCACCAGATGTCTTCAATATTGAACCTTTTCACAATATTCACATTTTCTGAGATACTGAAGTTGGGATTTTCCTTAGTCGTCAGTTATAATCATCAAAATTAAAAGAAATAAACATTTGAAATACATCAGTCTGTGTGTAATGAATGAATATAACATACAAGTTTCACTTTTTGAATAGAATTAGTGACATAAATCAACTTTTTGATGATATTCTAATTATATGACCAACACCTGTATATGGAGTATTTAATTCATGTTGATTTTTTTCAGAGGTGTAACTAGAACACCAGGGCCTAGTTGCAAGTGCGACTTTTGCGACCATGGTAGTTGCACAACTGGTGTCAGTAGTTTTTTTATTTTTGTTTTTCTATTATTTTTTTACCATTTTATTTATTCATTTATTTTTTACAATTTTATTTTTTATTCTTTTTTACAATTAAAAAATAATAAATTAGGAGCCCTGTTGGGAACGTTACTCAGATATCAGGGGTCTAAACAGACCTCTGATGTTTCACCTATGAGACAGGGAAAGGAGATTGAGGACACAACCCTCAATCTCTATCTATGCAGCCTCAGCTGCACAGTATAAATAGACAGGAATAGCTCTGTACTGAGCTTTCCATTCATTCACAAACTGAAGCTATGTTTACTATGCTTCCGTTATAATTAAACAGAGACAGTGACTGGTACCGATTCAGAAAAAGAAGGGGCCCATAAATTACATATTTACCGGCCCCTTCCCGTCTCTGCATCCTGAAATCACCCCCCACAGCAGCCAGCATGAGATGGAAGCCGGCGGGGGGGGGGTTGAAAAAACATCTAAGTACCTTCTGTCTTAATGAATATACAGCTGTTACATCGCCCAGCTCTTTCCAAGCCAGTCTTTATGTCTATAGAGAAACAGTGGCAGGAGGAGCTTCTAGTCCTCTGCTAATGGTCACAGGTTCAAAATAAAAAAAACAGCCTTTGGAATACAGAGTAAAAATAAATAATTAATAAACTGTTCCAAACTGTCATACAAATATATATTTGAAATGTTATTTTTATTATTTTTTAGCAATAACTGGTGTGGACAGATTTCTGCCAATCACAGGCCCTTGTGTTGTGCCCCTCCAGCCTGTGCCTTAGAACAAGAGGAATGTGAATCCTCCATAAATCAAAACGTAATATTCAACCCACATTATGTTTAGTTGGTTAGTGGGCATGGAGGAGGATGGAGGGAGTGGGCTGTCATTTACCCACCTGTGTGACTCTATAGTCACATGGGCTGCTCAGATGTAATAGGGAAGAAATGCTCAGGGTAGAAATGCACTGAAAACTGAGCACATGCACTAGCTGCCCACACTGCTTTACAAAATCCCCAACTGCAGTGGGGACATGGACAGGAGAGGGAGACAGAGAACAGTAGGATCAACCATGTTTTTTGCAGAATACAAAAAACAAATTCATTAATGACTGAGTGAGTATGAACAGCTTTTAGTGATAGTTTTTAATGATGTGGGTCTAATGAAACTTTAACTCAACCACACACAACTTTACCTCTTCTTTTCTTCACACTCAAACAATTTTCCAAAATATCTGGATCTTGTTAACAATGAAGATAAATCCTCCGCCCTTAATATCTCTCTTCCAGATGCTACCCCATCTTCCTTAAGACAAAACTTCACTTGGCTTTTTTACTTGGCTTAGTTCCCATCTCGATTATCTTGGAATTCACTTTACCCGGCTCATATCATACTCTAATCAACACCATTAAAATAACAGTCCTACTGAAACTTCTCTACCTGTTTCGCACCCTCCCAATTCCCATTCCATTATACGCCTTTAAATCTTTCCAGAAATGTCCAGAAATGTCAGAATTCCAGAATTCATGTGGTCCAACAAAAAACATGAATTTTAAAATACACAATGTTTACACACAAGAGGCAGGATGGTCTTGGAATTTCCAACTCTGCTAAACATTTCAGAGCTAAACAAATCACCCCATTGATTTCCTTGTATGCCTCCCCACAGGCCCCTTTGTAGGTCTACCTGGAGAGATTCTGCTGCTCCCCTGTTTTCCTTCATTTGGTTTCCTGGCTCCCATCCGAGTCTAGGCCAGACTCCATGAACCCTTTAATGTATCACACTCTTAATATATGGGACACAGCCAAAGATTTCAGTAAGTTAATCTTACCACATTTACCCCTCCTAACCCCTGTGGACAAGTCATTGTTCCCTGGGACTGGAATCCCCCAGTGCTTTCCATTGGTGGCACCTCCATTAGTTTCACTACACTCTTTCATCAATGGTCGCACCACTTACACCTGGGCAAAAAGTAGAGAAAAATATCAAGCTCCATCTTCTGAGCTTTTTTGCTTCCTGCAAATAAAACACTGTCTTACCACCATATTCTCCAGTAAGGACCTCACAAGCCAACTTTCACTTTTTGAACTTATATGCTATCATACGCCTCTCTCACCCAAATCGACATCCATCTAAATCGATTCACAATTAAATAACTCTAATAGTCACGCAACTCACATTTATGTTTCCAAGTGGGAAAAAGGCATTACGTGTACTAAAGAGAAAGAACACTGGCTACATATTTGGTATACATTGGCCTCTTTCTATTAATATGAACACAATTGAATCTTCATTCAAGACCGTTAAGAGATGGTACATGGTCCCATCTCGATTAGCACATCTTCATCCTTCTTTTCCCAAAATGTGCTTTTGTGGCTGTTTAACCTTAGGATGTGTCTTATAAAGACATATATGGTAGACCTGTCCCATGTGCGCAAGGTTCTGGGCCAAGGTTCAAGCTTTTGCAGACTGTTTAACTGCCCTTTTCCTAGAGACTCTTGGCATGTCCTGCTGCACCTTAAATCCCAAAGTCTCACTGAGTCCCAATTCAAATTAGCGACCCATGTACTGATTGTAACAAAACAGAATATTGCAAAAGCAAGGAAGCAGCAGTTTGTTCATTTTGCGTCCCACGACGTGTGAACACTTTTTACATTAAAGAAAAACTCACTAGTGTTCTTTTAAACACACATAAGAAATTCCTAAAGTTATGGGCTACATAGATACAGTATGCTCTTTCATTAATGCCCATAGCAAGTTAACCACTTACCAACCAGAAGGTTTTCCCACTTTAGGACCAGAGCACTTTTTGCGATTCGGCGCTGCGTCACTTTAACTGACAATTGCGCGGTTGTGCGATGTTGTACACAAACGAAATTTGCGTCCTTTTTTCCCCACAAATAGAGCTTTCTTTTGGTGGTATTTGATTGCCTCTGCGTCATTTCTGATCGCCGCTATAAACAAAAGAAGAGCGACCATTTTGCAAAAAACCCCAAATTTCTTACTTTTTGCTAAAATTCAAATCCCCAAATAAAATATATATAAAAAAAAATTTTTTCACCGGTTTTGGCTCATATTTGTGATAAAAAAAATCACAATCGGCATTTATTGATTGGTTTGCGCAAAAGTGGCCGCGTTTACGGATGATGAGAATTCATTTCCGGGGTTTTTATTTATTTTTTTTTTTTTACTAGTAAAGACGGTGATCTGCCTCAGTGACTCTCCTTTCCCTGAACTGGCTCCCAAGGCTCCCACAGACTGTCCACTATTCCTCTCCCAGCTTGCTCCAGCACTTTCTCTTGCAGTTCCCAGGGACCGTCACTCACCAAACCGGTGGATCACTTTAAAGTCTCTCACTGTGTAGCACCTCCACTGTTCTCCTGTTCCCTGTGTGACTCCAGGAATTACCACCACTCCTGGCTGCACCCAAACCTCCAGGCCCCAAGGTCACCCTCCCCAGACTGGGGCGACCTCCTGGATAGGGGCCTCCACAGCGCCTCTGCTACATCTCCAGACTTCCAGCTGACACTTCTCCTCCCAGATTGGGCTGTCTCAGAGTATTTAAGGATGCCTGTCCCCTGCCAATCCTGCTTGGGGATTGGTCAGGGCTCCCTAGAATACTCCAGATGGCTCAACCTACTTCCCACCTCTCTGACCAGAAACTCTTCTCCAGGTTTCTAGAAAGAAGTTGGAGGTTCTGGTGAGCTCATCTGTCAAGTCCACTCAATCCTCCCTGAGCCACTCCTCCCGGCCCAGATCAAAACATTGAGGCCTGCACCTACAGTCAGGTCTGACTAAATTTTACCTCACCTAGCTAAACCCTGCTAGAAAACGCACCTATACTATGGAGGTGCAGCACTTCAATAACAATCTATCAAAAGTGAAACATCAAAAAGGTAACATATATTTTTTGTAATTATTTTTAATATGCTGTGTAATTGGAAACACATAAACATATGATGGGGTTATTTCAAATTTGATTGGAAAAGTGGAAATACACTTTAAATGTCTATTTCCTATACATGTTAAAGCTGCAGTTTTGGAGTAAAATATGCCATTTTTTTTAGGGATGAAATGTCTAACAAAACTATCAATGTTGAAGAAACTTCAGTGAAATTTCAAGACCTTGAGAGCAATCATGAATACAGTGCATATGTCACCTCTAGCACTCGATTTGGAGATGGAAATGTTAGAAGTGATATTTTAAAATTTAAAACTTTAGAAGGAGGTATGAAAAATGCATAATTCTGTACACATGGTATTCTTTTCCTACTGTAAAATATTTTTTATCATTTGTATCAAATAAATGCAGTGTTCAGTAAGAACTAATATTCAAACATCATATATATATATATATATATATATATATAAAAAATATATATATATATATATATATATATAATGTTTGAGTAGTAGTTAGTAGTTTCTCAAAGACAACCTCTGGATATGACGCTGAGCACGTGCACTCAACTTCTTTGGTCGACCATGTGAGGCCTGTTCTGAGTGGAACCTGTCCTGTTAAACCGATGTATGGTCTTGGCCACCATGCTGCATCTCAGTTTCAGGGTCTTGGCAACCTTCTTATAGCCTAGGCCATCTTTATGTAGAGCAACAATTCTTTTTTTCAGATCCGCAGAGAGTTCTTTGCCATGAGGTGCTATGATGAACTTCCACTGACCAGTAGGAGAGAGTGAGAGCGATAACACACAATTTAACACACCTGCTCCCCATTCAAAACTTAGACCTTGTAACACTAACGAGTATTACAGGAGGGAAAATGGCTAATTGGGCCCAATTTGGACATTTTCACTTAGGGGTGTACTCAATTTTGTTGATAGCAGTTTAGATATTAATGGCTGTGTGTGGAGTTATTTTGAGGGGAAAGCAAATTTACACTGTTACTAAAGCTGTACACACGCTACTTTACATTGTAGCAAAGTGTCATTTCTTCAGTGTTGTCACGTGAAAAGATATAGTAAAATATTTATAAAAATGTGAGGGGTGTACTCACTTTTGCGAGATGCTGTATATATATCTATATATATATATATATATATATATATGTATATATATATATAATTAAAAAACACAGTTATGGACTCCTCTTTTATTTGATATCTGAACTTTTTTTTTTCTAATTGTCATGGCATTAATTTATCATTTGTGCTAGTTTGATTCACATTGGTTAATATTTACAGCACATTTTGCATTTTTTTCATCAAATATATTTTTTTGCCAATCAATATTGCATTTTATGAATTCACCATCACATTTGCCTGATTTACATAGAGACTATTATTATTAATGGCACTTTTTGAACTAATGCACTTTATGTTAGAGGTTATGCGTCAAACACTCTAATTGTTTGTATGGGAACAAATTCTAGTAACCTATAGAAATAGTTAAGATTTCTCTTTGGTATAGACATCTAGTCTTTGCTGTAGTCTTAGCATATACAAGTAATGACACCCTTTGCCTTTTTTTTTTTTTGTGGGGGAGGGGGGGTGAAATCTTGCCAGGTTGCCCCTTCTACCCCTATTTAAGATATTTAAGCTACGTTAAATGCATCTTGATACCAAAAGAAGAAAATTTGAACCAAGAGATTTCCAAACGTTTAACTTCCTTAATTTGGTGAACAGAAAAATCCCAAGAACCCTGCTAAAAGTGTCACCTATGTGGATTGCACCTTGTAAATCAGACATTAACCATTCTCTTTACCACATGTGTCAAGCACAAGGCCCACGGCCTGAATTCAGCTGTGAGGCCATTTTATGTGGCCCTCGCACTGCTTCTGCAGCTGCAGCACCCCCCTCATCTGCAGCCCCACCTTGTCTGAGCAGTCCACAACAGAAAGGAGGACACAACTCCTCCGTCAGATCCTGCACTTTTCCATGCAGCTGCAGAGAGGTTTATCTCTGTTCCCCACCTAACTTCATCAGTCTGCAGCAGAGAGGAGGACAGAACTCATCCTACAGATTCTGCATCTCTTCGTGCAGCTGCGGCACCCCCTTGTCTCCATCTTCCCTGATCTCATCAATCAGCAGATTCCAGCAGCTGACTCCAGCCCTCCTCTGGTCCTTCTCCAGACCTTGCACTTTTTGCTTCCCAGCTCCACTCCCAGCTAAAGGGGAGTGCACTGTTATGTAAGGGAGGGTGGGGGCCTCTTGACATCTGATGGCTCCGTGCAGGTCTGCACCTGCCTGTCGCAGCTTAATTTATCATTAAAACCAGTAATAATCGAATACAGAGGCAATTATTTCATATGATAAATAGTAGATACATTTATATAGTCTTACAGATACAACCAGCCTTTTGAGGGCAACCATAATGCTGATGCGGCCCGCAATGAAATTTTGTTTTTCGCCCCTGTTCTTGACCATGGGTGATATTAAGGAAATACGTTGATCAGTAATACTAAGGGCGTGTGTTTTCCATCCCCATATAAGTCTATAGGGACGTAGGTCAAATGCAGGTCAGAATGAGGTCAATTGGAGATCAAAGTCAAATGTTAACAAATTCTGAAATTTTACATATCTTACCCTATATTTTTATGTCGATAAAAGGCAAACAGATAACATATTTAAATCACATGTATAAAATGCTTCAAGATCTTTTTTTTTTCTTTTTAGTTCCAAGTGACCCACCAAGAAACCTGTCGTACAAAAACATTAGCTCCTCTTCAGTGATGATTTTCTGGAGTGCACCCATAAAACCAAATGGAGTTATACAGTATTATTCTTTATATTACCAGAATTCTTCCCAAACATACATCAGGGTAAGGATTTTGTATGCAAAATATAATTTTGTTTTCTTGTATATCTTATCATTTTTATTAATTAGTAAGTACAAGCTTAATCTTTAAACATGTTTTGATTGATTGCATTCACTTTTGGAGCAGGATTTATGCTTACTGTATGATATTTTTTCTACACTAACATAACCTATGTTTTCTGGCTTCTTTGCAAATGATATAACATTGTTATTCATTATGAAGAAATGTTTGGCTGCTAGCTTTGTTGTTGAAGTAGAGGTAGGTTGCTAAGCAGGTCTTTGTGTACAGTATTATATAAAATGTGTATAGATAGATCTGATCATCCAAGCAGGGGCGTAACGATAGGGGTTGCAGGGGTTGCGATTGCAACCGGGCCCCATGCTCCAGGGGGCCCATGTGCTTCCCTTGTACACCTGGATAGGAGTGATGGCGAGGGTGGCATTTAGAAGTTTTATTTATTCCATTTTCCTCCTAATGCAGGAGATTGGTTCCTCTATATGCTGCCCCTGCCGCCCCTCCTATCCAGTTTACTTGTCTTCTGCTGTTCCCAGGGTCCCGCTGCGGGACCATAATAAAGGGACCCGTGATAGGAGTAAAGGGCCCCAGGATCAGCAAGAAGAGGGAAGGGCCCTGGCCAAAGGTCAGGGGGGGCCCTTCCTAATTTATTGCACCCGGGCCCTGAAGGTTCTAGTTACGCCTCTGCATCCAAGTCATTAGTAACCTCATTTATGCTCCATGAGCAGTAATACTACTCTGTAACATGACGTATAGTTATGATTCTGAAAAACCTAGGGCAACAAGAGGCACGGTGATGAGCACAAGGGATAAGGGTGGAAGTGGAGTAAAACTCTAGCCAAAACCTACTTTAAATTTGGATAGACAAATTGGTAGTTGTTCATTGTTGTCTCTACACTGACTGGGGAGGTTTCTTGCCCCAGTGGCAACATGAAGCAAGGTGAAATCTCTTCAAAGGAGCCACTGAAGGCTATAAAAACACTAAATAACAACAACGGTAATAAAATTATTATTAATTGTCCATCGCGTGTTTGCCAGGAAGGCCTATAGCGGGCATCCCTAAATGGCGGAACGCGGTCCAAGTCCGGAACGAGTTTGTGTCCTATTTAGACCAGCTTGGTTCCACCATTTAGAAGTCAGCTTTTCACCCCAAGCCTCAGCCACTGTCATTCTCAGCAGAGCAAAGAGCTGCAGACTATCCAATTCTGAATGGTGGGAGGGGGCTGGAGCTGCAGTAGTTAATCAGCAGGTGATTGGTTGTTAGGACACAGAGCTGTCCTAGCACCCAATTATCAGCTTGTTACCAAGAAAGTTTAACTCTGCCCACCATTCAGAACTGTATAGCCTGCCGCTATCTGCTCTGCTGAGAATAACAGCAGCTGAAGTTTGGGGGAAAAGCCGGCTCCTGCTCGCAGATCGGCTCCCCTGAGGAGATCGCAGTAATGCGAACTGGGGGGGGCAGTAGACCAGAGGATATCGCTGTGGGGGCTGAGATGTGAGGGAGAGCACCCCTGTGTGGGCAGTCATATGAAGGGAGGCTGAGGTGTGATTGATTGGGGACAGAGCACACTGCTGTGGGATTGGCAATGTGAAGGGGGGCAGAGGACACCGCTGTGTGATGGAGTGTACCGTGAAGTGGGGGGTCAGAGGACACCACTTTGGGAAAAGGGGGGTGACATGAAGGTGTGCTGATCGGACCTCCGTGAATTTTAATTCAGTACCCCTGGCCTATACATTGTTTCATGTTTGCTAATATTGAGTGATGTGAGTTAGCAAATCAAAAAATAGTTGTAAAATATTGATATTGAATTCCGTTTAGCTCAATGCACAAGGATGTATCACAAGGTAGAAATAGCCCAGATTTATATGCTGTTAGAAATCTGTTTAACAGAACACATGCCTTGCCAGAAAGGCAAAGCACCTTAGCTGACCATCTGGTCACTAACAGACATATAGGCCTGTGTACACATCCTTCCCAAACTGGTTTTATGAATGTGAGAAAATGCTGAAAACCTTGTAACAAAGTGAGTTCATTAAAAGTGTGCAAATAACAATCAGGATGAAGCTCTTTCCAAAGCAAAAGTAGCAACAAATGCTGCAGTGGATAAAAGGAACACACTAATTAGGTTTCATACAGCCACATTTACCTATAGGAAATGCTTATTTTTATATTGGACATGTACACGGAAAGTTTCAAGTACAGAAAAGATCCAAACATTATCAATAATATTTTAGTATATCAAAGCATTATACTATGTAGTAAAATATATCATCACTTAGCACGAAACTTGTGAATGTTCCCACTACTCACCATATTTTGGTACCTTAGCCAACTTGAGCATTACCTACCATCCTGTATAATGTCGACTTCATGTCATTTTTCAGGGCTGATCTTCTTGATGGTGACAATGACAGAACATGCCTGCACATTGGCATGGTTGCTAATAGTTTCTGCCAGAATCTTATATGATAGGGTAACAATATATTAGTGTAATTGGAAGTCAGGTACAGGTAATTGTCACTGTATATAAGGACATCCTTTTACAAAGACCCTAATGGCAGTATCAACAGTTATTCATTTAAAGCGATAATAAAGTCTGTGGGAAAAAAAAAAACTCCCCCTGCAAGTTAAGGGCAAGTATGAATCACAGTAACAGTGAATATCTCCTAAATGGTTCACATTTAGGTGATATTGCTTGTACCTAACAGGTCAGCTTAATTATAAGCTGACCTGTAGGTACAAGTCACCAAGTGGTGTTTACTACCACTGCAATGAAAACTGCAGATGTGAAAAGATTGAAAATTACTTTTGAAATTACATTACCACTTGAAATCTTATATAAGATTTTAGTAATTGGGTTTACATCTACTTTTTTTTTTTTTTTTCTTTCCACTTCAGTAGACATCTTCAAGAGATCTATTTCAGTTTGATTATCATATAAGTCTTTTGTTTCGTCTCATCATCGTGGTATATATAAATATGTTACAGTTTACCCCATCCCCACCCAATCCTTCTTCCCATCAATCTTTATTATACTATATCTGTTTTCCATATTCCCTCCCACCCTCCCTCCGTGTACCCTACCACTCTATATCTAATTGGCAGACACACCTTTATAACCAATCGGTGTTAAGTTTAATCCTTTTTGTCCCATTCACTCTTCCATTCATCCATCTTTCCAAATTTATGTTTCTTATCCTTCTACTCGCCATATTAAGTTATTACCTACTTTTCGCCTATTTCCTCCTTATTCCAATTCCCTAGTCCAAGGTTCCCACTTTTTATCAAATATATCCAGTTTTCCTCTTCTAAGGTAAGATATTTTTTCCTTCCATTTGGTTTCATTAATCTTCTTAGTCCAGTCCTCTACAGTAGGCGGAGTCCTACTCTGCCATTTTTGGGTTATCATCTTCCTAGCTTGAAACAGGTTTCCCACTACCCCCTCGAGAAGTACCGGGTTATCCGTATTTTCCTCTATAATACTCAAGATACATACTCGCGCTTCCTTTACCAAGGATAGGTTATATATCCTATTAATGGTATCCATCACTCTCTCCCAGTACCTAAATAGTTTGGGACATCTCCATACCATATGTATCAAAGTCCCTGTTCCCCCACATCTAGGGCACCTGCCGTCCTGTCTCCTTCCCATCTGATATAGTTTTTTTGGGGGTGTAGTAGGCCCTGTATATTAGGTGTAAGTGTGACATTCTCTGTGGTGGGGACTTTGATACTAGCGGGCAGTTTTTTAAGATTCGCTTCCATTGCTCATCTGATATCTCTCCTAAGTCCTCTTCCCATTTTCTTTTGGTAACTTCCTCTTTCTCCTTTGTGCGGTCACTCAGTTCTCTATATAGGCTGGAGATTACTTTTTTATGTAGTGTTGACTCTATTATACTTTGAAGGACGGTCAGCTCACTCCATTCCAACTTTTTATCCTTGAACTGAGCTTGCAGTGCATGTCTAATTTGTAAAAATCTGAAAAAGGTCCATTTTGGTATATCGTATTCCCTCCTCAAATCTTCAAAAGATTTTAGGGTGGTATTTGAATACAATTGTTTTAACTGCTGGATGCCTTGTTGTTCCCATTCCTTTATTTTTTCCACTGCTCTCAGTTCTGTCAGTACATTGTTGTTCCATAGGGGGGTATACTTAGAAGTAATCCCATATCCCAGTATCATCCGACTTGTATCCCATAGTTTCATGACCAGTTTTAGAGTAGGAGACGTTGGGCCTCCAGTGCTTCTATTACTTTCTTATGAGGGGATCTTGATAACATTATCCGGCTATTTGCATCTGCTCCACCCTCTATACCACATCCTACTAAGTGCTGGAGTTGGGATGCTAAGAAATAGTTTCTAGGGATTGGCAGAGCCACACCCCCCTCTTCTGGTTGCAATTGCAGCTTTTTTAGGCTAATTCTTGGAGTTCTTTTATTCCATATTAGCATTCCGAAATGTAGATCTATCTTTCTAAACCAATTATTATAAATCCAGATTGGGGAGTTGTGTAGTATATACATCAACTGGGGCATCCACACCATTTTAATCAACGCACATCTACCAGCTACTGATAAGGGGAGGTGTCTCCATACTTCGCATTTAGTTTTAAATTTATTTAATAGCGTTATTAAATTATCTTGCAAATAATGATTGGGTTCTCGTGATATTGTTATGCCCATGTATTTTATTTTATCTACTAGTTTTAACTGTAGCGCTTCTCCAGTCAGGGGAGATCTTATTGTGTCTACTGGCAAAAGTGCAGATTTTTCCCAATTTATTTTTAACCCTGATAGGAGGCCGATTGCTTTACTAGATCCATTGTTGATGTTAGTGAGCCTTGGGAGTCTCCTAGAAACATGAGTATATCATCGGCATATAATGCGACTTTCTCCTCCCCCATCGGTCTATGAAAGCCCTGTATTGTCTTTGAGCTACGGATTGCCTCTGCGAGAGGCTCCATTGCCAGAGCAAAGAGGAGGGGGGACAGGGGGCATCCCTGCCTTGTCCCTCTTCTCAATTGAAACCCCTCTGAGCACTGGCCATTGATCTTAATTCGTGCTGTAGGGGTCTTATATAGCGTTTTTATCCAACTGACAAAATATGGGCCAAATCCAAATTTATCTAGGATCCGCCAAAGGTAGTCCCATTCAAAACAGTCAAACGCCTTGGCGGCATCCAGACTCAGAATTACTCTTGAGCCCATATTCTCAGTTTGTGACTGGATGTTCAGGTATACTCTTCTGATGTTTGTACTGGTAGAGCGATCGGGAATAAAACCCGACTGGTCTGGATGCACCAACGTCTGCATACTTTTTGTCAATCTAGCCGCCAAGGCCTTTGCTATAATTTTGGTATCTGCACACAATAGTGATATTGGTCTATATGCATCTATTATGTATAAGGATGATATCAGCCTCTCTCATAGATTGTGGCAGTTCCCCTGTCTCTATTGCTCTTTTGGCCACCTCTAATAATTCTGGAAGAAGTATCCCTCCATATGCTTTATAAACCTCAGCAGGTATCCCATCTGGGCCCGGGGATTTCTCATTGGCCATTTTTGTGACCGCATCCTGTAGCTCTCTCAGGGTGAGAGGAGCTTCTAGCAAGCTCTTTTCGTCATCCGAGAGGATTGGCAAGTCAATTCCCACCAGAAATGCATTCATTTTCTCTCGGCTGACCCTCTCACCCAATTGATAGATATCTTCATAGTATCTTCTGAACGTTTCCAATATTTCTGATGGGTTCGACGTCACACTGCCCTCCCCTTTTTTTATAACTGAAATGGTATTTGCTGGTGCATTTGTTTTAATCAGAAATGCTAAGGTTTTGCCTACGCTTTCTCCCTCCACATAAGCGCACTGTTTACTAAATAATCCTTTATTTTCTACTTTGCTGATTTCCAGAATTCTATATTTCTGCTGGCCGTCCTTCAAAGCTCTGTATTCCTCAACCGTCGGGTTGTGTATATATCTCCTTTCTGCCTCTTTTAATTCAGTCACCACTTGGACCTCCCATTCCCTGTTTTTCTTCTTGGTCCTGGCTATATGTTGAATTAATAAACCTCTTAAATAAGCCTTCATTGAGTCCCAAACTATTGCTGCGTCTGCTGTTCCGGAGTTGATTTCTATGAACTCCTCCAGCGCTTTCGTTATCTCTCATTTATAAAGTTTAACCAGGCCGGGTTAACCCTCCAATTAGCCCTGTGTCTATTTTTTTCTCAATTTAATAAAAATATTATAGGGGAGTGATCTGATAGACTCCTTGGTAAGTAATCAGCCTTCTCTACCAGTTCCAGGGCTTCCTGGTTTCCCAGTATAAGATCAATTCTGGAGAGGGTAGCGTATGAACTAGAGAGACATGAGTACTGTCTCCCCTCTGGATTTCTGACTCTCCAAATATCCAATAGGCCCGCCTCTCTCAGAATTGAGGAGAATCTCTCCTGCATTGCTCTATTCCTAGTGTTGCCTGGTGGGCATCTATCTTGTTTCTCATCCAGGACCATATTGAAATCCCCCACTGCTATCACTGGTATATTAGTTTTATCTAAAATAAATTCAAACAATTTAAATAAGATTTCCATTTTGAAAGGAGGGGGAATATAGATATTTGCCAGCACAAGGGGCCTACTATCATATGTCAAAAGCAGAAAAATATAGCGACCATTTTCGTCTATCTCTACCTGCTCAACGGAGATCACCACCCCTTTCTTTATGAAGATACTTACACCCCTTGCATAAGAGGAGTATACTGAATGATGTTGGTGCTGGTAGTGTCTTTTTCCCAGGCTCAAACTGGTTTCTTTGGAGAGGTGGGTCTCCTGTAAACATACTATCCCTGCTCCCAGTCTTTCCATTTTTGCAAAAATTGCAGCTCTCTTTTCAGGGGTTCCCATTCCTCTGACATTCCATGAGGCAATAAGCAATTGTTTGTTATTCATGAGAGCCATCTCCTATTTTTTCACCCCTTATTTTACAACATATTACTCTGTGTTAGCAAGTGGACTATTAGAACAAATTTTTATACTCTTTTTGGTGCTCTCTTGTGTTAGTGTCTTTGTATTCTTTTTAAAACGTGCAACCCTTTTAAAGAAAAAAATACAAAAGAAAAATTTCACACCTTCTCTATTACTGATTTGTGTTCTTGTGGTATTTTGTTCACTCTTTACATTCCCCCTAACTTTTTTGTCCCCACTCTGTTCCCGATTCACACTCATACTTTCAAGCATCTTGCAAAGACAAATTCCCCCCCCCCCCAACCTCTTTTGGCCATGTCCAGGGGCCTATCTTGTGACCTCCACCCTACTCTTCCCCCCCCCCCACCCCCCCTCTCAATCATCAAGAGAAAAAACAAACAAAACTCCCTATCCTACTCCCATATCGTGTTTTGTGTTTAATTTTTTTGTGTTAATTTCAATTCTACATCCCTCCTCTCTACCCTCTTCCCCTGTCCTGTGTTTTAAGTTTAGCATAGTCTTTGTTTATTGTTGTCCAGCCACTTCGTGGCGTCTTCTGGTGTTTCAAAGTAATGCGTTTGACCCAGGGCCACAATTCTTAAACGAGCTGGATAAATTAGGGCATATTTAACTTTAAGTTGCAAGAAGATACGTTTAATGTCCCGATATTTGGCTCTCTTTTTCTGCAGCTCAGGTGAAAAATCTGGATATATAGATATTTTGGTGTTATTAAGAGATATTTCTCCTTTTTCTCTAGCCTTTTGTAGTATTTTTATTTTATCTCTATAGTTGGCCAGTTTTACTAGCAGCGGCCTAGTATATGTTCCTGATGGTGGGGGTTTAGACGGTACTCTGTGTGCCCGCTCCACACAAAAAGACGGCGAAAAAGAAGTCACTGGGCCAAATTCCTCTTTAAGCCACTTCTCTATAAATTCCACAGGATCTACTCCCTCACTACGTTCCGGGAGTCCTACGATCCTAATGTTGTCTCTTCTCAGCCTATTCTCCATGTCGTCTATCTTGTTAGCCTGAGCCTCTACCTTTTCATATAAAGCTTTGATTTCTTTTTTTAAAGGGTTAAGTTCGTCTTCCACCAGGCTCAGTCTATCCTCCACCGCTACCGTTCTTTCTTGTATAGCCTGTAAATCCTGCCTCACCAGAGATACTTCTTCTCTGACCCCTCGCATTTGCACGAACAACTCTGCCAAAGTTGCCTTGCAGATGTTAACCACCAGGAAGACTTCTTTTAATGAGGGTTCCTTCTCCGTCATAGCTTCTTTACCTAGGATTATTCCTGATGAGGTTCCTGGTATCTGCGTAGGGGGGGCTGAGGGCTGGGTCTCCACCCCTGCTTCCTCTCCTGATTGTGTGAGCTTTTCTGGGCTTGGTAGTGCAGGTCCTTGACTCTTCCTCTGCTGAGCATTTTTTACCGCAGGTTGCGGATTTCCCTTAGTGGGGGTCTTGGATGGAGAGTGGGCATATTTTTCTAAATTTGCTGCGGCTGTTGAGTTCTCCTTAGTTTTAGCTTTATAGGTAGATGACTTTTCTTGGGGGGCCTGGTCCTCTCCCTTCTTTTTAGTCATATTGCTGCTGTTATTCCTGGTATGTACTTATTAAGCTTCCTTTTGTGATCTTCTTGTTATAATGTAGAACACCTGTCGGGATTCCCTGGCCAAACTCCCAGTATCCTCCTCTCTCACAGGAAGGCTCCCAGGTGTGTGGCTCTAAATCCCTTTGATAATGTCAATGTTTAAAGAGAAGCGAGAAGAAGGACAAACAAAAACAAAAAAAGAAACCAAGTGTGGATTTATACAGAGTTCAGCGGCTCGAGTCGGGTCAAAGTCATGCGATTTCACATTTGCTACAAGAGTTAGTTCCCCCAGAATCACCACCTCCCCACTGTCTGTCCGGCTCAATACAGTACCTTTCAGCAGTGGAGAATGGGGATCATCTAACAGGTTATCACTGATCTATGATAAGTTTTTCTCACCTTTAATCATCCACTGTCATATAGCTCAGGTTTGAGTTTCAGCATTCATAAGTGAGAAAAAAAAGACAGTTACTTACAGACTATTTGTTTCGCGGATCCGTCTGAGAAGCCAGCTTTCATATTATGGGGGGCCAAATCTTGAGGTGTACTTACCGCTGCTCACCTCTGGCTACAAACCTCCACCTCCATGCTCATCTCTCCGGACCCCCTTATTCATTTACTATGCTGTCCACTGTCTGCTGCACCTCCTCATCTGGTCAGGACGTAAAATGGGACATAGGGCAACTCCTGTGTGTACTTGGAGCCTCCTCTCCGCAGGTCGGCGTGTTCGTCTCTGCGTTTCCACAGGACTTGATGCTTCAGCCATATCAAGGCGGTCCGTTGTGTCCTCTGGTCCTCCGCTCCTATCCCCGCCGACTTCCAGGGGGAGGATCACCTCCACACTTGCTCTCGGGGGTAAGAGCGTACCGACCCGGTCTTCAGGTCCGCCGCGGCTCAGCTCAGTCACGAGGAGGACGGAGGAGACGCCGGCCGCGTCATCGAGAGCAGGGAGGGAGAGCAGGGCGGGAGCTCCGTCACACAGCCGCGCTCAGCCTTCCATGCGGTCACGCCCCATCCTACCCTAATCGGGTTTACATCTACTTTAAAGAGGAAGTAAAGTCTTCCTCTTTCATTGTACCTACAGGTAAGCCTATAGTAAGGCTTACCTGTAAGTACTTTAAATATCTCCTAAACTTGCACTGTTTAGGAGATATTTACTATATATGCTGCCGCTGACGTCATTGGCGCATGCGTACTGAGGGAACAGCCCGCTTGTGCCGTTTCTTCAGAGCCCGTGCCGTAACCAGCGGCACACGGCGTATGCGCGGGAGAGACGCCATCGCAGCTCCGGCCAATTACAGGGCCGGAGCCCACAAACCCGAAAGTAACTCCAGGAAAGATGTCGGACGTGTCAACCGTGTGTCGGCACCGCTGTATGGCATCGTTCTAAGGTAAGTATTTCATAATGAGCTAGTATGCGATGAATACAAGCTCATTATGCCTTTGTCTTGCAGGTTTTTTTTCTGGAGCTTTACAGCCTCCTTAAGTGTATGGATTCTTCTGTGCATAACATCACCTTAAAAGAGATCACCCCTTGTAAATGCATGTATGTATGAGCAGTATACAAAATGCAAAATGAAGGAAAATTAGCTGCTTAAAAATATCCCTGCATTTCTTATAAAGATAGTTGCCTGGCTGTCTATGGCTTCATTTTTTTCTGAATTACCGATCTAGAACAAGAATGCAGCTAGTGAAGCAAGAAGAAAGCCAACAATCCTTTCCTACATATTTGTTTTAAAATAGAAGTCCAGTCAAAACCTAACTAAGCTTAAATCTGACAAAGAGTGCCTTCCATGGCGTGCCACCGTCCTATAGTATTGAATAAATAAAAGAGAACCTTTCATATATGATGAACACAGATGAAAGGAGATAAATGTGGACTTTGAAGGCACACCCGAGACTAAAGCAAAGGGATTATATAAAAATATATATTTTTATTGGTATATCACTAAAACAACAGTAGCACTGGAGTGCTCATAGTGCAAGAGAATATCTTGTTACAAGTATAAAAAAACAGTCTCTTGGGATTACCCATATTATGAAATTTATGATAATACAAAATACCAGAGTAATATTTAATGCAGTACAGTCGTTTAAGTTCGACACGTTTCGCTGGAAGGCTTAATCTGGACCTTTTCCCAAGCGAATGACTGCCAAATATTTCCGTAAGTCCAAAGTAGTCAGGGGGGCAGACACAGGGGATGGAAAAGCTGTTGGTGGCCAAGTTCTGCCTATCTGATATAGGAGATATGTATGAGGCAGCCCCCCTAAGATCAAGATGGGCGGGGAGATATCTTAAAAACCCCACAAGAGATTGTAAGAACCATCTGTATGGAGGGTAAATGTCTCTAAAAGGGACGAATAGAAGCTTTATTAGATACTGGGTGATGAGCCTCTGTTAATGGCGGTTGGTGAGTATCGGGCAAATAACATAAAAAGATAGCCGAATGTATATTCATACATTTCATAACATGGGTTATCCCAAGAGACTGTTTTTATATACTTGTAACAAGATATTCTCTTGCACTATGAGCACTCCAGTGCTACTGTTGTTTTAGTGATATACCAATAAAAATATATATTTTTATATACTCCCTTTGCTTTAGTCTCGTGTGTGCCTTCAAAGTTCACATTTATCTCCTTTTATCTGTGTTCATCATATATGAAAGGTTCTTTTTTATTTATTCTAAGCTTAAATCTGTTTCCGCCCTCATTCTAAGCCCTATAATAGCTGACCTGTAAAAGAAATATATGCATACTTACCTAATATAATGGCCCTCTGGTCCAGTCACAGGATCTCCCCAGTGGCCAGCTTCAGGGGAGAAGAGAGAGCAGTGGCAATGGCTACAGAACCTTGGTGGTGGCATCACCCATAGATTTACTATGGGGCATCTGTTATCTGCTGTCACTTCTCTCCCCTGAAGCTGCCGCTGGGAGCCGATCACCTGACTGGATGAGAGTGGCTTTAGATTAGGTAAGTATACACATCTTTCCTTTGCAGGGTAGTTAGTACAGGGTTTAGAATGTGGGTGGGAGCAGGTTTAAGCTTAGTAAGGTTTTGGCTGGACTTTAAATCAGTGAGCTTGAAAACTATTTCAGCTTGCAGATCAGTGTAACAACCAGGCACCTAGCATTGCCAAAAACAACAGTGACAACTAACCTAGTTTCTCAGTAAATATTTCCTTAAAGGACACTAGTGAAATCCTAGTCATTACTTCTTCATAACTTCCTTTTGAGTGATGTGAAAAAACCCTGTGTAAGCTCCAAGTCACAACTAAGATCTTATATTGTCTATACAGTAGCTGAGTACTCTTTTCTACCACCAATGTGACAGCAATTAGTGCCTGAGGGATAAATCGCTAAGCACCTATGTTGTTATGTGAGAAAGAGAGGCGTGAATGACATGGTTTCCCTACACCTAGAAGTACAGGTCATGTCACTTTACTTCTCCAGCAAAGCAAGTGTGTGGGACCGCTGTAAGGGTAAGCAAAGGCATCTGCAGGGACCAGCATGGAACTGAGCTTGATGCTTTGTCCTGCATCAAAAGCATAGTTTCTTTTAAATACTGAGTGTAAACAAACTGCATTTTTCAAAGTTGAATGCAGTTTGAATGTTGGAATCTTAAGATATACCTCTATGAAAAAGCAGGACAGTCAACATAACTGTCTGAAAGTATGAAAAAAGGTCTTATTAATAATGGGGCGATAAGCACACTCCCTAATAACTCTCTCCTTTCCTGTTGTCATTTATTCAATGGCCCGTGCTTAGGCTATTTATATATAGCTACTGCCCACCATGCCAACTCTGACTTGTTAAATCTAGTTATTTTCAAAGTCACCCTAAGCCATCAAATGCAACCTAATATATTGTTTGGCCTAATATATTTAGAAGCATTTTATGTGGTTTGAGTAATTTCCAGTTTTGATCACTTGGAATGGTTCCCATTTTTCTTCTCTGCTAGCCCATAGTATATCCTTTTCTTTTTATATATAATTTTCACTGTCTTTAAGAGTTATTGATAGTGATGCAGACACACATTATCTGTGCTTTTCTGTATAGTGTTATATTATGTAATTGGACCAATGATGTTATATTTTTATCTTTCTCTTGTAATGAAAGTTAAACTGAAATGTAGTTATCTGCTCATGTTTCTTTTACCTCCAATTTTGTTTTGTAGAACCTCACATCCAGTGATTTCAGTTTTGATAGTAATGGTTTTATAGCCATAATTGATGGTCTTGCAAAGTTCAGTCACTACCAGTTCTGGATTACTGCAAGCACTATATTTGGAGATGGAAACCAAGCTAGTGAGATAATTGATGTTAACACAGAGCAAGATGGTAGGTTACCAACAAAATTCCCCTGTGGTTTACAGTTCTATAGAATATGTACTTGTGTGTGTGTTTTTTTTAAAGTGCTGGGCTCAAATACCGGCAGGACCAGAGATGGGAGGTGGATCAGATCTGCACTGAAGCTGGTGAATGCTTGATAGTTATTTCAGAGACACGTGATAGGGATTTCTGATGGAGAGGCAAATGTGCTTGGGGGGTTCTGAGGGGGGCATAAATAGGGGGGTACTCTGATGGGGACAAAGAAGTAC
>BLSH010014884.1:310850-343683 GCA_018402905.1 Glandirana rugosa
CGGGGGGAGTCTCGGGGGTGAATGTAAACACAGGGGGAGTCTCGGGTCTGAGGGGGACACAAATGTAAGTGGGGGCTCTGAGGGGGGCACACATGTACATGGGGCTCTGGGGGGGACACAAATGTGCGTGGGGTTCTCTGAGGGGGACACAAATGTATGTGGGGGCTCTGAGGGGGACACAAATGTATGTGGGGGCTCTGAGGGGGACACAAATGTAAGAGGGGGCTCTGAGGGGGACACACATTTATGTGGGGGGGCTATGAGTGGGGATATAAATGTAGGTGGGGGCTCTGAGCAGAGACATAAATGTGTATGTGGGGGGGGCTCTGAGCGGGGATACAAATGTGTGTGAGGGGGGCTGTGATGGGGACATAAATGTGCATGGGGGGGCTCTGAGAGGGACATACAGTAAATGTGCATGTGGCTGTGATGGGGACACAAATGTGTTTGAGAGGGTCTATCAAGGGGAAACACAAATAAGGGAGGGGCTCTGATGGTGACACAAATGTGCGAGGGAACTTTGATGGGGACACAAATTTGTGAAGAGACTCTGATGAGGACACACATTTGTGGGTAGACTTTGATGGGGACACAAATTTGCAGGGAGACTGTTGGGGACACAAATTTGTGGGTAGATTCTGATGGGGACACAAATTTGCGGGGAGACTCTGATGGGGACAGAGATGTATGGGGATACTCTCAAGAGAACAAAGATGCAAGGCCCCAGGGCATGAGGCTCAAGCATTTATGTGCAGGCAAAGGATACAGGAGCACCATCCAACACCGCTGCCAGATGCCTGTTAAATTCTTTTCTATTCTGCTGCTGCAGATTCATTTATAAATAACATTTTTTTTTGGCCCACAAATTTGTGTAAAATATACAATGTGGCCCTTAAAGTGAAAAATTGGGCCAAAAAGAGAGGTTTGGGACTTAGATGAAGTAGTGCCCAAAGGGGGTCACTACCTCCATCCCTATCAATACAAAATACAGGCAAGAGTTGAACTTTAAATGAAGTGTGTGCTTGCAAATTATGTAACGTTAAAAATGTTTTATTCATGCAAGTAATCATATCTAGTATCTGAATTCATGAGTAATGAATACACAAAGTATTAACCATTGAAAATTCATATTTGTACAAAGTAGTAAGATTCATAATATATACATACATGCATGTGTGGAAATAATTGTCTATAGGCCAAAGACTAGTGGTCCCTGTCTCAATTGAAAATAATCATAATTCTATACAATAGTACAGACCACGCTGATAAACGTATAAATAATGTGAACATGGTTGCGTATAAAAATTGGATTGAAGATGTAAACCATGGCGAAATGCGTTGTGATAACAGTAGCCGTGGTTTACATCTTCAATCCAATTTTTAATGCGCAACCATGTTTACATTATTTATACGTTTATCAGTGTGGTCTGTACTATTGTATACAATTATGATTATTTTCAATTGAGACAGGGACCACTAGTCTTTGGCCTATAGACAATTATTTCCACACATGCATGCATGTATGTATATATTATAAATTTTACTACTATGTACAAATATGAATTTTCAATGGTTAATACTTTGTGTATTCATTATTCATGAATTCAGATACTAGATATGATTACATGCATGAATAAATATTTTTTACTTAAAGTCCCACTCTTGCCTGTATTTTGAAGTGAAAAGTTTGGAGACCCCTCGTACAGAGCATTAAAATCCTCCTTATACTCGGTCCCTCAAACCCCCCACCACACACACACACATATTAAAGTAGAACATTGGGGATGATTGCTCTTGCTCCCAAGCTCACTGACTCTAAACTACCTTTCTATCATTTTTATACTTTCAGTTTCCTAAAAAATATAATTTAACTAATGTTTGGGCTTCTATAGGCAACTGGGCTTGTGCTAAGTGGTTTGACAATATCTCGCAGATTCAGATTCAACTGTACCATCAGTTTAAGTTTTAGAAGGAAAAATAATTCCTCTACGTGTATCTGTGGTCATTGTGTGAGTAGTCATAAATCACAGCAGAGCTTACTCATACAAGGTTTTATGGGCCCAAGCCTGCAGATATACTTTATTTGATATGATATTTTTTTTTTTTAGTCCCTGAAACACCACCTATGATCAGAGAATGCAAAAACCTAACGTCTACTTCAGTCTTGCTATCGTGGGATCCCCCAGAACGTCCAAATGGCATTATAACTGGTTACTACATACAGATTTATGGACCACAGGGAAACAAGTCTTTTCCTGATACTATGCAAGTCTCCATCACTTTAAAGGATCTTGAACCATTTACCCAGTATTTTATCTTTGTTGCTGCAAGAACAATAAAAGGAACGGGCCCTTCTATCCAGCTTCCATTTCTCACAGATGAAGCAGGTAATTGTCCTATGACATATTTGTGCTAAATTAAAATCATTAGAAAAGTGATCCTTTATAATCCTCTACATGTTTCCAGTTTCACTGTCTTCATCTTCTTTCTCATGTTTCTTCTTGAATTATTACATTTCTCTAACAAGGTCAAAGCTGTGCATGATATGTTCTTCTTTGGTGCTTAAATTTCATTGCTTTGACAGGTTTAGCTATGTTACAAAAACTGTACTTACACTGGTAGCATTTTATTATTTTGTCCTCTGCCACTTGACCGAAAGTCACACTGAGAGCAGAGTAGTTTGACGTTTTGTCATAGAAAAGATTATTTAATCATGCCCTGTGGTATCGCTCATTGCGATTCTATCCTAAACACATCTATAGCCTTTTTGCCTTGCTGATCTAAAAAGATATTTATCTGGATATTTTTCTGTTTTTTCTTTTTTTTTTACAGAAACATATTATGGTTTATATGTTCATCATTGCT
Organism: Glandirana rugosa; assembly: GCA_018402905.1. Lineage (NCBI taxonomy): Eukaryota > Metazoa > Chordata > Amphibia > Anura > Ranidae > Glandirana > Glandirana rugosa. The sequence continues at coordinate 313,716 of BLSH010014884.1, forward strand.
TTTTTTACCTTTATATCAAATTAGTTTGGTAACATGTAAATTAAGTAGTCTACTTTTACCTGTACATGGGAAATATCACATAGATGATGTTGGTGATAAAGTTCCATGCTAAATGGCGGCATTTCATGTAATTTGCAGCAGCACTATCAGCATCTTTTCAAATCTGCGAATTTATACTCTATATATATATATATATATATTTAAACTGTATAACAGATATATACTCTATGTATTCATTGAGCTCCAGCCAAGTGTCTGTTCTTTTAAAGCTGAACTTGATCCACTTTTTAAGTCTAATGCCTGTTCAAGAATGAAGCCTCAGTCCCACAAAGTCACTACTACCTGCATAGTTGTGCAGCCTTCCCTTTTGACAATAATATCCCATATAATGCAAGACCAGTGGTCACCACTAGTCCTGCATCATATGTGATGATGTCAAGAGCACATTAAAGGGCTGGAGTGAAGAAGATGTCTGGCTGCCATAGGACCAATGAATTTGGTAACTATTCCTCTGTATTACACCCCACTTTACCAAATGAGTATTACATCATAAACGTGGTGTGGGATATCATAATGGTATTTTTTTATAGTTGATTGAAGTTCAGCTTTAAGTGCTGCCCGAGAGGAGAATTCCGTAAGGTAACTATGATATATTTTTATACTGGCTGGTCACAGAATGAACAGTAGGCTGCTCATCTGAGTAGGACAGCCTGTATACATGCTTTATGTATGCAAGCAGTCAAGAAAATAAAGTCTATTGCACAATTGTCAGGATTTTTATCATAGTTTCTGCTATGGGATAACATGTTGGTCCTGGTTGCGGATGCTAACACTGGATAATACCTGATGAAAATTGCAGTAGTTTTCTAGAAAATAAGGCATCGTGAGGCCCCATTCACATTTGCGCATCATGCTAATTCATATTTTTTGTCCTTTTTTTTGCATGTTTTTCATGCAGCAGCACAGGGCAGCCCATACCCTTCAGTGGGCTGTCCTGCATGTTGCAAACACACCAAAGAAACAAATGCACTTTTTTTGGGCACAGAGCTTGGCATGTTTTAGCACATGTGCAGTGGGACCAAACACATGTTTGCTGGCCGTGTTTAAGGTGCAATTAACAAATTCCAGGAACATGCATTCCAGGAACAAGTGCAGAAACATGCATTTTTGCTCATGTTCCCAAAATGTGCAGTGCTAGGGTTACTTTAAAACTTTTCTTAGCCATGCATTTTTTGCATAGCTAAATACAGCATTGAAATACCTATACAGGCGGTCCCCTAGTTACAAACATCCAACTTACAAATGCCTCCTACTTACAAATGGAGGGAGACAACAGGAAGTGACAGAAAATCTCCCCCTAGGAAGGGAAATTCACTCCTGTAAGAGTTATTATGGGAAAAAGGTGTCTCCACTGAAGCTTTATCACCAAGGTTTGTTTTCATAACAACTCAAAATTATCAAAATCCAATTATCATTGGGACAGGAAGTGAGGTGAAATCTTCTGATAAGAAATATAGACAGCAAAACAAACATTACAGGGGTGTTACCCCTTCCTTATGCCATCAAAAAAGCTTAAAAATATTTTTTTTGGCTGAAGCTACCCTTAAAAAATGGACCTGTTCCGACTTACAAATAAATTCAACTTAAGAACAAACCTACAGTCCCTATCTTGTTTGTAACCCGGGGACCGCCTGTATATTAACTGTCTTACCTGATGAAAGGTTAATAATTCTATTCAGCTTCAATATATCTTGTAATCCAGAAACCTCTGCCAGGCAGCATATTCTGGTTCTCGATCATCATACCATGGTCCTGGACCTCTGCTGCAGGTAGAGATTACAGCTTGGTCCAGGATGCACATCCAGCTTATTGACAGTACATTGATGGGTTATCACTTTGGCATTGCGAATGTTAAACTGGCTATACTTGTCTCAAATTTCAACTGATACCTACTTAATTGGTAAAAATTCAAGCTGTGAGTGGCCATGTTGGCTCCCTACAAACTTGATTGAAAGTCTGTATGGCTAGCCTAAGCATTTCTACAGCAGAAGGACCCATTGGCCCTATGTGTTCCCCTTCTTTTCCAGTTTTGTTGAGCAGGAGATCACAGAAAGCTCATACCATGACAAAATCAGAATGACAAATCAGTTATTCCTACCGGTTGCATTTAAAAGTAATGCATTAATTGTTGGTTTTTATACCAACATGAAAATCTACTTTAAATAATATATTTTTTTAAATGTTTGTATTATTTAAAAAATCACTGCAATCATTACATCCTTTGCATTACAGAGCCATCAGTACCTCCTTACAATTTGACTTTCATCAATGCAAGTGACAGCTCTGCTTGGTTGAAGTGGAGGCCTAGTCCAAGGCCTAATGGCATTGTGTACATGTACAGCTTTCAAATTGTGGAAAACAGCAGTCAGTCTATATTCTCTCAGGTAAATATATCCATAACTTAGGAAAAATTAAAAAATTGCTATAGATGGCTTAAAGTGTATGTAAAATCAAAATGTTTTCCTTTAGTAAACCACTTCAGCTCTGGAAGGTTTCACCCCCCTCATGGCCAGGCTAATTTTTGTGATACGGCATTGCTTTACTTATGCGGTTTTGCAACGTTGTACCTAAACAAAGTTTATGTCCTTTTTTCCCCTCAAATAAAGCTTTCTTTTGGTGGTATTTGAACAAAAAAACACAGACAATTTTGGAGAAAAAAGCAATATTTTTTACATTAAGCTATAAAACATATCCAATAAAAAATGTACAAATTCAAATTTCTTCATCAATGTAGGCTAATATGTATTCTGCTACATATTTTTGGTAAAAAAATCCCAGTAATTGTATATTGATTGGTTTGCGCAAAAGTTATCGCGTCTACAAACTATGGGATATTTTTATGGCATTTTTATTTTTATTAGTAATGGTGGCGATCAGCGATTTTTAGTGGGACTGCGGCATTTCGGCGGACAAATCGGACACTAAGTGACACTTTTTGGAGAACAGTGACACCAATAGGGTGATCAGTGCTAAAAAAATGCATTGATACTGAACTAATGACACTGGTAGGGAAGGGGTTAACATCAGGGGCGATCAAAGTGTTAAGTGTGCTCCTAGGGAGTGCTTTCTAACTGTGTGGGGGATGCTCTGACTGGAGCAAGAGAGAGATTTGTGTTCTTGCCTAGCAGAAACACAAGATCTCTATCTTCCTCTCTGACAGAATGATGGTCTGCCTCGTTTACATAAGCAGACCGCCGTTCTGCCTCTCAACAATCAGCGGGTCCCGGCAGTCATTGCGTCCACCAGACCCACTGATTGGCTTCCACTGTGTCCAATCACAGTGGGAGTGGGTCGCCGGCGGCGCACGCCCCAGACCTTGGAAAAGACAACAACATACAGATATGTTGTTTTCGCAGCGGGGCCGCCCTGCCACAGTAAATGTGTGGTGGGTGGTCCAGAAGCAGTTAATTAGTCTTTTAGTTATGAATAGAATGAGGAATGGTTTGGGCCCCTTGTCAACTTTTTTTGCTGTCTATGTCCTTGCATAGATTCACCCCTATTTGTCCATGGTCACCAAAACAGAGAGTGGGGGAGAATCCAACATTTTAGAGTTGTCACCAAGCCTAAGAGGTGGGTGGAATTCATCCAATGGGGAGAAACGTTTAGTGACAACTGTCTAAGAGAGGACTTGCCCTCATGTTTGAGGAGATTTCCTCCACTTTTCTTTACCATCTTAGAACAAGAGGAGAGGTAAAAGGAAATATCCCCAGTAAAATACTGACAGCAAAACTTAATAAGGGTTTTATATAAAGCACATGTATACTGGTAAATCTCCACGTGACGGTGGCAAGATGGCTTGTTATCACGAACCGCCGTCACCTGGAGGGGACCGCGATGACTAGCATTGTGAGCGCAAGCCGCCGGAGGCGCGCTCGCGTGCTCACTGTGTCCAGGAGTGGGCCAGGGCAGACTCGATCGCCGCTGGCTACCCGCGATGGCCCCCCCGCAGTAAAAGAACGGAGGTCCGTGTATGGAAACACGGATCTCTGTTCTGACAGAGGGGGCTTCCTCTATATGGAAGCCGTGATCACTCCACTCCACCTGCCAGCCCAGCCCACATACAGTTAGAACACAGTGAGGGAACACAGTTAACCCTTAGAGCGCCCCCTCCAGGTTAACCCCTTCACTGCCAATGACATTTACACAGCAATCAGTGCATTTTTATAGCACTGATCGCTGTATAAATGCCAATGGTACCAAAAAAGTGTCAAAATGGTCCGACATGTCTGCTGCAATATCGCAGTACCGCTAAAAATCGCAGATCGCCGCCATTACTAGTAAAAAGTAAAAGAAAAAGAAAAACCACAGAAAAGAATTCTCAGCATCCGTAAACGTGGCAACTTTTGCGCAAAACAATCAATAAACGCTGATTGTGATTTTGTTTAACCAGAAAATGAGGAAGAATATAAATTGGCTAAAATCGATGAAAAAAATGTTTTTTTATTTATTTATTTTTTTTTGGATTTGTGTTTTAGCAAAACGTAAGAAAAACTGTTTTTTTTTTTTTAAATTTCGCTCTTTTTTTATCTATAGTGGCGATCAGAAATGACGCAGAGGGGATCAAATACCATCAAAAGAAAGCTATATTTATGGGGGAAAAAAGATACAAATGTCATTTGGGCACAATGTTGCATGACCGCTTAATTGTCAGTTAAAGTGACGCAATGCCGAATCGCAAAAAGTGCTCTGGTCCTAAAGTGTGAAATCTTTCCGGGGATGAAGTGGTTAAATCACAAATGATGAGATGAGTTGGTTTCATCCTATTGCCTCTAATCCATCTCCACTAAGCTATCAAATTTCAGCATGAAAATCTATATAGCTGTATACATATTTATATAACGACAAAAATTGGATGCACAGAGCATTAATATATAAAAAGTCTTGCAGCAATGGCTTTGAGCTTTATTTTGATGCCTGGAATGTGATTTATTTATTTCAGGTACTTATATAGCGCTGTCAATTTATGCAGCGCTTCACATATTATACATTGTACGTTCACATCAGTCCCTACCCTCAAGGAGCTTACAATCTAAGGTCCCTAAAAGGTCCCGTACACATGGGACGACGATCGTACGTACGATCGTCGCAAATCGTATGTTGCATAATGTAAATTGCATACTGACTGCATTACACGATCGTGTGAGCACAGAAGAACGTTCAGGTGCATGTAATTAGCATCCGGCCTTTCCTGACTTCGGAGCATGCGTGTTTTGCACAATACAACTTGTTATACCAACTGCTCTGTACACGATACAATGGTTGTATGACCACTTGTTGGTACGACCAAGTTTTCTAGTCTGCTCATACAACTCCCTTGTACGACCATCATATGTTTAACTGTTCTAATCGCGCATACGAACGATCGATAGCGCATACAACAGTCGTTAGTACGACCTGTTGTATACGATCGTCGTCCCGTGTGTACGAGGCTTAACTCACATTCATAGATACCCATACTAGGGGCAACTTAGACAGGATCCAATTAACCTACCAGCAGGGGCGTTGCTAGGTCTCCAAAAGATCTGGGGCTAGAGCCCATATCAGAGAAGTAAAGAAAGTCATTGCTTGAATATATATATATATATGTATAAATATAAATATTGTTACATATCTGAGTGCGGATCCCCCTTACATCAGGGTCCACAGAGAGCCCCCCACTTACATCAGGGTCCCCAGAGATCCTCCGCTTTGAATGCTGGGCAGGGAAGGAGTCGTGGCTGTGACGTCACTGGTTGCTAGACGCTAGGCAACTCTAGCAACCAGTGACCAGGAGTAGAGTCAGGTGTAGGTGAGGGCGGCGCCAGAGCCAGCGCTACAGCGGCTCAGTCTGCCCCTGCCTCTTGCATTCCGGACTGGGACATACCTGCTAATTGCAGAACTGCACCCACCCGGTAAGAGACTCGGGGCTATGGGCCCAAGACTCTGGGCTATAGCCCCAATAGCCACCCCCTAGCAACGCCCCTGCATACCAGCATGTCTTTGGAGTGTGGGAGGAAACTGGAGTAACCCCACACAGGTACAGGGAGAACATGCAAACTCCAGGCAGGTAGTGTTCTGGTTGGGATTCGAACCAGCAACCCTTTTGCTGATAGGTGAAAGTGCGATCCACTACACCACTGTGTAGTCCCAGGACTGTGTTTACTGCACTATGTATGACGTAATAATAGCATTATGTTGTGCAAGCTTCACCCCTTTTCATATTATTAATTAGTAGAAAGTACTTCTAAAATGCACTATTGGAGCTGGCATGCTGACTGCCTTTTGTGCAGTACTACCTTTCAACTATGCAGGTTACCCAGCTAGAGAAAAAAATATGGCTTGATGTTTACCAAACAATAGAAAGGAACAACGCTTTGATGCTTCCAGCACAAAGAAGAGCCTTCTTTTTCCTCTCAAAATCCCCTACTCTACTTTACACATAGAGTTCTCCTGCTGAAATGACCCAAATTGTAAATTTTTGGGTTTAGAGCTGCCGCCTGTAACCCTGCACCCACGGGGACTAACCCACAAGTGTCATTAGGGTAAATATGGCTTAGGTAGTCCCCATATTAACTAGACTGTTTTTTGTTTCCCAGAATATATCAGGAGCTCAGACAGAAGGAAAGCTTACCAATTTGGACCCATTTAAGACCTATGTAGCCAGTGTATCTGCTTTTACAAAAGCAGGGAATGGTAATCAATTCAGCAATACTATTCAGTTCACAACAGAAGAGTCAGGTATGTATTGAAGAATAGGGTCAACATTGTCTAGACTACTTTTCACTGATGTTTTTCTAATAATCTGCTATTATAAGTGATATGTGATCCAATGTTACTATGTGAATGTAAAATCTATATATTTCTTTAAAGCTCCAGACTCGGTCCAGAACATGCGTTGTGTGGCAACAAGTTGGCAGTCCATCTTAGTTCAGTGGGATCCACCAGCTCGTCCAAATGGAAAAATAACTCAGTACGTCCTAAAATTTCAAAATGTTGCTACCTTTGTTCTCGCTACTGATAATGCCTACACCTTCAGGGATCTTCTATCCAATACCACGTATAACTTCTCTATTCAAGCAGCAAATTCTGCTGGGGAAGGAAAGGAGGACATATGCAATGCAACAACAAAGTCTGAAGAAGGTACTGTATGTTGTCTGGCATGCAAATTGATAGCTGTACAACTTTAGAATGTTAATATTTGTTTAAAAATAATAGTCCTTATATGCTTGCTTGAATTTTTGGGAGGAGGTGTCAGTAATGATAGCCCCTATGTTCAGCTCATGACATATTTGCTTTAAAGGTGATCGAAAAGGTGGGAACAGCTAAAATTCACGGAAATGTATGCTTGATTCGATTGTAGCAGCGCACAGGTTTTATAAATATGAAAGCAAAGGTTTTGATTCTTTTGAATTGGAAATAATTTTATAGCTGCTGTCAGCTTTTTTATTTATGGTGTTCTGGCATTAGTCATGGTTAGAGAGCCAGCACTGAGTCATTGACAGTACATTTATTTTTGACACAAGGTGAAATCAGATTAGCTTCACCGTCTCACAACAGAGTGTCTGGCTAACATTACTTGTACTTTTTATTTAATGATGCTATCTATGGCACTGAAATACCCTTGAAAACTAGTATTAGATGACATGTACTATATCACAGGCATACTGAAAGTAGTTATATTTGTAGACTTTGTAAAGTTTCATGCAGAATTATTATGTGGTACGTATTTACTACAAGGCCAGCAAAGCAGAAATCCTCTCTTCTTTACTGTGGTGTTCTAATGTAGTGACTCATTATTACTACACCACCACGTGAGCACTTATAGATGTTACTTAGATGTAGCTGAGGAGCTTTATGGGGAGCATAAGTGACCTACTGACTAAATAAGTAAAATAGTAGTCCTTGTGGTTTATTGGAGCTCACCGAGGTCTAGGCATCCTCATTATTATCTGCTATGAACTGTTTCTCTCCCCCTTGGCTCTCACTATTATTTTGTTTTATTTAGAAACAAGTGCCAGAGAATAAATAGGGCATATAATATTCATGTGCACACATCTGGTACATTGTTTCTAGCTTTTCTCTCTTTTTTAACCAATTAAGGTTGCATTTTCTACATTATTGTATTTAAAAATAAGTGAAATGCAATTATAACTGTAACAAAGGGGCTGATTTTCTAAAACGGGAGAGTGCAAAATCTGGTACAACTTTGCAATCTGCTTTCAGGTTTTTTTGTCAAAGCTTAAATGAACAAGCTGAAGTTAGAAGCTGATTGGCTACCATACACGGCTGCACCAGATTATGCACTCTCCAGTTTTAGTAAGTCAACCCAGTGGCGTCACTAGGGTTGGTGTCACCCGGTGTGGAAAAACATGGTGTCACCACCCCCTCTACCAACTATAGTATAGTGCCCTTAGTATAGATCCCCCTCCCTCAGTACAGGCCCCCTCACTAAGTACAGACCCCCCCTTACTCAGTATAGACCCCCCAACTAAGTACAGACACCCCTCCCACAGTATAGACCCCTTTTGCCCAGTACAGACCCCCTCCCTCAGTTTCAACCTCCCCCTGCAGTTCAAACCCCCTCCCTCAGTACAGACCCCCCTCAGTATAGACCCCCTCCATCAGTATAAATCCCCCTCAGTGCAGACCCCCTCCATCAGTTTATACCCTCCTCAGTGCAGACCCTCCTCCATCAGTATAGACCCCCCTCAGTGCAGACACCCCTCTATTAGTATAGACCCCCTCAGTGCAGCTCCCCCTCTATCAGTATAGCCCCTCTCAGTGCAGACCCCCCTGTATCAGTATAGACTCCCCTCAGTGCAGACCCCCCTCTCCACTCGTGCTAGTAGACCCCCCTCTCCCCTCCCGTAGCACCCCCAGAACATGTCTACCCCCATTGTTTTTTTAACTAGCCCCCCTTCCTGGTCACTGTCCCCCTCTTCTGTCCATCTAGATTACAATAAACTGTACAGACCTCAGAACAGCATGGGATATGCACAGCGATGTGTGTCCCTCAGACTCCCTCCTCCTGTGTAGATGTAAACAGAGAGGAGGGGAGGTGGCTTTGCTCCGCTGTGCGAGACAGCCGGCGAGACACAAAAGATGCAGAACAGTGTAGGGGTGCGGTGTTAGCGGTGCCGCTGCCCACAGGTGTCACCTCTCTGGCGGGTGCCACCCGGGTTTAACCTGCACCACCCAGGAATGCCACTGAATCAACCCCAATTATGGACAAAACATCCCACTGTGGACTAGGCATGCAGTATATGATGTACCCATTTGAGGGAAACATAATGTTAGTGGATCAGACACAGTGTTACACAATGTCAGTCAGAGGGGTTGATTTGCTAGAGGCAAATAGACTGAATTTTGCAAGTGCAGTTGGACTCTAAAAGTGCAGTTCCTCCAGAGTTTAGTAAATGAGGTAAAGCTTCACTTTACAAAGAATACCCAATTGTATGCAAGGAAAAAAAAACTGCACATGATTGGATGGTAGAAGCCAACAGAGCTTCCTCTCATTTACTAAGCTCTGAAGCAACTCCACTTGCAAAGTGCACAATCTTTTTGCCTTTAGTGAATCAACCCCCATAGGTTATACCTTGGGCCACAATTGAATGCTTCCTGACAGAGAAACAGCATCTTTGCAAAATTGAGGGCAGCTTAATTGTAGAACATGTGCTGCAATTAAAATATGACAGTGGTGAAGTTTTACAATAACTTTAAGAGCATTGTTGTGTAACCTTTCAGTTATAGTTGCCTTATGCATTGGATTAATAAGTGAACTGAAAAGCAATGATCAAAGTGTACAGTCTACAATTTCCAAACAGCCCTCTGTCTGGTAAAATGCACAAGAGCACAACTGTGTATATTAAAGGACATCTGTGTTAAGAATACAAATGTCTTTCCAGTAGCTGGCTTTGTTGACGTATGACATGCAGGTGTCACTACTGGTAATACAAGCCAAAAGGAATTACATTTCCAAAGACTGATCATGTGTTAGTCAATAAAAGCAAGCAATGTGACCAAAGAGGGCATCACTTGCTGCAATCTGGCTCTGTAGAGGTGCACTGCACTTCTGATAATCAGATAAAAAAATATTGTAACAAGCGGGAAATCCCTTTTACATTCTCTGCACCACATTTATTTATAGTCAAAAATTGGTTGAAAATTGTGTCTTTACTCGTTTCATTTTGGGACAGTATGATATCTCAACAGTCTTTGTTCACAATTCATGCACACCAAGAAGTATACTTCTAATTTACATATTGTCACTATTATGACTTGAGATAAGGTCCCTATGTTGCCCTGAAGCACTGACTTTTGCCTTGTTTACCATGTTTTCCTAATAACAGCATACTCCTTGGAGTGCTGGCGACCTTTAAATGACAATAGGACATTGAATGGTGCTCACCTAGTTAAAGCACCCACATATTTATTTGCTGGGCACCCAAAGTATGCAGAGCAACCTAAATATAATCATTCACAGGGAGACTTCTGTCTGTTCATGGTCAATTGTGGTGACAAACATCATAAAACATAACATGAATGCATTCATATAAAATGTGCTCTTATTTATTGATATTAGTGTTGCATGACAATTCAGGTGTTTGATATACAAGATTAAACACTTCAGCCCCGGAAGGATTTCACACTTTAGGACCAGAGCACTTTTTGCGATTTGGCACTGCGTCATTTTAACTGACAATTGCGCGGTCGTGCGACGTTGTACCCAAACCAAATTTGCGTCCTTTTTTTCACACAAGTAGAGCTTTCTTTTGGTGGTATTTGATCCCCTTTGTGTCATTTCTGATCACCGCTATAAACAAAAGAAGAGCGACAATTTTGCAAAAAAAAAACAAATTTCTTACTTATTGCTAAAATACAAATAAAAAAAAAATATAAAAAAACATTTTTTTTCATCAGTTTTGGCTGATTTATATTCTTCCTCATATTTTTGTTTAAAAAAATCACAATCGGCGGTTATTGATTCAAATAGTAGAACCGTGCTAAGCTAATGAGACCAAATTTAGGGGTAAGCTGCCATGCACCGACCAAACAAATCGTAAAAGGATAAAAGATATTAGAATGGCGCTAAACCCAGCATACATAGGCTGAAATAAATGAATAAGCTAAACTCCGTGTGTTATAGGGATAAACACAGAAAAAGGAGGATAGTATACATAAGGGTCCCCTATATGCATATACTCATGTGCAAAACTCCAGTGCAAATAAAAAACGACCTTATATACCAACAAACAGGCTGAATGAATACAGTGAAATCAGTGATCACATTAAATACAAACCAGAAATTAAATTGCTACGTCAAATAGTGAAATTGATGGGACGTGTGGAAAACAACAAAGAATGAGGTGTAACCCCACCGATAGCTGATCTGGTCCAACTTGTCACAAAAGTGTGTAAAGTTCACAAAAAATATTGTGTGGATGAAAAGTATAAAAAACATAAAAAATATATATAAATAAAAAAAAAACAACACAAGTGTTCAAAGTGAGTTTCTTCAGTTGTAGCAAGAGGAAAAAAAAATTATTATGTGAAGTCTAAGCACACAAACTGTAGTGTTCCATAGATACGTGCATCAATGGTTAGGACAAGGACAATGTAGAAAAAGGGAAATAATTGGAGTCAGGGTAATCAACCCCTCCAGATTTGAGGCTTACCAGATGGAAGTAATATTCACGCCTGAATATATTAGGGTCCAGATGTATCAGGGACGCGTCACACTCTCCTCCTCATCAGGGGGACCTCCAAGGGGGGAGGGGGGGAAAGAGGGCGTCACACAATCCTTCGCTCGTCTGTTCCCTGTCTCAGGTGAAGATGATCCTCAGCAACAACAGCATTCACTGGGGTTCCAGATGGCCCGATGGTAGACTCAGAGACGTGGAAAGAAAAAAGGACCCTCCATCGCGTAAAAAAGCCTCAATCATGAGGTATGACTTTATTTAAAATTACTAAAATTCCATAAGCTTATAAAGAGTAACAAATGTAGAGTAACAAATATAAAAAATTGCAGCGATCTAGGGTCAGCAGTGTCCGACGCGTTTCGTGTCAATACACGTCGTTATTGATTGGTTTGCGCAAAAGTTGCCGCGTTGACGGATGATGAGAATTCATTTCTGGGCTTTTTATTTATTTATTTTTTACTAGTAATGGCGGCGATCTGCAATTTTTAGTGGTACTGCAATATTGCAGCGGCCATGTCGGACTATTTTGACACTGTTTTGGGACCATAGCGATCAGTGCTATAAAATGCTCTGATTACTGTGTAAATGCCATTGGCAGTGAAGGGGTTAACCTGGAGGGGGCGCTCTAAGGGTTAACTGTGTTCCCTCAGTGTGTTCTAACTGTATGTGGGCTGGGCTGGCGGGGGAGAGGAGTGATCACGTGTTCCATATACAGGAAGCCTGTGATCACCGCCCTTCCCCCTCTGTCAGAACGAAGATCCATGTTTACTTACATGGACCTCCGTTCTTTCACTGCGGGGGGCCATCACGGTTAGCTGTCGGCGATCGAGTCCGCCTTACCCGCTCCCTGGCCACCCGGAACACAGTGAGTGCGCGACCGCGCCTCCCGCGGCGTGCGCTCACAGAGCGGGATCTCACAGCCGCCGTCATATGATGGTGGTTTGCGATATCGAGCCACTTTGTCGCCGTCAGACGCTGGTCGGCAGTTGGCAAGTGGTTAAGATTGTGATATGTATAAACTATTTTAAGATCGAACACAAAATTATTAAGGTTGCAACTTACATAAAGATCTAGGTCAGCAAGAATAAGAGCAGGCCTAAAACAGCAGGTCTGGCCCCTAACTTTCCTGCTCCAGAAATACAAGTGCTATCTTAATTTAGATCTGGGCCACTGTGACACCGTCTGTCTTTTATACCTGTAGTCTTTGTTACTCAACTGCTAATGTTGTGGCAGGCTGAGTGATGCATACTACTACTAATTATCTGAGAAAGTATTGTGACCACTAGTAATAGAGCCCAGTTAAACTTTCAGTTTACATGGCTAAGTAAATTCCAGGTGCAACCAAACAAAATGCGTGCAAAGTTTTGCAGTTCAGTTTCTTTATAACGTAGCCTAAGCCTGAGCTGAAAAACCTACTGATTTTGACTTTTAGCTCTGCAATCAGCAAAGCTCATGCTCCTTGGCGATTGGAAAGCCATAGCTCTGACTTTGCAGGGGGCATGTCAGACCTCTAGTGAGACTCCTGTGTCCACACAGTCTACAGCTACAGGCTGCTGGCAGAGGACAGGCTTTTCTATTTTTTCTAACTCTACTGTGTCTCAGGTTTCAAGAAAAATAACTGTAAGACTGCACATCTTTTACTTTGACACAGATTAATTATATTTAACTAATTTAAATTAAAAGTTTGGTTGGGCTTTCAAGTAGGCGTTCACCCAAAAAGTAACAAATTCTAATGGTAGCCACATTCTAAGAGAAATCTATCTAACCCTGTAAAGCAAAAATCGCTATACATACAGTGCATCCGGGAATTATTCACATTGTTTCACTTTTTCCACATTTTGTTATTTTACAGCCTTATTCCAAAATGGATTAAATTCATTCTTTTCCTCAAAATTCTACCAACATTACCCCATAATGACAATGTGAAAGAAGTTTGTTTGAAATCTTTGCAAATTTATTAAAAATAAAAAATGAAAAAAATCCCTTGTACATAAGTATTCACAGCCTTTGCCATGCCACTCAAAATTGAGTTTAGCTGCATCCTGTTTCCACGGATCATCCTTGAGGCTGGGTTCACACTGTCCGACATTAAAACAGTCTGACTTTGATCCTACTTTGTTGTGCGATTTACGGTCCTACATTGGGTCCTACATTGGCCCGATTTCTGTGAACAGGGATCCGACTTTGATCCAGACAATACCAGGCACCTTGTGCTCTGGGGTTCTTGAAGGGGGACCCCCGCCAAATTAAAAAAAAACAAAAAATGGCATGGGTACCCCCTCCAAGAGCATACCAGGCCCTTCGGTCTAGTATGGGTTTTAAGGAGAACCCCAATGCTGAAAAAACGCGTCGGGTCCCCCCCAAAATCCATACCAGACCCTTTGGTCTGGTATGGATTTTAATGGGAACTCCCATACCAGACCCTTATCTGAGCACGCAGCCTGACAGGGCAGGAAAGGGGGTGGGGATGGGCGAGCGCCCCCCCTCTTGAACCATACCAGGCCACATGCCCTACAACATGGGGAGTCTGGGTGCGTTGGGGGAGGGGGCCTGTACTACATTTGTCCGACTTTGATCCCACTTCAGCCCATTGAAAAGCACTGAAGTTGAATCAAAGTTGGATCATTGTCTTAACTGATCCGACTTTGGCATGCGACTTGTGGTCTGAGGATCTTGAAGGGGAACTCCATGCCAGGCCCTCCGGTCTGGTATGGATTTTAAGGGGAACCCCCACGCCGAAAAAACAGCGTAGGGTCCCCCCCAAAATCCTTATCAGACGCTTATCTGAGCATGCAGCTTGGCAGACCAGGAAATGGGGTGGGGGCGAGTGAGCGCCCCCCCGGACCATACCAGGCTGCATGCCCTCAACATGTGGAGTATGGGTGCTTTGGAGCAGGGAAGCTCTGTGCCCCAAAGCACCTTGTCCCCATGTTGATGAGGACAAGGACCTCTTCCCGACAACCCCTGCTGGTGGTTGTCGGGGTCTGCTTGTGGGGGGTTATCAGAATTTGGAGGCCCGCCCCTTATGACATACCAGCCCACCCTTTTTTGCTGAATGGGTAGGGGTACAATGTACCCGAGACTTATTCACATAGGGTGGGGGGCTGGGATCTGGGAGCCCTCTTGTTAAAGGGGGCTTCCAGATTCCGATAAGCCCCCCACCCGCAGACCCCGACAACCACCGGAAAGGGTTGTCAGGAAGAGGCCCTTGTCCTCATCAACATGGGGACAAGGTGCTTTGGGGTGGGGGCGCAGAGCTTTCCTGCTCCAAAGCACCCATACTCCACATGTTGAGGGCATGCAGCCTGGTATGGTCCGGGGGGGCGCTCGCTCGCCCCCACCCCATTTCCAGCTCTGCCAGGCTGCATGATCGGATAAGCATCTGATATGGATTTTGGGGGGACCCTATGCTGTTTTTTCATCGTGGGGGTTCCCCTCAAAATCCATACCAGACCAGAGGGCCTGGCATGGAGTTCCCCTTCAAAATCCTCATACCACAAGTTGCATGCCAAAGTCGGATCAGTTAAGACAATGATCCAACTCTGATTCAACTTCAATGCTGTTCAATGGGCTGAAGTGGGATCAAAGTCTGACAAATGTAGTACAGGAACCTTTTTCAAAGTCGGTCCGGACCAGTTAAGATGGCTCTCAAGGGAATCATTGTTTTTGTGACATAATGCAACTTGTTCTCCTAATGCCGGTCCGAGAATAGAACTAGTGTGAATGCAGCCTGAGATGTTTCTACAACTTGATTGGAGTCCAGCTGTGGTAAATTCAGTTGATTGGACATGATCTGGAAAGGCACACATCGGTCTATATAATGTCCCACAGTTAACAGTGCATGTCAGAGCACAAACCAAGCCATGAGGTCCAAGAAATTGTCTGTAGACCTATGACACAGGATTGTATCGAGGCACATATTTGCAAAAATTTCAAACAAACTTCTTTCATGTTGTCATTATGGGGTATTGTTTATAGAAGTTTGAGGAAAATAATACATTTAATCCATTTTGTAATAAGGCTGAACATAACAAAATGTGGAAAATGTGAAGCGCTGTGAATACTTTTACGGATGCACAGTACCTTTTCTGCAGTCGATTTGGTCTGGTCACCAGCAGTTTGCTTGTCTATGCTCCAGCAGACATACCTTTAACCACTTAAGGGCCAGGCCTATTTTTTAGGCTTGGTGTTTGGTGTTAAAATCTGTTTTTTTTCCTAGAAAATTACTTAGAACCCCCAAACATTATATTTTTTTCAGACACCCTAGAAAATAAAATGGCAGTCGCAATATTTTATGTCGCATCGTTTTGAATTAAAAAATAAGAAAACAGTAAAGTTAGCCCAATTTTTTATACTGTGAAAGACAATGTTACGTTGAGTAAATTGATACCCAACATGTCATTTTTAAAAATTGCGCCCGCTCGTGGAATGGTGATAAACTTTGACACTTAAAAATCTCCATCGGCAACATTTAAAAATGTCTACAGGTTGCCAGTTTAGAGTTACAGAGGAGGTCTTTTGCTAGAATTATTGCTCTCGCTTTAACGATCGCAGCGATACCTCACATGTGTGGCTTGAACACCGTTTACATATGCGGGTGCGACTTACGTATGCGTTCACTTCTGCGCATGAACTCGTAGGGACGGGGCGCTTTAAATTTTTTTTTTCTTATTTATTTTACTTTTTATCTTTTATTTTTACACTGTCCCTTTAAAAAAATGTTTTGGATCACTTGTATTCCTATTACAACGAATGTAAACATTTCTTGTAATAGAAAAAAAGCACGACAAGACCTCTTTAATGTGAGATCTGGGGTCAAAAAGACCTTATATCTCACATTTACATATAAATGCAATAAAAAAAATGTAATTTTTTCCCCTTTAAGACCATTGGGCGGAAGTGATGTTTGACGTCGCTTCTGTCATCCAATGGTATGCAGTTGAGTGGGGGCCATAATTCCCTCATTCGACTTCATGCCTTTCAGGGGAGAGGATTGGATAGTCTCCGCTGCTACCGATGGATCCGGGAAGTGGCGGAGATGACCGGAGTGTGGCGGGGGGCCACCTCTCCTGCCGCCGATAAAAGTGATCGCACGGTGAATCTGCCGCAGAGACCACTTTTATCTGGAAGCGGACCGGCTGCCATTGAAGAGGATACCAGGGTTATGGCAGCTATCTGCTGCCATAACAACGATATTCAACTTCAAAAGACCGATGTATAACAATGGTGAGCGGTCTGCAAGTGGTTTAAGGTCAACTATTTTGAATACATCTATATTTCCATCTGACAAAGTTTTGTTCAATTTTACATTCAACATATTATTTAATGGAACAAAATAAAGGTTTTTTAGAGACCAAATATGATATGAATCTTATGTATTTCTTGTTTAGGAAATCTGTGTATTTCATAAACCTCCTTGACCTGGCAATATTAGGGGTGCGCATCTTAACTGGTCTCACGATTCGATCTGATTACGATTATCCTATCAACGATTCACGATGCATCACCGTTACTGACCGTGGTTTTCAGAAAAAAATTAATTACACATCCCATTTACATTACACAGTTAATTTATGTTATACAGCCCCCCTATTTACATTACACAGTCCATTTATGTTATACAGTCCATTTACATTACACTGCCCTCTACCTTATTATCTCTGATCTGTCAGCGCTGGTCAGTCATGTCTGGCCGGGAGGAGGATGGGAGGAGAACAGCAGGCAGGAGGCACATGACTGACCATCGCTTGGAGATAATAAGATAGAGGCTTCGGTTTACACAGGGGTTTACACTTGAGTCGCCTGACAAGTCACACTCCATGTATTGCAATGGAACCATTCTAATAGGAGCGACTCAAGTCGCTTCGACATAGAAAAAGGTTCCTTCACTACTTTGGGGGCGACTTCAGGCGACTTGCATTGACTTCTATTACAGAAGTCGCTTGCAAGCCACGCTGAAGTCGGGTCCTGCACTCAGGTCTGTACTAACAATGTCCCTGGATGCCTCCTTCCAATATCAGCCAGACATTTCTCTACTTAACTCTCCAGATTGGCTCCTCAGTGAAATCCCTTTATTAGCATCAGGGATTCTTAGCAGAATAGGCCCCCCAGCTCTGCCACAGCTAAGACCTTGATGAACACATTTAGAATTTCAGCTGGGGCTGCCTAGAAGCCCTTCAGGCTGGAAAAATCTCCTCCAGAATAAATACAGGGCTGCCTCAAGCTCCAAAATATTTATGCACTCCCCAGCCACCTTAATGGCACCCTCCCCCAGGAATTGGCTGAGACAACATAAATATTCAAACTGCTGATTTGCCTCCTCCCTCCCACTATATTCTGGAATCCTCAAGAAGATAGGGGAAGCAATCAAATCGACACCCTACAGAGCCCCGAACAATCACAAACTTCTCCACTAATTACAGTGAGCATAGCTCATTTTTAGTGTGGTCATACTGCTGCTTTTTAAATGTAATGCCTAGTATTTCAATTTCCTTTTGTGGTATATGATAAATATTTCCTGCAGTAAAATTGGAACTGCCCTTTTGATAATACAGAGTAATTTAAAGGTATTTGCCCAAATTAAAATATCGAATCAACATTTTATTTATTTTTGTTATGTGTATTTTTTGATTTTTACTTTAAATTTGTGTTAAAAAAATTCAGCCCTTTATAGGGAATGTGTTACACATGCACTGCATTTTAAAGAAAGATGTTTACATCTATGATTAACTTGACATTGGGTTTAGTATAGAAGAGATAAATATAAAACATATATGAAATATTTGGAGGCGATGTGCTCCTTGAGCAGACATTGATCACTTCATCTTGGTGGATTCCACTTTAGTAAATGAAAACAAGCTGTGCTGCAAGTATAGGATACATGGAACAACGTGACCAAATTAATACCAGCTGTGGCTGAAAGCTCTGATGAGGGGTTTTTTTTGGTCATTCTCAAAGAATGGAAATCCAATTCTCCATGCTAAAGCAACCATAATCCTGTTTGTATCTGTAACTCTATAGTACATTCGTCTTAAAACTGGCTGTTTCAGCATACAGTTTATCAAACTGGAAGAGGGTATCATAGAAGGTCACTCCTGGTCAGGTGAAAAACTATTCATAAGCTTTGAAGTCTGGTATTTTGGTATCTACATATCAGCTAATTTTCTGCCAATAATGCAGCACTTGGTATTAGTTTTCTTACAGCCTATTTAACTTCCATGGGACCTGATGATTTTTTCAATCTTTACAGCTTTCACTTGAACTCCAGACAAAAGTGTCTTCTCACAATACCATGCAAAGTAGGCATATGCCATAACTAAATACTGTTTCATAAGCATGTATGCAGGATAAATATAGTATTTTAAAAAATAGGTCAAGAACTGAAAGGGAAGTCTACACAATTTCACAGTTGTGTTCAAAGTGAAATTATTTAGTTTTCATTCATTCTGTTTAGTTTAATATTTTACAGTATATAATTGTAATAAAAATAATGAATATGCAAATGGTCTCTGCTCACCCAAGCCAAGTTGGCTTTATGTTTCAGTTCCTCTCCCATTAAATAGAACGCGTAGACTTTTCAGACCTTTTATTGTTTTACACGTGTAAAAGGTCTGCTTGATTTAAATACTCTTATTATTGTTGTTTATTGTCCTTATAAACCTTGATTCTATGTATCGTTTGTATTTGCATGTACATAGGGGCAGACCTACTTTCTTATGTTATTCTTGAGCTCTGTATCCTGCTTTCTAGTGCTATATAGTGCTTTAGGCTGACCTTACATAAATCTTTTTTTTTTTCAAACAGTGGTTTGAACTAAAGAACATGACTAGGTTCCTCCATCCAAACTTGAGATGGATGGTTAAATCCCTCTCACTGTGCTATTGTATTCTGACAGTGGGGAGACTTCCCCAACGTCAGAATACACTGATCAGCACCGCTGACCATAGCCGGTGGCGCTGATTGACAGAAATATTTTCCAACAGGCTGGTTATACACAAGTCGATCAATAGATCAATAGATCAGTGGCTAGTCTATAAATCTCTACATTTATTGCAATAACAAAAATATAGACAGGCAAAAATGTAAAAATGTTAATGCCACTTCACTGATCATTTTAAGTTGGAGTATCACTACTTTCATTTTGCCACCTTCTGAAGCTGACTCTTGGACCTATGTACAGTTGAAGGAGCCTCAGATGATCTTCAGTGATTTTTGTGTTTTTTTCTCAATGTTTTCACTTTACCCTGCAAAGGACATTGATTGCACTTTAATTAATAATATTTATAATTTTAATATTATTATTCAGTTTATTTTTTGCACATTTTTGGATCTTTATAACTCCATGCCTTAACTCAGTTCATGGACTTATTGCCCTTCTGAATGTCACTCATTCATGCCACATTTACTGTCACTTTTTTCTAATTTTTAGCGCTACACTTGCTATTTATTATTGTATATGCATTATAGGTCTAGTGATGTGTTAGCGGCTCAATACTCTTTGCGCATTTGATTTCTTATTCTCTAAATGCATCTTAATTCAGATCTTGCACTAGTTCTCATAACATTTTCAGGTTAGGGCTCATCAACATCAGATGTGGTATTATGTATTGTTCTACATTTTCCAGAGCAAACAAAATGCATGGAAAACAAAAACATGAGAAAATCAGTTGTGGTAAGCAGAATCAGTTTAAGCCGGTCAATTGTGTTACATTCTATTGGAAAAATGTAGTAGGTGCTTTTTGTATTTTTTTTGCCTGCCATTTATCCATTTAGGTCAACTGAATGGGATTCTTCAAAAAAACTATTCGCTGTAAACAAACCCTCCCATATATCAAGCTATGAGTTGGGTCTTGCTAATATATAGGTAAAATACAGTTGCAATAATACATTTGGCTGAATATAAACTGAAATGCAAGTGTCCATCTTTGGGCAAAAAAAAATGTCCCCGCGATCATTCCCACATACCCTTATCCTATCAATTTACTATTTTGTTTTTAAAAATAGCCCTAAAGTGTTTTTTTCTTACCTTACTCCACTATTACCATTCCATTACCTCTTGCACTGGTAGAGACCGGTGATCCAGTGCTGCAGTCTGGGTCCACTGCTGCATTGTCAATGCCCTTCTTTGTGGCATTATCACACTACTACTGTAATCTTTAGGACCTGTCAGGATCCCACCGACAGATAACTGGTAACAAGTGACCATGTAACACTAATGTTTTCATAATATATAATGTAGGAAAAAAAACTTAGGTGAGAAAGGAACCCCCTACTATATTATATGAGACTTTAATAGCCTTGGAGTTGTAAGTGAGGAAACACATAAATCCACTATTGTATAAAAAGATTTACAGCTTTTTTATACACAACATTTAAAAACAATTGTTTGATCAAATGCTCATTATTCTTGTTTGCTGCAGTTCCAACAAAAAGGGAGAAGGGAGAAGCCACGTTCGTTAGCTACCTAGCCCCAGGCTCACGCAATGGGGGAGGTCAGAACAGGCATGGGACCAACCAAGGGGGAACACCAGCAGTCTATATGTGACCCACCGCAACAGCCAAAATGCACGGGAAATGCACCAATCCCTCTATTTCCGCTGTTGCAGCAAAGGTCCCAACTCCCAACTCTTGTTGAATTTAGCCACAAATGGCCAGAGGTGGAAAACAAAATAAGGTGAAAGATAGAAAAACTTGTGCATTTTGAGGCTTGGTGCTGCCTCTTTGCCCTACACGCCTATAAGAGCCATTATTGTAAATACAGCCCTGAATCTACTTACAATTGACTTACCATGGTAACTATGGGTGGCCTGGCAGTGGGGCAGTGGAGGAGTGCAAACAAAATGAGTACATGCTCCTTAGGTTTCCTTCAGTAAAGTGGACTTCTTACTTTAACATCAATGTTCAGGTTATGTAGTTATGAAGTAGTATGAATATATTTTGCCCACATTAGGAAAAGTGTATGCAACCCTAACAATAAACTTCTCTTATTTGCTCCTGTATGATATCTGCTTGATAAGTGCAAAGAAATATCTGCTGATCCTGCCAAAAACCTGGTACTGTCCTATGTTATGTACATTCTGCAATGTCAACTCAAGCCATCTAATCAACTTTACAGAGATGAGGAGAAGGGAGATGTTCTGTAACCACTGGCAGAGCTTCAGGGGTCTCATGGGTCACAATGGCGGCCCTGCCCATGCTCCAGAGGGCCCATGCAGCCTCCCTGTCATATTAGGCTTTGCGTGGGGGTGTGTGTGTGTGCAATTATAGAATCTGATCCCCTGTGTGGCTCAACCTGCTGCAGCTGAAAGTCAGCTCCTCTTCCTGCTGTTTTCAATGCGCAGAGAGCCATACAGATGATTGCCCCCCTCTCACCCCGCCTCACCGATCACCCCCTCTGTGCTCCATCCTCTTTCCCCTGCTGCCTGGGTTCCTTTTGCATCATAACCCACAAGCTTCAAGCTATACCTCTGTCTGAAACACTATTCTGTCCTAGGGTCACACTTATAGGATTAGCAAGTAAAAATAAAGTAAAAGAAGCCTGAAAAAGGAAAACTAATGTAACCACATCTAAGCACTGACAAGCTGCAGTGTATTGTGCTTTTGTTCCTGAGTTTTATACACTTTAATTTATATGTATGCATTCATTGCAAACTAAACCATCGTCTTAATAGGACCATAGGCCATGATAGTAGATGCTTTGCTTCTAGTTCTAGGGCATACTTTGCTCAACCATGGATGACTATGTGATGCAGCAAACAGGTTGGCACGCTATACTGTATATCAACAAAGAGTAATCCATTCATGACAGCTGCTGTGCCCTGTCTTAGTGTCATTAAATTTTAATCATATCATATTGCTGCTTATCTTTTATGCTTAAAAACAGTGTTTTCTTTTCACATTCGTTTTACTGAAGTCTTAACTACAGAACTTTAAACGACCCCAGGGGTTTCAAGGCTGAGGCTGACTAAAGTTTCAGAATACCAGATAATTAGGAATTGTGGATCATGTGTACTTTTGTGTTGAGTGAACTGCATATTTACTCATTTCTTATAATTATTTCAGGAAGCCTTCATAGTATTATTCATAATGAGCATATATCTATTGAGAGGTCATCTGGGAAGTGGCTACTTTTTCTCTGAAATAGAATCACTGGGTGTTAAAGGCAATAGTGCAGCTGTTATGTAGCAGAGCTAGCTGCTTTAAGTAAATGGAAAACTTTGTGCAATTAACTGCCAAAAACCGCAGGCTGGTGATCTAATACACATGATCTGTGTGTGTAAATATGCACATAACAATGTGTCAGCCTTTTCTTGTTTCATGGAGAATTAGTGAGCTAGTGTTGGAAAGGCACACTAATAATTACAAGAAAAAACACTGTGTGTAAGCCGTTTAAGTTTTATTTACCATGACTCTAAACAGAGGTATTTATTCATAAATATAAAACAATCTAATACATTTGGCATGACTCCTTTTTCATAAATGAAGTCACTTAAAAAAATGAAAATTCTGTTTCTATTTTTTCCTGAAAGGTAAGAAGTGCCATTATTTAGTTATTATTGACTTATATTTAAAAGTGCATTCTCCAAGCCTGTCACCCTGGTTCTAGCTCTACATCCTTATAAGTTATGGGGGGGATTTATTAAAACTGGAGCATGCAAAATCTGGAACAGCTCTGCATAGAAACCAATCCTCATCTAGGTTTTAGGCCTCATACACACAGGCACAATAGCAAAACTTCAGGACCGATGTCAGATAAAAATCAGCGTCAAAATGCGGTTTCGTCTGCGTTTTGCATCAGCGTTAATGCGCGTTAGAGAGCGTCAGTGAGCGTCAGCGTCAATAGGCATTTTGTTTAAAAAAAAACATTCCTCTGCTATTTTTTAACCCGGAAAACACCAGTGCTAAAAACGCAGATTAACGTTGCTACGGCGTTAATGCAACAAAAAATCCATAACGCTACAGCCTCGGAACGCGCTTGCCGTAGGTTCTGCTTTCAGCTCACTAACGCCGACGCTATCTACAGCTCAAAAACAGCTCTCCATTGAATAACATGGAGAGCTGCAAAAAACGCTCAAAATAGCGGCGATAAAAAATGTCCGTGTGTATGAGGCCTTATTGTCAAGGCTTCATTGAATAAGCTGAAGTTAGAAGCTGAATGGCTAACATGCACAGCTGCACCAGATTGTCAGTGCTCCAGTTTAAGTAAATGTGAATTCCCATCCTGCTTATTTGTGCCAGGTTAGAGAATCCCTAAGTTGTAAGGCCATGAAAAAATGGCTGCAAAATATATTTTTTTCTTTTTCTTTCTTTCTTTCTTTTCAAATGGTTGCAAATGAAAAATAACAGCAGTTGCAGCTTAGAAATATTATTTTGTGGCCTTCAAACACTCAAATTTTCTTTAAGCATTAGTGTATATTTATGAAATGCAAGGTATGTGCCAAAGCATACCTTGCCGTTTTACATGTATTGGGGACTGATAGGCATGTAGAGTTGAATTGTTGTTTGTTATGCAACAATATTATCCCAGTAGAGGTAAATTGTATCTCAAAACTAGTGCTACGTACTACCCTCTTAAACTTTAAGCTATTTATTTTTAACCGGACGGGTTCGTTTAGCAAAATAGTTAAAAAGTATTTTTCAAAGTGGAAAATACTGACGTGATATACCCTTAAAATTTTTAAGCTATAGTAGAATACAAAGCAGGTAATTAAGTGCCCAACTAAATGTTTACGAATCAAAACTTTTGGAAATCTGGTAAAAAGGAAAAAGGCTTGGATATGCACTTCTTCGGTAATTTTTTTTTTTTTTTTTTTATAATACATTTTTATTAATTTTCATGATAACAAGAAAGTTGAACATACAAAGTTGCTTATATCCATACGGAGCAAAGGCAATGAGACAGGAGTACATAAACAAATATAAATGTAGGTGTGTCCGACCTAATTTAGGACATTGGACTGCCGCGGGAACCCATAACAGGTCAAGGTCCGCTGTCTGTTTCATGGTTAGTAGAGGGCAGGAGGGGTCCCCCCCATCGGCACCCCAACCAGGAGCAAACTGTGCTGGACGGGCAGGGGACCACCCCCCCAGAGTGTCATCTGTATAGTGGCATTGCATCAGACAGCAAAGAATATTAATTGTTGGCTGTATAGTGGCCAGATCACTCATAGTCGATCTGTAACCTGTTATCACGTTGCGTCCTTGATAAGCCACCTTTGCATAATACAAAATAAAAAGGGAAAAGGTCATAATAGTTAAGGAGTCAAGAAATAAAGAATAGAAAAGAGGATAGTGAGGAGGAGAGGAGACAAAGATAGGGAGATTAGAGAATAGATCAAGAAGTTTCCAGCCGGCATGGGGTAAAAGACTTTGAGGTATCTATCCATAACAGTGCTTATGGTAAGATATACAATGTGACACACTGCTAATACTACCACTAATTCTGAAGGCCTAGTGTGTAGGGGGAGTGGTCGGCAAGGATGCGGGGGAGCCCCCCTTCGACACCGGGTCAGGGAATGAGATAGCATCCTTGTAAGTACTTGTGGTCTTAAATTCAAACCATGAGGCCCAGATTTTGGTATGTTTGCCAGACTCCCCCCTCGACAGGTATGTGAGTTCTTCCATATAACACAAGTCATTCACCTTTTGTAACCATAGCTTACTAGAGGGTGTTTGTGGTTTGTTCCACATGAGAGGAATAATGGACTTAGCCGCGTTAAGAAGGTGTTATGTCATAGAACTTTTGTATTGACCGATAGTCGCTGCGGTCATGTGAAAGAGTATAGTCCAAGGCTCCAGGGGTAGGATGGATCCTGACTTCTTCGGTAATTAAATAATTAAGTAAAATATATTTTTGTTTATATTTATTGGTGGATATGAAGGCTGAAGATTTGTTACCTTACTGCATCTCGATCCAGTAATGTGCACAAGAGCTGAGGCTCCCTCAGGTCTCTCCCTCTTCATTGGCTCAGATTATAGATATAAACTTTCCAAAAATGTTGATGCCATGGAAAAAAAAAAAATTCTCTGTTTTTTCCCAGAAAAAATGGAAAGTTTTGGAAAAATGTTTTTAAAAATTCAGTGTTGAGTAGTTTTACAAATCGAAAGCCATTTTGTTACACGGGGAAGTGAAATTCAGTGTATATAAAAGTATTATGCTTGAAATAGAAGTACAGCCTATTCAGTAAAAAAACAAAACTTGCTGTTTAAAATTTTATTTTTTTTATAACAAATTGAATAACAAGGACTGTATATGTTAAGAATATTTCAACTATACATGATAATAGGTAATCCCCCCCCCCTTTCCCTAGTAATAATTTCAAAGCTTCCAGCCAATATGCATTTTTTTTTAACAGAAACGTTTTTATTTGAAAATATTTCAATTACAATCAATGAAAAGGTAGTACCTCACATAGTTATGTTGTTACATACATGACCAATATACTCTCAAGTCCGTCGTTCAATACAATTGGTTACACTCATGGCTTTGCAAGTACAGAAAACAATGCCACTTATACTCTAGCTTCCAGAGTGGGAAGAGGAGAAGAAAAAAAAAAGAAAAAAAAAAGGGGGGGTGGAGGACAAACAAGAAGGGGCAAAAATAGAAGGGGGGGAGGGAAAGACAGGGTGGCGGGGGGGGGGGCAAAGAGAGGCCACTAGCCTATTCAAACGTAGGGCATCCATGCAATCTCAAAGAATAGAGAGCAGAGCCCAGGACCGGCCCACCTCATCATAGCATTTCTGCCTCTAATGTACAGCAAAATGGTAGTTAGGTTATGGAAAAGGGGGGGGCCAATCCCCAGTACCTCCTCCGGCCTCAATCCATCCCGTCCAAATCTTTTCGAATTTACGCAGGCATCTCCTACTCTCATAGGTAAGTTTGTACAGTGTAATAAGAAAGAAAAAACTGCGCAACCAATCCCTAAATATGATCAATAAAGTGCAAATGCTTAAAAAATGATGTATATACAAACAATAAGATATTAATTATAATGTGATAAAAACAATCTTTAAAGTGTCAAAGAAAAAAATATTTTTCCATATAGGAAATTATTATTATATAAATTATTATTATCAGGTACTCTTACCAGAATGCCATTGTTTACCTATCTCTAGGCAAATCCGCCAACAGCTTTTAACTCCGACTCCACTCAGATGGACAATCACCTCCGCATCATAAAAAATAGAGAAGGGGCCCAAATAGTGTAATACTGTTTATTGGAACTTTAAAAACAAAGCTGAATGGCTACTCACGTTTGGCAGAAAAACATGCGCATGTATCAAACAATGCCGGCTACTCCATATTGCGCCCGTGCTTCCGGGTCACGTGGAGCGATGATGTCAATGCGTCAGACCGCCCGACATGTTTCGTCACAAATGACGTTGTCAAAGGCCACGGGCGACACATTGACACGTCGCATTTATACTAAAACTTTATAGTCAAGCCTCGCTCTCATTCAATGGCCATAACAGTAATCGTTGTACAGAAATAGGACCAAGCCTCTCTATCACTTTACAAGATTACCAAACAGGAAGGGCAAACCAAGCCTCACTGTCAGTATAGCGGCTGCGAACGAAAAAAAACTTTATAGAAAAGATAGGAGACAAGTTGAGCCCCATTATCTTTAGTTGGTACGATTCATATAAATGAATGACATACCTCTCAATTTCCTATTGTCAACATTATTCGCTAAGGCCAGAATTCCAAAAGAGACTTTATAAATAATATACTTTATATTTCTCTATTATATATAGTGGATAAATATATGGATGGTGAGTGAAAGCGATATATATATATGAACATTTTGTTTAAAAACATATTTAAAATTGAAACACAAATTATATGATATAAAAAATTATACAATATAAAAATTATATAATATAAATACATTATACAATATAAAGAACACTCCAGAATATAAAGAACAAAGAAAAAATCTCTATAACAATCCTTGAACGAACATTCTTACGGCATTAATGTCAGTATCAGGCATTATTAATAAAAGCATTGACCTCAACGTCAACGTTCAAACCCCAAGGCTTGAGACTGTTGATATTGTAGATCCACAACATTTCTAACTTAGAGATCTCTCTAACTCTGGAACCCCCTCTCCAGTGTAGTTTCAATTTGTCTATTGCTAAAAGTTGGGTCCCTTTTGGGTCCCTACTGTGCTTATCTCGGTAGTGTCGCGACACTGGGTGTCCCCTAAAACCCCTCCTGATATTCCCTAGATGCTCATTGAGGCACACAGACAAATGCCTTGTGGTCCTACCTACATAATGTAACCCACAGGGACATGTCAGGAGGTAGACCACATTTTTTGTAGAGCATGTTATGAAAGATTTGATATTAAAGGATTTAGAGTTACTATTGGAGGAAAATTGAGTGTTTTTTTTATTTTTAATAGCATTTATGGGGCAGACTGAACATTTATTACATTTATAGAAACCTACAAGGTTTTGAAAAAACATTGGTTTTTGGTTTGGTGGATCACATACATTAATCGCTATTCTACTTCTGAGGTTAGAGACCCCCCTATAGATCACTTGAGGTTGTTCTGGTAGGGTAGGGCCCAATATATGATCACTTTTAATAACATGCCAATGTTTTTTAATGAGTTTTTTTATTTGATAATGTTGCTGTGAGTATATAGTAATGAAAGGAGCACTAAAGTCCTTCCTAGAATTCATAATTAGTCCCTCTCCACCAGACCTCAAGCGATCCACTAATAGGGATTCTCTATCCATATTTCTCACATTTGCAGTTATTTCTAGTAGGTCTTTTTGCTGGTATCCCTTTTGGAGGAACTTATCAGTAAGTATGGAGGCCTGTGAATCAAAGGCCTCCACCTTACTGCAGTTCCTTCTAAGGCGCATATATTGACTTTTGGGAACTGAATCAAGCCAGGATCGATGATGGCAACTATCCTTGGGGATAAAGGAATTTCTGTCTGTTGACTTAAAGAAAGTAGATGTTATAATTGTTCCATTCCCTATGCTAACTGTGAGATCCAAAAAATGTATAGTTTCTTGACTGGCTTCATAGTTAAATCTTATGCCCATATTGTTGGTATTCAATGAGACCATATAGGCATCCAATGACTCTCGTGTACCCTCCCATAGGAGGAGGACGTCGTCTATGTAGCGTGCCCATAGGGTCACTTCCGGTCTTCTATTGGCATAGACAACGTCCTCCTCCCACTTAGCCATAAAGAAATTTGCGAGGCTGGGGGCAAATTTTGCCCCCATAGCCACGCCCCTGTTTTGTAAGAAGAACTGTCCCCTGTACCAGAAGTAGTTCCTCTTAGTGGCAAAGTTAAGTAATTCCACAATAAACCTTCTTTGATCATCCCCTAATGAGGGGTCTTGATCTAGATAATATTTAACTGCTTATATCCCACATTGATGTGGAATCACTGTGTACAGGGAGGTGACATCGGCTGTAACAAGCCACATTCCCTCCCTGTATATGGTGCGGGACAGTAAATTAATGACATGTTTACTATTTTTCAAATATGAACGCATCTGCTGTACTAATGGTTGAAGATAATGATCAACATATTTTCCAGCTCTTGAGGTAATAGAGTTAATGCCGCTAATAATTGGTCTCCCTGGGGGATGAACAGGGTCCTTGTGGACTTTGGGAAGATAATAAATTATTGGGGTACGTGGAGCCACTGGAACAATATACTGTCGTTCCTTTTGGTTCAAGATCCCTCCTTGAAAACCACTATTGACAAGCGCCACCAATTCCTTTTTAAATCTTGAACGTGGGTCACTCTTAAGGGGGGTATAAGTATCTTTATCTTCTACTATATGATCTAATTCCATCAGATAGTCCTCTTTAGCCAGAATCACTATTCCGCCCCCTTTGTCAGCAGGTCTCACGATAATATCTTTATCTTTACATAATCTTTGGAGGCCCTCTTCTAAATCTTTAGGCATCCTATTATTGAGTACTTGGATTTTTTCTAGATCTCTATGTAAGATATCCCTAAACACCTTTAAGTTAGGGGCTAGTCCACCCGGAGGATTGAAAAGGGATGCATTTGACAATTGAGAGTGCTTGATACCATCTGGGGTTGGCTTAGTAACATTGGGGGGTTTAGACAACATGTATCTCTTGATATTTAATTCACGTATATATTTATGGATACCCATATAAGTATGGAATTTATCCAATTTAGCGGGGGGGGGGGGGCAAATTTGAGGCCCTTATCCAATAGTTTCAA
>BLSH010014884.1:356651-367769 GCA_018402905.1 Glandirana rugosa
CTACACCAGTATGAGATGATTTTAGAACTATAATCTGTCCCTCACAGCACCGATAGGAACATGTCCCTACTGCAGTATGAGATGATTTTAGAACGATAATCTGTCCCTCACAGCACTGACAGGAACCTG
This sequence comes from Glandirana rugosa, assembly GCA_018402905.1. NCBI lineage: Eukaryota > Metazoa > Chordata > Amphibia > Anura > Ranidae > Glandirana > Glandirana rugosa. Next base: position 356,781 of record BLSH010014884.1, read on the forward strand.
TCCCTACTGCAGTTTGAGATGATTTTAGAACGATAATATTTCCCTCACAGCACCACCAGGAACCTCTCCCTACACCAGTATGAGATGATTTTAGAATGATAATCTGTCCCTCACAGCACCGACAGGAACCTCTCCCTACACCAGTATGAGATGATTTTAGAACGATAATCTGTCCCTCACAGCACAGACAGGAACCTCTCCCTACACCAGTATGAGATGATTTGAGAACGCTAATCTGTCCCTCACAGCACCGACAGGAACCTGTCCCTATTGCAGCATGAGATAATTATAGAACGCTAATCTGTCCCTCACAGCACAGACAGGAACCTCTCCCTACACCAGTATGAGATGATTTTAGAACGATAATCTGTCCCTCACAGCACCGACGGGAACCTCTACATACACCAGTATGAGATGCCTTTTAGAACAATAAATCTGTCCCTCACAGCACCGACAGGAACCTGTCCCTACTGCAGTATGAGATGATTTTAGAATGATAATCTGTCCCTCACAGCACCGACAGGAACCTCTCCCTACACCAGTGTGAGATTATTTTAGAACGCTAATCTGTCCCTCACAGCACCGACAGGAACCTGTCCCTACTGCAGTATGAGATGATTTTAGAACGATAATCTGTCCCTCACAGCACCGACGGGAACCTCTACATACACCAGTATGAAATGCCTTTTAGAACAATAAATCTGTCCCTCACAGCACCGACAGGAACCTGTCCCTACTGCAGTATGAGATGATTTTAGAATGATAATCTGTCCCTCACAGCACCGACAGGAACCTCTCCCTACACCAGTATGAGATTATTTTAGAACGCTAATCTGTCCCTCACAGCACCGACAGGAACCTGTCCCTACTGCAGTATGAGATGATTTTAGAACGATAATCTGTTCCTCACAACACCGAAAGGAACCTCTCCCTACTCCAGTATGAGATGATTTTAGAACGATAATCTGTCCCTCACAGCTCCGACAGGAACCTGTCCCTACTGCACTATGAGATGATTTTAGAATGATAATCTGTCCCTCACAGCACCGAAGGGAACCTCTACATACGCCATATGAGATGATTTTAAAACGCTAATCTGTCCCTCACAGCACCGACAGGAACCTGTCCCTACTGCAGTATGAGATGATTTTAGAACGATAATCTGTCCTTCACAGCACCGTCAGGAACCTCTCACTACTCCAGTATGAGATGATTTTGGAACAATAATCTGTCCCTCCCAGCACCGACAGGAACCTGTCCCTACTGCAGTATGAGATGATTTTAGAACAATAATCTGTCCCTCACAGCACCGACAGGAACCTGTCCCTACTGCAGTATGAGATGATTTTAGAATGATAATCTGTCCCTCAAAGCACTGACAGGAACCTCTCCCTACTCCAGTATGAGATGATTTTAGAACGATAATCTGTCCCTCACAGCACCGACAGGAACCTGTCCCTACTGCAGTATGAGATGATTTTACAACGATAATCTGTCCATCACAGAACCGACAGGAACCTGTCCCTACTGTAGTATGAGATGATTTTACAACGATAATCTGTCCCTCACAGCACCGACAGGAACCTCTCCCTACTCCAGTATGAGATGATTTTAGAACGATAATCTGTCCCTCACAGCACGGACAGGAACCTCTCCCTACACCAGTATGAGATGATTTTAGAATGATAATCTGTCCCTCACAGCACCGACAGGAACCCTTCCCCATGCCATCACACTACCACCACCATGCTTCCCTGATGAAGTGGTATGCTTTGGATCATGAGCAGCTCCTTTCCTTCTCCATAATCTTCTCTTCCCATCACTCTAGTACAAGTTAATCTTGGTCTCATCTGTCCATAGGATTTTGTTCCAGAACTGTGAAGGCTTTTTTAGATGTTGTTTAGCAAACTCTAATCTGGCCTTCCTGTTTTTGAGGCTCACCAATGATTTACATCTTGTGGTGAACCCTCTGTATTCACTCTGGTGAAGTCTTCTCTTGATTGTTGACCGTGACAACATACACCTACCTCCTGGAGAGAGATCTGGCCAACTGTTGTGAAGGGTGTTTTCTTCCCCAGGGAAAGAATTCTTCGATCATCCACCACAGTTGTTTTCCGTGGTCTTCCGGGTCTTTTGGTGTTGCTTAGCTAACCGGTGCGTTATTTATTTTTAAGGATGTTCCAAACAGTTGATGTGGCCACACCTAATGTTTTTACTATCTCTCTGATGGGTTTGTTTTGTTTTTTCAGCCTAATCATGGCTTGCTTCACTGATAGTGACAGCTCTTTGGATCTCATATTGAGAGTTGACAGCAACAGATTCCAAATGCAAATGGCACACTTGAAATGAACTCTGGACCTTTTATCTGCTCCTTGTAAATGGGATAATGAGGGAATAACACACACCTGGCCATGGAACAGTTGAGCAGCCAATTGTCCCATTACTTTTGGTCCCTTAAAAAGTGGGAGGCACATATACAAACTGTTGTAATTCCTACACCGTTCACCTGATTTGGATGTAAATACCCTCAAATTTAAGCTGAAAGTCTGCAGTTAAAGCACATCTTGTTTGTTTCATTTCAAATCCATTGTGGTGGTGTATAGAGCCAAAAAATTAGAATTGTGTCGATGTCCCAATATTTATGAACCTGACTGTATGTGTCCTAGTACTGAAACATTTGAAGACCTCTTCTCTATAGCAAGAGCTGTGTGCACCTGTATACCAGTATATAAAACTGTCTATTATGCTCCTGATCTGTGCATCATTAAAGGTATTTTGTAATATTGTTTATAACGTATGTATTAATCTGATGAAAGAAATCTATACATGCACATGTTTTATACTGTATATCCTATTCCTGTGTCTAGCGTTCAATTGCATATATGCACATTAAGAATAGACATGTGCAATTCGTTTTGCTCCGAATTTGTTTTTTATTGAATTTTGACAAATTTGTTAATTCGGAAGTATCCGAATTAACGAAAATCCGTTTACCAAATTTTTCTGAATATTCGTAAATTCGAATATTCGTAAATTCGTAAATTCAAAAATTCGTAAAATTTGTAAATTCAAAATTGGGAAATTCCAAAACACGAAAATGAGAAAATCTGAAATAATAACTTACTATAATAACTTAACTATTACTAACTATTAAATTATAGGTATTGGAATTACCTTTCAAATTTGGCTGTTAGTGAATGTAACAAATACAAATTTATCCGAAGTTACGAATTATACGAAATAACGAATGCTGTATCTAAACGAACGTAATGAATTAATAATGAATTAATAATGAATAATGAATTAATAATAATAATAAATAACAATAATCATAATTATTATTATTAGTTATTATTAGTTAGTTAGTTAGTAAGTTAGTTAGTTAGTTATTACTTTGAATTTTCAGATTTCCAAATTTCTGAATTTTCGAATTTACGATTCATGGTCATAACAAATGACTCGAAAAATAGAGAGAAAAAAAAGGAATGAAATGAAAACTAACAGTTTTCAACAGTGCACAAGTCTAATTAAGGATCTTTACCAGCTCATCTCGTGATGTGTTTAGTGCATAATTGCAAAACATAATTATTGTCTAATTTTACACAGTCAAATGAAAGTTTGTTCTGTAATTAATTGTATGACTGCATACACACGGATGCTGATGGTTGCACAATTTGAAATGCACAAGAAATGTAATCACAAAAATATGACATAGCATGCATGTACATTTTTTTATAAAAAAAGTTCACAAACTAGCCAAGCACCAGTTAGAAGTCCACCATTGAGGACCATTAATTTATTAAAGCAGTTTAAAGGGCAATAATGATGTGCAAAGTGCAGTTACCAATATCAGTCAATCAGGTTTTAGATTACTAATATCAGATCAGTAAAAGTATGCTGTTTAGCTGCTTTGTGTTACTGCAATTCGCTTATTGCTACCTATCTTACTAAATAAACTTGGAAGGGAACTTAATTTTTACCAGCATATTGTATTGTCAATGAACAGGCCAGGTTCCAGTATTCCTTATGACGCTAGACATGATCACATTATTCATTTATCACAGGCATTTATATAGTGCACACAATTTAATCAGAACTTTACAGATTGTACATTCAGATCAGTCTCTGCCCTTAAAGGGATTATAATCCATGGTTCTACTTACCACACATACAAACACATACTAGGGCCAAGTTAGACAGCAGCTAGTTAACCTTCCAGTTTGAGCATGGAAGGAAAACAAAGTACCTAAAGGAAATTCATGCAAGCACACAAAGAACATGCAAACTCCATGCAGATTGTATCCAGACTGGGAAATGTGTTGATGGACTTATCAATCATTATTTTCAATTAGCAATTGTGTGTGCATACATCTAGTATGTAATAAATTCAAGGAGAAGTAGGGCCAAAGCTCTTTTGGCCAAACTTCTCCTGTGGGTCACTAGAGTGCACTTAGTTCTGCACTCCTGTGGCCCAGATTAAACTGACAGACTAAAGTCCACTGTCGGCTGATGTCACTCTGCTGGTCCATTCTCTGAAGGGATTCCATCTTTAATGTCGGAATGCCTGAGTGGCAGCTGGCTCAGCCTCTCAACACGCCACTAAGAGCCTGAGCCAGCTTCTCCTTCCCCCTCCACATCCTGGCACTCCGGTGAGTGTAGGAGGGGCAGAGCACAGAGCCGGTGACTGACAGTCACTAACTCTCTGCTCACTGAAGACCAAGAACTGAGCTATCAACCTAGGTGAGTATTTATGTTTGTTATTTTGAAATCCCACATCTTTTAACTAAATGTGTTACTGATCAAAAATAACTTATTTAACAATTTTAGCTTAGCACCACAAGAAAGGTGTCTGTATAAATCTAGCAATTGTTTTTTTAATTATCAGGTTCTTTTCTTTATTGTTAATGTGTACATTATACACAGAAGGCATTTTGTGTGTTGCATGTATTTTTTTACTAGTTTTTTTCTTTTAGTCCCCAGTGCTCCACGACATGTTACTTTTTTAAGCATTGACTCTACAAGTGTCACATTGCAGTGGAAAAGACCATACCAGACAAATGGGTATTTAAAGAACTACAAAATCACAGTTCAGCTTCTTTCCACTGAATGTTATGACTGGAACTTTGGTGAATGTGTTGAGACAAGCAAGGACTTCTACTCGTATGGAGACAATATTGTTGAGAAGACAATATATGGCTTAAAAAAATACAGATGGTATAGATTTAACGTTAGTGCTAGCACTAATGCCGGATATGGTACATCCTCACCGTGGATAAATGTGCAAACATTATCTGGTCGTAAGTGTACACATCTTCTTCATACACACTAACTAACTAACTAACTAACCATTTTTGAAGTAAAATAAAATAATAATAATAAAAATTACAATATATTAAAATTGATTTGAACTTTTTTAAGCAAGAAGAATACTTACAGCACCAGTTAACAAATTTTGCCTGCACATTTTGGAAATCTTAGAAGTCTAATTCTAATAAATTTCAAATACACATGAAAGGTATGTTAAAAAAACAAGATTTTATCTATATAGGAATTATATTTTGTATTGCAATGGGCAAACATTCCTTTATCGTTACATTGTAGCATCTAGGACTCAATTCAATGAAACTTTTGGTAGTTGCGTTAACTGTCCTGTGAAATTCTGGGACTTCACAGGATAGTTTTCACATTCGGGTGGGTAATTAGTGGTTTCAAAGTAAGCCACAGTTAGGTGGTAGCAACTTAACTGTTCCCACAAAGGTGTTGGAAGGGTGGGGGGCACATAGGGTGCACATCAACTGCCTGTAGAAGTAACCCTTCCTTGGGTACCAAACGTGTGAAAGAGCGTTTTGGCTACTGCCATTAGATGTGTACTTTTAACTGGGCTCTAATGAATAATCCTCTACAACATGTACAATCTTCTAGAACGTTTAGGCATATAAGCTGTTATCGACATTGCCATATGCTCTTCCACAGTCCATTTAGCACTTTCTGATTGGTAATTATCAGTTTCAAAGGAAAGAACAGTGAGATAGATGGTAGCTGTTTCCACAGTGGTGTCAGGGAGTCGGTGTGTCAGAAAGGTTGCACATACTGAACGCTTTTCCTATTGAAATACCCTATTTTGGGACATTGAAGGTGTGTAACTGTCTCCTGCAGGGGTGTATCTACCGCAAGACAAACAAGGCATTTGCCTTGGGTGGCATTTTTCAGGGGGGAGGCAGTGCCCCTAGGCAGAAGGAACAATACAAGGATGGCAGAGAAGCAGTGGCATTGCTATGGGGGTACAGGGGGTTTGGACCGTACTGGGTGACCCCAGGGGTTGCCGTGGACTGACCATTCAGTGACCGGCAAGCGAAGCAGAAGCAGGAGGCAGAGGTGGCTGCAGCCTCCGATCCCGGAAGTAGCTCAATTGGCAGAGCAGATCGGAGTCCTGGGCTGTGATCGTGTCTCGGCAGCCTTGCTACACACAGCTGGTAAAAATGAGCCGGCAGGCTGCAGGAAGGTGAGAGTCTGGTGTAGTTTTCTTTTGGAAGAGATAGGAGAGTCTTCTGGTGTAGTATGAGGGGCTAGATGAGCCCTCCCTTTCTCTCTCATCCCCTCCCCTCTCTCTCACCCTCTCCCCCACCTCTTTCCCCCTCCCTATCTTGCCCCCTCTGTCTCTCTCTCTTTCTTTCTCTCACCCCCTCTCTCCCTGCCCTCTCTCATCCTCTCACTCACCCCCTCTCTTTCTCTCTCTCCCCAGTTCTCACTCTCACCTCACTCTTTCAGCCTGACTCTCTCTCTCAACCCCCCCTCTCTCCAGAGACCACACACAGCCACCAGAGACCCCACACAGTCACCCCCACACAGGAACAGAGACCCCGTATAGCCACTTGAGAAGGAAGGGGTGGGATACATTTAGACGGGAAGGTGCCCTATTTTAGTCTTGCGGAGGGCAGCACAAAACCATAATACAGCACTGTGCCCCTGGTCATCAGACTAGTACTTTAGGAGGGACCAACTCATGAACATTTTTTTAACAGTTTTAGACATATACAACTGTCCAGAGGGGGCTTAAAGCTCTCCAATCATGGAGATAATCAGCCCCTATGGCTGGTGCACTTGGCTGCTATGCCAAGGTAGTATGTCTTGAGTAGAGGGGCTATTCCTTCCTCTTTAAAAATATTCTGGTGACAAAATCCAAAAAATTAAAGCAACTGCTTCTGTATCGATTTAAGAGTAGTGTCAAACCCTGCAGGTTATACATTTTGAAACATTTGGTTTAGTAAATGAGTATTATCTGTACATATAATAAATATAAATTATAAGATTTGCCGTAACAGTTCACTTTATATGTAGTGTTGATAGGTACTAAAAAGAGTAGCATTTTTATGCTCTGATGTTTGTACCTGGAATTTAAAGATGAACTCCAGGCTCAAAAGCTTTCATTTAAATGTATACCCACATGGCACATGTATAGCCACATAGGATATACAGTACATGAACTTTATGAGCACCTACAGTGCCTTGAAAAAGTATTCATGCCCCTTGAAATTTTCCACATTTTGTCATGTTACAACCAAAAACATAAATGTGTGTTATTGGGATTTTATGTGATAGACCAACACAAAGCAGCACATAATTGTGAAGTGGAAGGAAAATGATAAATGGTTTTCGATTTTTTACAAATAAATATGTAAAAAATGTGTAGCATGCATTTGTATTCAGCCCCCTGGAGTCAATACTTTGTAGAACCGCCTTTCACTGCAATTTCAGCTGCAAGTCTTTTTGGGGATGTCTATACCAGCTTTGCATATCTAGAGAGTGACATTTTTGCCCATTTTTCTTTGCAAAATAGCTCAAGCTTTGTCAGATTGGATGGAGAAGGTATGTGAACAGCAATTTTCAAGTCTTGCCACAGATTCTCAATTGGATTTAGGTCTGGACTTTGACTGGGCCATTCCACCACATGAATATGCTTTGATCTAGACCATTCTATTGTAGCTCTGGCTGTATGTTTAGGGTCGTTGTCCTGCTGGAAGGTGAACCTCTGCCCCAGTTTCAAGTCTTTTGCAGACTCTAACAGGTTTTCTTCTAAGATTGCCATGTATTTGGCTCCATCCATCTTCCCATCAACTCTGACCAGCTTCCCTGTCCCTGCTGAAAAAAGCATCCCCACAACATTTCAAAAAATTTGGAATTCAGAAAAATGGAAATTTGCGGTAATTCAGCAATTTCGGTAATTTGCGGATATTCGGCAATTGCGGTAATTTGGACGGTAATTGCGGTAATTCGGAAATTCGGGGTAATTCGGCAATTGTGGTAATTCGCAGTAATTCAGCAATTGCAGTAATTCGGAAATTCTGCAATCGGAACAGCCGAAAATCTGAAATTCGAAAATTCGGAAATCCAAAAATAACAAAGAACATTTGAAATAATAACTAACTAATAAATAACTATTAAATTATAGGTATTGGAATTTCCTTGAAAATATGGCTTTCAGTGATAAATTTCATATTTAAGTTCACTAACAGCCAAATTTTCAAGGAAATTCCAATACCTATAATTTAATAGTTATTTATTATTATTTCAAATGTTCTTTCGTATTTCTGAATTTCCGAATTTCGAAAGTTCGGAAATAAGAAAGAACATTTCAAATATTAACGTATTCATTCAAATGTTCTTTCTTATTTCCGAATTTCTGAAATTCGGAAATAAGAAAGAACAGTTGAAATAATATATAACTATTAAATTATAGATATTGGAATGTCCTTGAAAATTTGGCTGTTAGTGAACTTAAATATGAAATTTATCACTGACAGCCATATTTTCAAGGATATTCCAATACCTATAATTTACTAGTTATTTATTAATTATTATTTTAAATGTTCTTTGTTATTTTTGAATTTCTGAATTACCGCAATTGCCGAATTACTGGGAATTACTGCAATTGCAGAATTGCTCCAAATTGCTGCAAAATTTCGTAAAAACAAAATGCAAAATGAATTGCACAAGCCTAATGACTAGTCAACCTGCACATGCAGCAGTGGGTAGTCTTTATTTCATGAATATTTTGCACAGGGGTCATTTCACACGGGATTACTGTACAGATCTGGAAGACAAAATAAAAGCACTCTTTAAAGGTTAAGATCACCTTCCAGCATCTGTAGCCCCCCCACATCTTCTCCCCACACCCGCTGTCAAAATTTGAAAACAGCACAATTCCTGTGAATTCAAGTGGTCACCAGCTTAGTAGGGGCAACATTAACCCTAGGTCGGTCAGCGTCGGTTCCCGCATCGCATCTCTCCCGCGGGCAGTTCGCACTGGCTTCTGTGAACCACTGCGGATGTCAATACAATGTTAATGACACCCCCAGATCAGTTCACAGATCGCAGTTCGAACTGTGGATTTGGACAGGAATCTGATCACATGGGGGAGAACATCCATGCAATCCAATTCCAGAGCAGGGAAAAAATGTCCCTGCACCATTTTCTGTGCGAATCCAATGTGAGTTCAGCCATACAACTGTATGGCTGAACTCGCATCGCACAGACATCGCATGTAATCGGCACCTGCAGTGCGGGTGCAAATCACCTGCGATGTCTAAGATCGCACTAGTGTGAACCTAACCTTAGGGACATTCATTTTGTCAATGAATGCAAAGCGTTTTCAGATTGGATGCAGTGGAGTGACGATAAACTCCCCACCTCCTCTAATCAGAGAATGCTTTGCATTAATTGATGGCATGAAAAGTGTTCTTTGAGTGGCACCCCCTGTGTTTATTAAGGAGAAGGGCAGCCACTGAGCATAACATTTGGAAGCCAGTGGAGATCATTGTAGTAGATGAGACCATTACAGCTTCTGGAGGGATCTGTCATGGTATGACACATGCATACTTACATGGGTCCAAGCTGGAGTATAGTAACTATGCTAAAATATGCATACCTGAAATTCAACTTTAAAGCAGAGTTCCACCCAGAATTTTTTTTTACATCATTCAAGTCCTTTGCCTATATAGACAAAGTTGCTTGTTGCTAGGTGCTCTCTGTAATCTGCCCCTATTAGGTCCTAGGCTGTTTTCCTCACTTCCTGCTTCCCCATGCCTCCTGGGAGATGTGACTCATCATTTCCCAGGAGTCAGTGGGCTTTCCTGTACTGTAAAATCGTGTTATTTCCAGACAGGATATGACACGATTTAAGGCGGACCAAGATCGAGGAGTGCAGTGGATCCCTTTCACATGTTGTGTAGCAGACCCCCTTCCTGGGCACACCCTAATCACCCCCGTATGGCATAGATTTCCCCTGCTGCCCAGGCCTGTGTCATTTACTGGCTCGTTCCTTTTCAGAATGAGCATAGTGAGTGATTGGTACAGATCACTCACGTGTTCATTCATAACTGAAGCCTAGTAAAACTGTGTTTACTAGGCTTAAGTTTGTGAATAAACAGGAAGCTGTTCAGTACAGAGCATTTCCCATTCATTCAATGTCCAGTGCAGCTGAGGCTGCAGGGAAAGGGGCTGGGAAATCTCTTTTGGTCTCTTTAAACCCCTGATACTTCACCACAGCTCCCAGTGGGGGCTCCTAAAAGGATAATCAATAAAAAATATTGTAACTAAATAATAAAAATAAGAAACTACTGACACCATCAACTGCCCTACTGACACGCCCATGTCTCATTAAATTTTAAAATGTTTGTTTACATTTGGAAGTGTATATATATATTATGTACACACAAACTTTTGGGGTGAACACCCTAATGCAATAGTTTGCGCACACCACTGCAGCCCCCCTGTCTAAGAAGGGTACCTTGGCAGTGTGACAGGAGGGGACAACATGATGGGAGGGGGCAGTGTGGGGGGACAGCATGATGGGTGGGGGGCAGTGTGATGGGGCCAGTGGTAGGCAGTGTGATGGGAGGGGGCCAGTGTGATGGGAGGGGGCCAGTGGGGGCAGGGTGATGGGAGGGGGCCAGTGGGGGGCAGTGTGATGGAAGGGGGGCAGTGTGGTGG